>JAWWEV010000034.1:15748103-15789961 GCA_035583235.1 Hafferia zeledoni
ATGCTCGTCACCACGGTGGGAGCCTTCGCAGCCTTCAGCCTGATGACCATCGCCGTGGGCACTGACTACTGGCTCTACTCGCGCGGCGTGTGTAGGACTAAGTCCACGAGCGACAACGACACGAGCCGCAAGAACGAGGAGGTGATGACCCACTCGGGGCTCTGGAGGACGTGCTGCCTGGAAGGTACCGACCCCCCCGGCCCCAAAACTTCGAGGGAGGGGGTGCATCGCGGCGCCCCCCACCCCAGAGCCGGGTCCCCGGCGAGCGGAGCATCCCCCGGCCCGGCGGCCCCGCCGCCCCACGTTACCACCCTCCGCTCCCCTCCCCGGGCACTTGCAGTGGCACCGCGATGGAATCTCGCGCGGGGCGAGGGGAGCCCCCTCGGTCGCGGGTTCCGGGGGCCGGGGGAGCGAGGCTGCGGGGTGCGGGGTCTCCTCCGTGCCGGGCACCGGCGCTGGCAGCGGCAGCTGCGCTGTGTCCTCCCGGGGATGTTCTCGGCGAGCTCCGGGCTGAGGGGCCACAGGTCCCTCTCCCGACCAGGGCTGCGTGAGTGGGAGCGAGCAAAGCCCCGCTGCTGCTGCCTCTCTCCAAGGCTGCGCGGGCACCGCGTCCCCGTCACCGGGAAACCCACCGCACCAGGCGTTTTCATCGCCGAGCCCCAGCACCAGCGCCAGCCCTTCCCCTCCGAGCGGCAGAGCGGGGCAAGCTGGGCTGCTGCTGCCCCATCGCACCTTGTCCTTCTGTCCCCACGGCTGGGTTGCCCCAGAGCGGGGCTGCCCCAGCACAGCTGCCCCGTGGCTGGGCTGCCCCACCACGGCTGCCCCACGGCCATTCTCCTGCCTGCCCGGCCTCACCGCTTTGCCCCGTTGCCTCCCTGCCCCGCAGTGCCCAGCTGGCCAGGCCCTGGCAGCTGCTGCCCTCCTGCAGCACAGGTCACAGTTTGGGGCAGTTTTGCCCCAAAGCTGCTGGTGGAGGTGGTTCTGTGCACCCACAGGCTGTGCTTGAAGATGAGCTTGAATGGAGCCAAGTGCTGGTACCTGCGCAGCAAAAAATGGCTGATGGCATCACCCTGGGCCCTAACTTTTACAATTAGTGGCAGCAGTGGGTGTCCTATGTGCTCGGGGGCACCTGCCCCACTGTCCTGTGAGGCTTCAGGGGCATGAGGCTCTCCCAGACCCAGCAGTGACCCCTCCAACATTGGGGACAGACGAGCCACGGCCCTGAGCTGCTCCTCCACATTGGAAAGTTCTCGGTGAGTCATGGCCATGGATGCAGAAATACCCAGTATGGTATTTCTGGTGCTCAGTCCTAAACCCAGTGAAGTCAGTTAGAGCTTTCTTATTGATTCAAGGAGGTCTTGGATCATGGTCTAATTCTGTAATAAATAATTTGAGATAATCTGTCTCCCCTCTTGGGCTGAGGGAGCCAAGGAAGCAGGAGCCAGGGTTCTGAAAGACAGGCTCGCTGGAGGCATGAGTAGTTTCCAAAATTTTTGGGTTAGCTAGCTGTATTCTTTTTTCCAGACAATGTTTTATGTTTCCCTCACTGTGATCAATCACTGCTTTGGAAGGAGCCAGAGAGGGCCTGCTCCCCTGGGCACAGCTCACTCGGGAAAGGACTTGGCAGTGCCATGGCAGAGCTCAGAGCTGGATCACAGCCCATCACTCTGAGTCTGGGTGTGGGGCTGAGACCAGCGGGGCATGGGACCACCGTGGGCTCAGTGCTTCCAGTTCCATGTCCTACCCTGTGCTGGTGCTCTGACAGCTGCTGGGGCAGGAGTGGGAGCGGAGCCGTGCGGTGCTGTGTGGCCATACCTGCGGCACAGCCGAGGCCTCGTGCTGGACACAGCTCAGTCAACCCCTGCATGTGGGTGTGGGTGGCAACGGGGCTGCGGGGGCTGCAGCACCCAGTCTGTGGAGGGCAGGGAGGGGCCCAGCCTGTGCTCGGGGGGAGCACATGGGGCTGTGATGGTGCTGGGGGGACAGGAAGGGGCTGCTCCTCACCCTCCTGAATTGTGCAGGAGAAGAGCGCTGGTGCCTCACGGGCTGTTCACCAGCGCAGTGCTGGGAAGGGCAAACTTCCCCAGCCGAGCTGCCCAGAGCTCATGCATTGGCACAGGGGATTAGCACAGCCTCAGCGGGGGCTGAGGACCCCCGAGCTGGGAGTGGTCACTGCAACCAGGGGAGTGCTGGAGGCTGAGCCCTGTGCCTGGTACGTGCAGCAGGTCCTGTGTCATTCCTGCTTTAGGGCCTCGCTGCCTCCCGCCTTCTGTGTGCTCACTGTACCCCGCTTGAAAAAGGGGCAGAGGCTTCATGTCCCTGTGCCAGGACCGCGCACAGTCTGTCAGAGGGGCCGGTTCTCCTAAGAGCAGAAGATGCTCTTAGCATTGAGAAGAGCGCTGTGGCCATCGGGAAGCGCCTCAGTCTTGAAATTTCCACCGCTAAGAGGGGTTTAATGTGCGTAAGGAGGGAGGAGTTAGCCGTGTCGCCCCAGTGGCTGTCGCGGCCGAGCGCGGGGTAGGTCGCGGAGCTGCCCGACGGGAGCGCGGCCCGTGCCCCCCATCGCAGCCGGCCGTGCCCCCCATCGCAGCCGCGCTGAGCATCCGTGGCAGCCCCGGCGCAGCGCCTGCGTGGGAGCTGCACCACGTGAGCGTCACAAGCCCATCGGCGAGAGCGGATAAATCTTGAATGAAGCCGCTGCAGACCCATGGAGAGACACCCACACTGGGAAACACAAATTAGCAGTTGACTCAATCTGTGGAGCCCAGGCAGGTGTTCCCAGACTGCTGGGCTGGATACCGTGATTGGAATCGCAGCGTTTGGATCCTAATTATTGTTTTTACAACATGCAAATGCTTAGCAGCTGTCCCTTCGTGTGTCCCACTCAGGCGTGACCAGCGCTGGTCGGTGCCTGTCCCCGTGGCTGGTTCAGCATCACCTGTTTTCCTCTGTGCCTGCCCTGTCACTACAGGAGGGAGGGACAGACATGGCACTTTGAGGAGAGACCTGAAGTTGAGAAATAGCTGCTTAGGCTGGTGGTGTTTTTTTAAGAAAGTAAAAGAACTTTGGTTTTCATCAAACTTAATTAAATTCAGCATCATTAAATGCAGCATCATTAAATGCAGGGAGGCTCCGTGTCCTCCCTGCTGCGTGGTGTAGATTGGGACTGGCTCCATGGCATCATGCGGATCTGAAACAGGCAGAAGGAGCAGGAGGATTTGGCCGAGGCTTCTCAAAATACCATATTTTAAGGCGATGTGGTACTTTTCCTTTCCTCCCTCATTTCCCTCATCAGAATAAAGTGCTCTGTCATTTCTGGAGGAGGCCAAGCGCTGCTCTGCCTGCCTCCCTAACAGAGGATGCTCGGCAGCCTGCATGCCTCTGGGGTGGGATGCAGGGTGGTTTGCAGGAGGCACAGACATCTTACATCCCAGAGCTGTTCCTCAGCCCAAATGTCCCCTTTGGACACATTCTGGCCCCTCCAGTGTCCCCTGCAGCAGCTCCAGAGCAGCCTTTGCCAACCAGCAGTTCCTCCCTGACAAGCCTGGAGAGCCTTGCTTGGGGCTGGTCTTTTTGGAGGGATCCTGTCTAGATTAAAACATAATACTGTGCATATCATCAGCTGACCCCAGCCCTCAGGGTCCTGCCCAGTTCTTTCTACACCTGCCCTGCAGCTCCTGCGTGGCTCCAGGTGTGTGGAGGTGGATGGTCAGTCCTGGAGGCTGCAGCTGAGGGTGATGGGCCATGTCCCTGGCCTGACGGTTCCACTGGGAAAGGACGTGAGCTCCTCAAGCTTCCTTTGAACATAAACAATAATTTCTGATACCCAGTTCTCCCACAGCCACGCAGGCTGCTTGTCCTTAGTCCTGCCTGTTGTGAGTCTGGTTGCTCACCTGCAGGTCACCTGAGCCCCTTGGCTGCAGCCCCTCACAGGGAGCTCCCCTGGTGGTGGCCCCCCCCGACCCCAGCCCATCCTGTGTGACTGACCCCCAAAACAGAACTTGCTCTCCTGGTTCCTTGCTGTTAATTCTTGGAGTTGGGTGTATAAAGATGGCTGTTGCTGAATGATCCCATGGTACTGAGCTGCCCAAATCTGCCTCCCTTGTTCATTAATATTCCCATCTGATTTTTCTCTGGCATTTCCCTCTTTCATCCTCAATTATTTCACATTTTCTTCACTACTGCCCACGGCGATGTTGTCATAGTTCAATACTGTTCTGGTAACAGGTGATCCTGTGCAGGAACATCCCTCGGATGACAGGGATTGTCTCTGTTAGCTCCCAGCCCCATTAATAAAGTGTTGTTGATTCTGTGTAATACAGGATTTAAGTTTTTCAGGAGAGCTAAATCAAATACCTGCTGGAACTCCAAAGGTATTATGTTACCACCTTCCTTTATCAACTGAATTTGAAACCATATCAAGAAAAATTTATGAAATTTGATAAATCTATTTTCCATAAGGCTGTTTGACATTTACCTCACCCCCAGTTCCCACCTCTGCTAACCCCCAGGCCGTGCTGGGGACTCGGCTCCTGCCATTGCCTATTGCATCACTCCTGGCATTAAACCAACTTCTCCTGTCTTCTAGAAATTCAACAGAATGCCAAGGTTTACTAAAATCCATTTTAGATCTTCAGAAGCCTTCTCAGCCTGTTCTCTGAATGCTCCTGGGAGGAAGTTCTTTAGTCCTTCTGGTTCCATGTTTACACTTCGCGGTTGCTGTTTAGCATCCCCCCAGCTCCTGCTGGAATACAGGAGCCCATTTGTCTCCAAGTACAGAACAGAAGTATCTAATGAATAAATAATAATGTGTCACTTATGCTCTATGACTGACAGTTGCACCATTGTGATCTGGTGGTGTTTTACACCATCAGGGGAGCTCCTTCTAACACAATGAAAGGATTTCTCCTCGTTTTGCCTTGACCTTTTGGTTGCAGGTTTATTTTAACTGATCCCATCAGTTTCTCCCATCAGCCATGTGCATATTCTGCTACTTCCCATATCAAAATCCCTGATTTTTAATATTTTTATTCACCTTTCAGCAGGCCTGGCAGAGGTGTGAGGTGCAGGGAGGCACCTGCCCTTGCTCCTGAATGTTCTCATCGGTTTTGTCTGTGGCTGGTTTTGGCTCTGCTGAGCAGAGCTGGGTGGCAGCGAAGGCATTGTTGGGCTGGAAGCAGCTGCCCTGGCCAGCCACCAGCTCTTCCCCCGCCTCCAGCTCCTCAGCCCTCTGAGTGAGGCCAAGCAGAGAATTTCCCCAAGGTGACAGCAAGATTGTTTCTGTTAGAAAGTTATTATCTTTAATTTTTAAAAGCGCCAAGCAAATGTCCCTGAGATTGCAATCACCCATGATGGAACACTTTTTCTCACTACTCATTATAGGCAGGTATTTAAGGAGCTGCTCATCCTGTTCCTCTGTCTGGTCTGTGTCTGTGATAGATTCTCATCAACACCCCAACGTGCCATCGAGCCCTTCTCAGTGGTGCTTGGTCCAGCTCGGGGCCAGCACTGGTAACGGTGTGGCTGTGGCTGCCAGGCCGCCCTCCATGGCTGCACTGACCGCCCTGCCCCAGTGCACCAGCCCACCAGCCCCAGCACAGCCCTCTGCCTGATGCCACTGGCCATGGCTCTGTCTGGGGATGCCCACTGGCTGCAGCAGCACAGTGAGGAGAGCCCAGGGGTGGTGGCTGTGCTGACAGGAATGCACAGATGGGACAATCAACATGGGCTGCAGGTGATGGAGCGGGAGACAGGCAGTGTGTACAGTGAGGCAGGTTTGGAGAGGTGGTGCACAGGGGTTATTTGCTCTTCATTACCTGAGAGGTGGGAGGCATAAAATTAACCTGTGTGGTGGGAGCAGAGGATGTGATGTGAGGGAGGCACCTAAGGTGAGGTGGAGGTAGAGACGGACAAGTTACCTGTTTTAGACTCCCTGATGGAATTACAAGGCTGCAGGTTTAACACCCAGTGAGGTTTTCTGCCACGACAGCACAGAGCAGGGACAGCCCATGTGCCTGGCACTGTGCTCACACAGAACCAAATGCATGCCCTGGCCACAGGGCTCTGCGAGGGGTCATGTACAACACTCAGGCACAATTTCAGACTTAGGGAATCCCTGAGCCTTGCCTTGGTGGAGGATGTATTGGATAAATGTGAATTACTGTCCTCTAATGGAGATGGAAATGAGGCTGGCTGGACCCTCGGGCTGCTCCAGACCCATGTTCTTGTGGCATGTGGCCAAATGCCACGAGTCATAAGAATCCTTCTGGACACAGAGGGTCCCGTGCCACTGCCAGCTGGCACCGTGGCTCCAGGCAGCCGAGCCTCCGGCTCCACGGCTGGTTGGAGGGTGTCTGGGGAGGAGCCAGGCTTCAGCTCGCTGCTACCAGCTCTGCTTCGAGCAGAGGGGGCAAAATTCACCCTCCTGGGAGGCTGCAGTGTTTTCTGGGCAAAAATCCTGACTTCTGGGGTGGGTTAGAGAGCTGGTTTGCTCCCTGCCTGTGAGCAGCACGTGATGAGTAAAATGTATGCTGTGAACAGCTCAGAAAGAGGCATTTTACTGCTGCATAGGCGTGGTGCAGAGCCTGTCATCTCCAGAGCTGTTCCTGTGTAATAGAGGTGGAAGGCTGAATTTGAATGAGGCTCAAGTGGGTTTTTTCCCATGCAAGGTCACCAGCTCCATGCCGGCTGTAAATAATTAGGGATGGCTAATGAAGGCTGAGAGCTCTGGTGCTGGGGCTGGGGATAGCTGTGGTTTGGGGAGGATGCCCACGGATGGATGCCAGTCCTCTGGGAGGTGGGGGACCGACCCGGAGGTGCCAGTGATGCTGTTTGCTGGAGCGGCCAGGGAGCAGGGAGAGGTGCCCAGCTCTGCTGCCGAGACCTGCGTGGTCTTTGGTAAATCCCTTCTCTCTGCATGAATTTTGCCTTTTGTAAGGTGAGGGCAGGTGGATTCATTAATGTTCATCTCACATGGTTCTAGAAAAGTCCCACAGCACTGTGACCACTGGTCCCACAGCGTGAAGACCCTCCTGGCACAGCTTCTCCTGCCCACTGGCATAGCCCCCCTGGGCCATGCTGTGCTCTGGCACAGCAATTCAGGGTGGTGGGCCAGGTGTGGAAGAGAGCTGTGATGCTCTGCAGTTTGGGATTAGGTGAGGTGAGGGAGGTGAGGCAGCTGAGGCATTAAGCTTCCTCAGTGCTTCTCATGTCTCCGTTCACATGGGCTTCGCCATGGGTTTTTAATGAACATAGTGTGCACTTCATAAATAGACATCACCTTCCTTTTCCAGGAAAATCAAAAATGCTCCTAAAATTATATAAATGCACTAATCCCTAAGTATGGTGGGGTGGGGGTGGATGGCTCAGCTGCTGCCCTGCCTCAGGGGTCCCACTTGTCAGGGGGTTCATCTCTGCCTCACCTGCCGACAAGTGCCACTGGCTGCCTCACGGCGCTGGCAAGATGCAGCTGCCAGGCATCCACTGGCATTAACACACAGCACTGCCAGGAGCTGGAGTGGATTAGTCCAAGGCATCCGAGGGGAAAAGGACCCACCCGAGTACTGAATCTGTGTGAAGTGCCCCTGGGGACATGAGGAGGCAGCAGGGCTGCATTCTCAGAGAGGGGTTTCTCCACATGTCTGTGACACTGGAGGATGTAGGGAGGGCTCCTGCCCTCGCCCCACTCCCTGTCAGGAAGTGTGGGCTCCTGCCTGCTGCCCCACTCCCCACTGGGAAAGGAGGGTCCCTGCTCATTGTCCTGCTCCTGTCAGGAGGGGCTGCTGCTGGGCTAAAACACCTACAACCCTCTTCAATCTTGGATTGGAAAATGACCCTTGGATTCAGATTCCTGAAGCTGGTGGCTGCATTTTGGGTTAGTGCTTGGTGTGGAGAGGGTTTCACATCCCTCTTAAGGGTTCTCGGGTGGCTTTGCTTTGGCTGACTCTTCGGGCTCAGCTCCAGAGGTTTTGGGTAGCTTGCTTTGGGATGAGGACCCAGGAGTTGCTTGCTGTGTGCAGTCCCATGCAGGCTGGAAGGAGCCATGGCTTGCTCACTCGGGGAGTGCGGCAGTGGCAGCTCGAGATAAAGGCTCTGATTAAGAAGACACCTGCTGTGATAAAGAATGACAGTGCCGGGGTGACAGCGGGTGCCTTCCCGCGGCGTGTGTGTGTGTGCTGGCAGCTCCGCGGCGCGGGGAGGAGCGCGGCGGAATCGCCAACTGAGACCTGTTACACAACCCTGCTGGGAAACAGCCCTCGTGGCCCGGCCGGGGGTCAGCCCGGGGCACCGGGGGCGCTGTGGAATGTTCTGATTCTACACCTGTGTGACCTTCCAGCCAGCCACCTGCAGCAGGTATTTAACAGTGTCTTCGGGAGGAGAAGTCCAGGCCAGGGTATGCTGCATGCTTAGAACTGTCCCACATCCTTTCGTTCCTTCCAACCCCAAACATTCTGGTGTTCTATGATTCTATGATCTCTTGCTCAGAGGAGAAGGAGGGGATGGTCTTCTCACAGCAGGCTTTTGGTCCCTTTTGAGACATGTGTCAGGACCCCTGGACTTCACTCATCCCCTGGTTCTTGCAGGAATCTCACTCACCCACTGACTGTGCTTGTACATATCTGGGTTTTTCACAGTCCTGTCAGGGAGAGGAAGGAGGAGGGATTGTGGCTGCTGTCTGGGTGATAGTGTGTGATGATTTTCACTGATTATTGCCTTTCTCTTATCTCTGGACACCACAATCTACAGACAAACCTGGTGCTTGTGGGCAGCAGAGGAGGGCTGAGCCATTCGCCCATCGGGTCCTTGGCAATGGTAGCGTTTTATTGTACAGAGCCATAAGGAAATGCAGGGGCTGGTGTGGGAGAGGAGCATCCCCTCATGTCATCCTGCTGCTCTCCCCAGGGCTCTGTGTGTTTGCTGTTTGCCAAGTGCTTTGTGTTGAAGGAAAGAGAATTTGGCCAGGACAGAATCCCCAGGGTGAGCACAGAGAGAGGGGAATGGCATGTGACCCCCTTCAGCCTTTCTGGGGGCTGCTGGGCAAGCTCAGAGGTGTTGGCACTGGTGATGTGCTCCATGGGACTCGGGCACTGAAAAGCAGTGACAAAGGGTGGCATTTGAGGGTGACATTTGTGTTTGTGCCTCTTAAACCTTCACATTTCCAATTTCACTGGTGATTTGGTAATTGTCCCCTAATAATACCTTTACTCTCAGTTCATGCCTGGAATCACAAGGGGAGGGGACAGCACCCCAGAGAGGTTACCAACAAGCAGTGACCTGTTTGAAGTATTCCTGATTTTAATCTGTTAAAATCAGCATTGGCTTGTGCTGCTGGCACCGCTGAGCTGCTCGTCTCCTGCAGAACTTCCTCTGGTCCCAGGGGTGGCACTTCCGACCCCTGGAGGAGCTGGGCTCCCTCCCGACACCAAGCAGGACCCCCTGGGCCAGGCTGATGAAGCTCAGCTGGATGTTAAACACCAGCTTAGGGTTATTTTTGCGCCTGTCAGAGTATGTGATGCATCAGCATCACCGATTGCATCACACAACGTCATGCACGAGCATTGCAAAGGGCTGCGGGAGTCACCGGGCACCTTCCCGCGGGACCCTCCTGCCCGCCCCCAGCCCAGGGCGTCTGCCTGGCTGGGAAAGGTCACTGTCACTTGGCGAGGCAGACTGTGACCCGCCGGTGGCTGTCCTTCCCACAGGCTGGCTGCGTGTCCCGGCCAGCCGAGCATCCTTCCCGCCGGGATGCGCTGCATCCTTGCCAAGCCCTGCCTTTGCCCCGCAGCCCCGCAGCCCGTACCGCGGGGCACCAGCTGTGCCCCCCGCCCGCCCTCTCCGTGGCACCCCCTCCAGATGTGGCCGCGCTGCTCCCTCTGCCCACCCAGGCTGCTGCCGGGGGCTGGCAGCCTCTCGCAGCTCCGAGGCTCCTTCTCCCCGTGCCGGGAGAATCTCTTGTCGCTCCTCAGCACGCTCCAGCCGAGGATGAAAGTGTTCTCTGTACATCAGTCTCTGGCCTTCTCTCCAACGTGAGAAGCTGGAGAAGCATCAGAGCGATCGCGCCTTGCATGGGAAGCAGGAAAGCTGCAGCGGGGTGTGAGACCTCTCGGCTGGGGAAGAGCAGGAGCCGCGGCTTCTGCTTCTCTCAGCGGCACCAAGTGAGCTCCTGTGACGGCACCGCGACGGCAGGGAGGTCGGGGAGGTGGTGTGCATGTTTTAAATAATTGCAGACAATAATGTTAATAGGATCTACTGTGCATATTGCCCCGATCTATCCTAAGTCCGCTGCTGCCACGTCCCACCGCAGCCCGTGGCAGCTCCTGGGCAGGGGCCACCACCAGCTCTTCCCCCGGGGCCGATCCCCGGGCTGAGCTCCGGGGCATCCCCGCAGATGGGTCCGTCTGGCTGCGCTGTGCATTCGGCTCGCTCGCGGCTGAGGTGACAGACGGACGTGCCGGCGCCCCCGCGCCTGAGCCACCCTGCCCTGGCACGGCTCGGCACGGCCCGTCTGCTGGCACCGCGCTCGGCTCGGCGCCAGGAGCGGCCCCTGTGCCCACGGCTGCGCGCAGGGCCAGGGCTGCGGGGACACCAGCGCTGCGGGGACACCAGCGCTGCGGGAGCTGCTCTCCAGCACTGCGGCCCAGCGCGGTGCCGCGCACTGATGGGTCTCAGCCCTGTGCCTTAAGCAGGGGCTGTGCAGGGTACACAAGCTCAGCCAGTCTTTAGAAATTACTTGCAATGCCACTTTGAACAGATGTCCCCTCCAGGATGAGGAGGTCTTCCAGCAACTAGGAGAAGCAGAGCATCCCATGAGCACCCAGGAGCTGTTCCTCGGGTGGGGGTTGAGCCCCGCTGGCGGCGCTGGCTGGGCTGTGACAGCACCATCACCTCCCGCACAGAACCTGTTCCAGGGCTGTGAAATCCCCGGCTCTGCACAGCTCCAGCTGAGCACCCAAAATGAGCAGATGCTTCTGATCTGTATCTCTGCAGTGCTCCACTACCCGTCTGTAAATTGGAGATAACAGAATCATAGAACTATGGAATGGTTTGTGTTGGAAGGAACCTTTAAAGACCATCCAGTTCCACTCCCCAACCATGGGCAGGGACACTTCCCACCAGCCCAGGTTGCTCCAAGCCCTGTCCAGCCTGGCCTTGGACACTTCCAGAGATGGAGCAGCCACAGCATCTCTGGGCAACCTGTGCCAGGGCCTGCCCACCGTCACAGGGAAGGATTCCTTGCCAGTATCCCATCTAACCCCGCCCTCTGTCAGTGTGAAGCCATTCCTGCTTGTCTGTCATTCCATGCCCTTGTCCAAAGTCCCTCTCCAGCTCTCCTCAGGGCTGTTATTCTCCGTCCATTCCCCACCCAGCTTGTAGCCCAGACTGGCAGTGCATCACCCAGAGTGCAGCAGGTGGGTGCTGTCAGCACTAACCAGGTGGAGCTGCTGGGCTGCAGCTGGGACAGAGCCATTAAAGGGCTGCTGCAGGCACAGGTCTCCCTGCAGGGATGTGCGGTGTGGGCAGAGCAGTGCAGAGGGCAAAGCCACAGACCGTGGGGACAAGCTGGAGGTGAAGAGAGGAGCAAATCCACAGGGGCAGCCCCAGGTAAGTTCTGTGGAGCTGGTGCCAGTGGAACCCAAGCAGTGCTGAGGCAGGGCAAGCAGCCTGACATAGTCCTGCTGTCCTCAAAGCTGGTGGCAGAGCAGCATCTGGCTGCAGCAGCAGCAGGGTGGGCTCTCTCTGTGATTGAAAGCAAAAGAGGAAGGAGATAGAAAGCACTGTGTGAGTGGCAAAGCTCTGTGGGCCATCCGTCTCGGGGACATTCATGTGTTTCTGCTCTCTCCCTCATAGCTCTCTTTGGTTCCTGGAAGGGCAGAACCACAGGGAGCTAGAATCGTTTTCCTCCTGGAATGGCAGGGCCTCATGGAACTGGGGTTGTTTCAAAGCCCAGAGTTCTTCTAGCAACGTATTTTGTGCTTAGAGCCAGGTTTGGCAAGCTGAGGAAAGTGAGGCTGTTTAATGGCCAAGATGATGGTGTGAGCAGCCCAGGGACCATGAAGCAGCTTGGCCAGGTGTGCCCTGTGTTAGAGTAGTACTGGTCTGTAGCTGGGAGAGGGTCCTGCTCCCAGCCTCGAGGGGGGCTGGATGCTGAGCCTGCAGTGCCCTGGCTGCAGCGTGGGCAGAACAGCAGAGCCATAGGCAGAGGAGTCCCATGGGCTGCCTGTGGGCAGAGGAGTGTTTCAGAGGCCCAGAGCAGCTGGTTGTGTTGGGGTCTCTTGGTGCTATAAAATCCAGAAGTGAAGGATGACAGACACGATGCACCATCCCTTGTCCCTGCCCCAGGCAGGGAGCCTGCTGCCAGTATGGTACCACTGCGGTGTTCCCAAGGGCAAAGCTCTCCCAAAGGTGCAGGGCAGGATGAGTGCTGTGCCATGGGAACAGCTCCAGATTTCTGGTCAGCTCAGAAGGGCAGCTTTTATTTCTTGGAGGGGGAAGCTGAGGTCGGCGTCACTCACTCGTTCACCAGCAAACTTCCCTCCTGATGCTCTGTCTGCAGGAGAGTCCCTTCTTGTTTTCCAAAAAAAGCCAAGAGTGAAACGGTGGTGCTACTCCCGAATGCCACTTTCCCCATCTGGGACACTGGAGCTGCTCCCCGGGGCTCACTTCCCTCCTGCAGACGGTGAGGAGGCGGCTCTGCCTCCCGCCAGGCAGAGCTAAATCCATCAGTGCTGGCTGCGCTTGGAGCCGGCGGCAGCGCCGGACCGGACCCAAACCCCCGGGTCGTGGTGGGCCTGGCACCAGCAGGGAGGGAGCAGGGAGCTGTCCTGCAGGGTGCCAGCAACCCCCCCACAGCAGCAAAGCAACAGCACAATGCCCACTGCATTCCCTAGAATAAATAGGCTGTGATGGATCAAGGCCCTTTTAGCGCATCAGCTGAAAACTTCAAATATTTATACCAGGAAGATGTGACAGAAGTATAGATATATTTAAAAAAAGGCAGGTGCTGGAGTGGCAGTCACGTATTTGAAGTTCAAATGCTTACCTTCAAATCAATGCTATAAAAGAGGGAGAATGTAATAAATTTAATATCACTTTTTCAGGGAAAACAACCTGCCGAGCCTCCTCCCAGGCTAAATGTGCTTTAAAGATTGACTGTGCAGCTGTAATAACTATTGATGAACTGTAAACATGAAAAGATCTCCCTGCTCCCGGCCTGTCAGGAGCATTAGGGTGGAAATGCTCTGTGCTCCACTCTGGAATGACTCACGGAGGCCTCGGCAAATGTGTTTATTTGTCAAGATCCTTATTTCAGAAATAGTGACCTTTTTAATGCCTCGTGCAGTGAGCTTGGAAGTTCAAAATTGCCTTTTGGCAACTGGCTCGTCTCGCTGCAGCTCTGACAGTGCTTTCCATGACAATTTACATATTTTTAGTCTTGATATTCTGCACTGTGGGGCTCCTTTGGAGGATGATTTGCTTTTTGCAGTGCTGAGCTGAGGTCAGGCTGTGCTGAGGGCACGGAGGGGCTCACTGCCCACTGGGCTTCTCTGACACCTCCCAAACCTCTGCCTCTGAGCCCTCCCAGAGTTCAGTAAGATCCTCCTTCAAACATGGACTGTAGTGTTGGTTACAAATTTGAGCTGCTGCTTCACCTTGAAATAGGGAATATTGAGGGTGGGCAGGCCCTGGCACAGGTTGCCTAGAGAAGCTGTGGCTGCCCCAGCCCTGGAAATGTTCAAGGCCAGGTTGGACAGGGCTTGGAGCAACCTGGCATAGTGGAAAGTGTCCCTGTCCATGGCAGGCGGATGGGACTGGGTGATCTTTAAGATCCCTTCCAGCCCGAACCATTCCAGTTTTCCATGATGATTCTGTGAATAAAACTGTTATTCCAGGCTGCTGGACATCACAGCACCCAGATCATGCTTTTGACCATCAGGTTGGTCATCACCTGCTGGGCTGCACCAGCCTGGCATGAAGCCCCTGTCACTGTCACTCCTGCAGTCTGATCTTGGCTGCACCAAAGCAAATGTAACCAGCGACCTTGTCCCTCTGTGTCCATGGCCTGTCCCCTTGTTCGAGTGCTTGTTTGTGCCCTCAGGCACCAGCCCCAGCACCTGGAGCAGCAGAGGGGCTGCAGCACCACTGCTGGGGCTGGGGCAGGGGCAGGGAGGGCAGTGGACCATCTTCATTCTCCTCCCTGGCGCAGCGTTTGCAGCAGCTGGTAATTGCTCAGCCGGCTCCCTGCGCGGCTCCCTGAGCTGCGGGATGTGCCTGTGCTGGCTGTGGAATGCCGTGGTTGTAATCAGTTATTTAACATTCCTGGGGCCTGTGACTAACGCTGCCGCTGTTGTTCGGTGGCGGGCGGTGGCACCGCTCCTTTCTGCTGCTGCTGCTCAGCCCAATGCACCAGGGAAGGATGTTTTGATGGTTTGCTGCTGTTTGTTTGTGCCTTTATCAGTGCTCTACAATTCTGAGTTGCTGATTTATATTCAGAGTTATGAATATCTCCTTTCTTCTCTTTGTTGGGCCTGTTTTTATTTTTATAGCTGTTTACATATTAGCCAGGCAGTTTCTAAACCAATACAAACTCCCATCGTGGTGATGAGTTTTGGGGCACAACACTCCTAAATCATTCTCCTATTCACAGTTGTGCTTTTATGCTTAAATCCATTCTCCTAAGCGATTTGGCTTATAGTTGTTTTCTGCTCTGTGAATTGACCTCACAAAGCACCAGGAGTCTGTGCTGGTGCCTTGGACTCACCTCTGTGTGCCCATAAGAAGTGTAATCAAGCTGTGATTGCTTGGACTTGAGCAGCAACTAGTTTTTAATTCTATGATCCATTCCCCTTCAGCTGTCAACACGGAGTCAAAAATAGCACTCCCCTGTGCTGGATGCCACGCTTCACAGCTATGAAATTGTCATTTATAGGTTTTGAGAAATTCAGAGGACATTTTAATACTGGTGAAGTGAAACCTCCAGCTTCTCTCCTCCTTAGTATAAATAGGTGCTTGAGCAGCCTGGGGATGATCCGGCCTCTGGCACAGCTCTGGGTGTGAGCAGACACCAGAGCACCCACATCCACAGACTCTCTTGGTCTGAATTACTGGCACCTTGTTTAACCAGAGGATCTTAAGTTTTACACTCTTGACTCGTTTTTCCTCCTGGTCCTGTCTGGGCAGTTTTTATCATCAGTTTTCAGTGTTTGGACCATAAAACATCACATGGGTCAAACTCACTCCTACAAATGAGTGAGTCTGGATCCTTTTGTTAATTATCCAGTTGACAGCTGGGACCATAGAATCGCAGAGTGGTTTGGGTTGGAAGGGACCTTAATGACCAGGCACTCACACCAGGGGTGTGCTGGGAGCTTCTGCCAGCTCTAGCCACTTCTCAGGAGCAATGGGAAGTGGAGGATGGGGATGAGCCCAAGTCTCCTTTCCCAAACAGACAGAGGCTCCCATGGTGTGGGATGGACCCACTTTTCCCAAGTCCTAGTAACAAAAAGCTGTGTGATTCAGGAATCTTCAGGGCTGAGCTGACTGTCCCTGTTACCAACAGCCAAAGAGGAGGCTGGAAGGCAAACCCTTCCCAGCAGCTCATCAGTTAACCCAAGTGCATCTAAAATGTTCATTAAACAAGGAAGAGTGGGATCCCGCTCCGACTGCACGGACAGAGGTCCTGGTGCCTCGGGCACTGGGATGCTCGGCCAGGTCCCGGACTCCCACTCTGCCCTGTCTCTTACTATCAATGTCTCCAAGCAGGCAAACAAACAAAAGATCATTATTTTCTTTAATTGCTAGAATTGTATTAATTTAAACAGATAAACTCAATCAGTGAAGCTCATTAATTTCTAGCACATGGCTTATTTACGCTGATTCTGGCTGCTCCAGCGCTCATTGCACTCTCATAGGAATGTCAATTACTTTTTAAAATAAAAATCAATGTTTATTCACTATTAAATATAAAACATGAAATGATTTCCTTAGACATGCTGATGAGTGCTTTCCTCCTCAGCATGATCTGAGGGCTCCTGGCATCAGCAGCTGCTGCCCGTTGCCATTGCTGTGCCAGGGAGGGGACAGCAGCGTGCTGTGCTGTGAGGGGACAGTGGGGCAGGGGCCACCCTGGACCACACTCACCTCAGCCCCCTGCACCTTCCTTCACCATTACAGCACCTACCAGGAGTGTGGTGTTTCCCTGCCATGAGCCCCAGCAATGTGGGGGGAGCCCCTGGAAGCAGCTCCAGAGCATTACCTGATTACTTTTCTAATGAGAAAACCCAGCTAAACCCTCAGAGTGAAGCGTTGGAAATTACCCATCAGCTGCAAACTTTTTTTTCTCCTCTATTATTCAGAATTGTTTTGGTTTTCTGAACTGCCTTGTGTAGGTTGCACCAACCCCACAGATTCCAGAATGGGAGATGATGAGTCACTGTCAAAATGTAGGTTTTTTAATTTTTTTTTTCCTTTTAGCACCACTGAGGGAGTGAAGTCCCTGTGCCACGCGCCGATTGCTGGCACCTCGCGAGCTGGAGCTGGCAGGAGCTCCCAGCCCACCCCTGGTGTGAGTGCCAGGCTGTGCCCGCCGTGTCCCCCTTGGGGATGCCCATCATGGGCATTTGCTGTTCCCCACACCCTGCTGAGCTGTCAGGATGCACTGGGGGCTCAGCTCTTCCACTGCTGTGTGTGCTCAGGTGTGTGCCCGCGCTGGCCTTGGCGTCCGAGCGGCAGCGCAGCCACCTCTGCCGCCTCCTCGCTCTTGCGCTCCTTTCATCTGACTTGGGGTTTTTCCACTGTTATTTCTTTTTTATAAAAACAGGAAAAAAGTCCTTTAGAACAGGCATATCTGTGTAGGTGCCTCTTCTCAGCCACAAACCACCACCGCAGAGAGGGGGAGAGGGTGTGAAGTGGAGCTGGAGCCGGATTGCGCCGGTGCCGCAGTGGGAAACTGGTGTGGGGCTGCCAGGGTGATGGGGATGTGCCACGGGAGAACTCAGTCCTGAGGAGGAGGATTCCTCCCACTGCCAGGTGTTGGGGAGTCCGGCACCCATCCTGACATGGGGAGATGCTGGCTGGAGTGCAGTGCAGAGCTGGGGGCTTTTGTTGAATGAACACACAGGTTTTGCCTTAATTCAGCCACTGTCCAGCAGAGTTGAGGCCACCAGGTGCTTGTGTGAGGGGGCAGATGACAGGGACGGTCTGAGGAGTCACAGAGCTGCTGTGTGGCCAGGATAGGTCCCTCATCTGGCTCCCTGAGTCTTCCCTGCCCTGGGGGGTAGCACCTCTTATCATCCTTGGCTCCAACAGCAATTGCAGATGTGTTGCTCCAAGCTGTGGGTCAGGGGTCTTTAGCCATCCCACCACCCTTCCCTGATGCTTTTCTAAGCTGCCATGTGTCTTTGAAACTGGACTGTGTGGAAAATTTGGCAATGCAAGAGGCAAACAAGGTGCTGGGGGAGTGGCTGGAGCCCCCACAGCCCTTCCCAGGGGCACAGGAGCTGCTCGGTGCCACCCACTGAGCCCTTCACAGTGGCCAGTGGGTGCTGGCGATGGCTAACAAAGACTCAAAACCCCCGAGTTCTGCAATCTCACACCAGGGACCTTGTGCAAAGAGCCTCAGGATCCCTCGCAGAGCCTGGAGCTAGGGAAGGAATATGGATGAATTTCTTTCCATCTCTCCAAGCATCTGGGAGGTGGGTGGGAGGTAAAAAAAGATGAGCCCTCAAGTTTTAATTCCTTGGAGATATTTAGGTATCTTGCTCTTGTTACTCAGGGAGTACAGAGCCTGAGCATCTCTGGGGATGTGCCACAGGCTCCTACCCCAGCACTTCCCTGTTCAGCTCCAACCTCTGGTTCTCCAAAATACTAATTTTCAGAGAACTTAGACCACAATGACCACCATTGCCTCCAAACAGATTTGGTGTAACACGGTGTCTTCAGTAAGGCCATTACTGGAAACCACAACTTGGGAAATAACTCGCTTGGATTTATCGGGCGGAGTGGAGAGCTGAGGGCTGGAATGTGACCTTGACTTCTCCTGGCTCAGCCAGCATGAGGGGAGCAAGGAATTTTGTTCTCATTTAAGAGCGGTTTTAGCTCATCCTCCTCAGCTTGAGTCTTTCTTTGCACACACTGGTAACACCCAGAATGGTCCCTGGAAAATGGTTCCACTGGATGAAAAGTAATGAGAATTTAACACCATAACTGGAGCTCTTTAGTCTTCTGGCTCTCTGGGCTGGAATCGATATTCTTGGCCATATTTCCACCATCGTGCTTTCCTTGCAATCCCCTCCCCGCTCCCCAGCCCTCCCTGGGGAAAAGGGCTCTGAGAGGAAAACGGCCTGAGATCCAATCAATTAATTGCCTCTGCGTGCACCGATAAATGCGGTGCCGGCGGCTCAGCGCGTGCAGCGACACACGAGTGAGCAGAGCAGGGAAACCACAAACCCCTGCCCTGTGCCTGGGGGCAGTGGGGGCTCTGGGGGCAGCCAGCTCACCCAGGCACGTATGCTGGTGATGTTGCTGCTCTGTTTGCTGACTTATTCAGGCTCAAAGTGCCACCTCAAGGGCTGTGCCTCTCTGGACATGGCAGCAGCATTTCTCACTGCTAGTGGGTCCATGGTGGACGCAGGAGAGCACTGAGGCAGTGGTGGGTTGGGCAGCTGTGGATGTTTTTCCAGAGAAGAAAGGAGGGATATAAAATGGAAGGGCTGTGGAAAGTGGTGAAGGATTATGTTGCAGACTTTGGGGCTGGCACATCTCCAGCTGTTCCTATGTCTCCTTGCTGGTGCCTGTAGGCCAGGCCCCATCCCAACCTGTCTGTGTGCCTGGGGGAGCCCAGCACGTGTCCATGCATGGGGAGGCCAAGCTCACCAACCTGCTGGATGCACCTGGGGTCATGGAGCAGAACCCTGCTGAAAGATGGGATGGCAGGTCTAGTTCCTCTGTACTGTCTGGTGCCAGGGTGGGCAAATGGAGTCCTGCCAGCTGGTCGGGTCTCCCGGCACAGCCCCACTGCCCAGGCTCTGAGCAGAGCCGGCTGCTGCTGTGTCGGGCTCCAGCAGGGAAGTGTGGCAATCAGCCAAGCTGGCTAATCGGGATTCAGACCAATAGGGAGAGGAAATTACCCAGATCCACCACCAAGACAGCCGAGTGGGCAGCGAGTCCCGCTGGCAGCGCTGCCCGCACTGGCACTCCCCGGCCACGGGTGAATCAACCCTGGGCTGTGATTCATGTTCTCAGCGTGGGGCTGCGGCACAGGCATGGCCAGCACCTGGGCAAGCGCTTGGGAGTAGGTTGGGATGGGCTGGAACCAGAAGCCTTGTGTGCTCCCAGCCAGGAGAGGAGCCTGACTGCTGGTAGCATGGGGAGAGGTGGCTGTGGGGGGAGGCAGCAGCCCCTCAGACCAGTGTGTCCCTACAGCATGAGCTGCACTGGTGCCATGCCCAGAGCTGTGCCCGCTGCTGAAGTCATACCTGGGTCCTGGCGAGGTGTGCTTAGAACAAGTGGCTGAGCCGGTGCTCAAGCCAGGACAGATCCCAGTGAGACACCACTCTGGTGAGGCAGCATGGCAGTGAGTCCTGCTCTGGCCAGTGCCAAAGCAGGGGCATCCTCTGCTGAGCTCACAGCTGTGGCCTTGTGTCTGGCAGGGGTCAGAGGCAGTCGGGAGCAGTGGTCCAGGAGCAGGTAGTCTGGCATCATCACTGCCTGGAATCCTTGCTAAGGGAATGCGAGCAAAGCAGGACACTCCAAAAGCTGAGGACCATGACAAAATCCACTTTCTTCCTGCCCATGATGCTGTATTGCTGCCTTTACCCAGGCCCATCTATAAAGTGGGGAGACGAATACCTGGAGTTGCATCTGCCATTGCCAGGGGACAGGAACCTGGTGGCTGAGGATGTGCCATCTGGCCCAGCTGCTTGGGGAGCTTCATCCCCAGTCAGGACCCTGAGCAGCTGCCTCATCCATCCCCAGAGCCATTTCCAGCTGCAGCTCCCCAGGGCAGGACTCAATCCTCAAGGAGCATTTTGGGGGTCAGAGGGGACTTTTTGGAATTTCAGCCTTGTTGTGATGCGTGTTTGGAGGCTGAAGTTGTGTGTCAAGGGGCTTAGCATTGCCATGGTGATGAGCATCAGTTGATGAACAGAGGGAATAAAGGAGCCAAAATAAATGTCAGAGTGTGAGATAGTTGCAGTGGAGCTGGAGCTGTCCCCCTGCCCACCCCATGCCCCTGGCTGGCCAGGCATGTTTCCTTGGTGTGCCCACTCAGAGCAGGGCTCAGTTGGTGCAGCTCCACTTTGGCAGTGCACGATGGCTGGAGAGCAAAGGGACACATGGGGGGTGGCTCTGAGGCAAGTGGGGCAGAGCGTGCTGGCTCTGGGTATGGGGAGAAGGGCAGTGGAAACCTAAAAGCTGAGAGGAGGAGGAGGCTGGGGGCTGTGCTGTGCGGTTGGTGTCCTCACCGTGCCCAGTGCAGCCCCTTCTCCCAGAATTCCCAAAGTAAAGGGAGCAGGCGGTTCTCTCTCAGATGCCGTGTCTCCCTCTGGATGACAGCTCACCTCCCCCAGAGCTTCATCTCCGGGTTTTAATTGATGCCTGTCAGGATGCTCAGCTCCCCCGAGCGCAGCCCAGCAGCGTGCGGGACACCGTGCGGGTGGGCTGCTCCTGCCTGGAGCCCTGTGCCCTCGGGACACGTCCTTCTGGTCCCATGGGAGAGGGGACGGAGCCAGCGTGACCTGACCACGTGCTCCAGTGCCAGTGTGCTGAGAGGGCTCCTCTTCCTCTAGGGAGATGCTGCAGTTCCTCCCACCTCACCCTGCCCCTTGCCCCTCCAGAGGAGTCCCAAGCTGTGCCTCAGTTTCCCCCTTTTAAACATCCAGACCCCTGGGCTGTGCACACCCTGCGGTGCTCCAGCCAGTGCAGAGGTCTGAGTGTTTCCTGGCTTGTTTGTTCCCAGGAACCTTCCGAGGAGTGTGCAAGAAAATCGACCACTTCCCCGAGGATGCAGACTACGAGCAAGACACGGCTGAGTATCTCCTCCGTGAGTTCTCCATGGCACACACTCCCTGGGCACCCCCTCCCCTCCCAGTGCAGGGCACCTCCATCCCTGTCCCCCAGCCTCACCCAGCAGGTCCCACCCCGCCACTGGCAGGAGCCTGATGAGTCGCAGCCCTCCTGGCTCCCTGTGAGCAGCAGTGACCCTCCAGGCTACCCAAGCGTGGCCACGTCCTGCCACAGTGCCTCGAGGTAATGGCACATTTGTTTGGCACTTGCTGTCCCCATGGCTGGTACCAGGAGCTGCTGCACACTCTGAGCTTGTTGGGGTCCCCCCAGATGCAACTGGGACCCTGTGGGTCTGTGGTGCAGCACCACAGAGGTTCGTGTTCATGCCCTGTTAGTGCTGGTGCCCCTGTTCCCAGAGTCTCCAGCCTGGCTGGATTTGCTGGGAGAGCACAATGAGCATCTGCCATTTACTCTGCAGTGGCAACTGAGGACAGGGAGACAGGGAAATTGAACTGGCAGCATTCCTGGGAAAAGCAGGTCCCCTTGTCTCAGGGTCCTCCTGACTCTGGGGCCAGCAGAGTCTCAGGTCAGAATCCTGGAGTGGCCTGGGTTGGAAGGGACAGCAGTATTTAAGTATTATCCAGTCCTACCCGCTGCAATGGGCAGGGACTTCAACTATTCCGGGTTGCTCCAAGCCCCATCCAAACTGGCTTTGGACACTTCCAGGGATGATGCAGCCACAGCTTCTCTGGGAAACCTGTGCCAGGCCCTCACCACTCTCATAGGGAAGGATTTCTTCTGTATATCCAATGCAAATTTTCCCTTTCAGGAGAAAACATGGGGGGCTCTGAGGCTGAGTGAGGCTGACCCCTCAGAAAAGGGGCACAGTCCCTTCAGTGCCCTGCAGACGTGTGTGAAGGCACTGGGGCACCAGGTGACACAGCCTGGACACAAATGACACCCCCCAACATGCAAAGCCACATGGGCAAGGACTGCCTGGCCCATGGGCAGCCACACACGTGTGACAGACTGTGGAGCCTGCACAGCTGAGAGTTCATCCCAACACTGTGTTTCCAAACCAGAACATATGGCATGTGACAGCCCCAGAGGCAGTGGCAGTGCTGGGCACTCCCTGAGCCACTGGGGCTGGGAGAAATCCTGAGAGAAGGGCCCTGTGCCCACTGCCCAGTGCTCAGCCCCAACCCCCTGCCTGACCCAGCTGCTGCTCATCCAGATGTTGCTCTGAACCCCCAAATTTCTACAGCTCCACTCAGGGGAGAGGGGAAATGTTTTAATGGAATAGGTTTGCAGTTTTAGGAGATTAGCATTGAAATTCTCCCACCCCCTCCCACATTTAAAGTAAAAAGTCTATTTTAAAGCCTCCAGAGTGGCATTTTAATGGGGCTTCTCTGTATTTCTGTGCTTTAATAACAGCCCTAATCGAGGGATGAAAGCCCAGACCAAGGCATGCTGTATTTTTGGTGCAGCAGGTAGCGATTTGCTGAGTTCATTACTCTGTGCTATCATTTTGGAAGCTGATCCGTTCAGGAAAGACCCTTCTTTGTGCAGTGCCTGGTCAGTGACTCCTGAGCACGCAGAGCTGATCCTGTGGGAGGGAGCCCAGCACTGTGGTCACGGCATCGTGCTGGGCCTGAGCTTTATATTCATTATGAAAATGTTCCTCCGCTGCATCAGAAAATTACTTTTTTTGAACTTGAGGTGTATTAGTTTGTAAATTTTGACTTTCAAAGCAGCTGTGATAGTTTGGGCCCTACAGGAGAGGTTTCTGACCCTGTGATTGGCAGTTCTTTATCAGCCTGGTGAGATTCATGGGATTTCTGCCATCGCAAATTCCAGAGGCACATCCACAGCTGAAACCTGTGGGTGGTGTGTTTGGTAATGGGAAGGTAAATTGCTGGTGCTGAATGTGTGACAAAACTGGAAGAAGTAGCCTAGCAGAGGGGGAAAAAAAAGAAATCAGGATTGAAGCTCTTCTTGTGGCTGAAATCACATGGTCTGCAGGGCTGGTATTGGGATCTGGAGCAGCTTGGGGAAGAAGGATACTGGGAAGAAATTCCCTGCTGTGAGGGTGGGCAGGCCCTGGCACAGGGTGCCTAGAGCAGCTGTGGCTGCCCCATCCCTGGAAGTGTACAAGGCCAGGTTGGACGGGGCTTGGAGCAACCTGGGCGGGTGAAAGGTGTCCCTGCCCATGGCAGGGGGTGGAACTGGATGAGCTTTAGGATCCCTTCCAACCCAAACCGTACCAGGATTCCATAACAAGCAGAGGATGCATAGCGGGGAGCAGTGCTGGGTCTCCCCAGCCAAACGTGCCCTGGCACTGATCCCTGCCGGATGCTGGTGTTGGCATAGGGGGTGGCAGCAGCCCCCACTGCAGGACCCACGCTGGGGGCTGATCCTGCCCTGCTCCCCATCCTTCAGGTGCAGTGAGAGCGTCCAGCATCTTCCCCATCCTCAGCGTGGGGCTCCTGTTCTTCGGGGGGCTCTGTGTGGCCGCCAGCGAGTTCTACAAGAGCAAACACAACGTCATCCTCAGCGCCGGCATCTTCTTCGTCTCTGCGGGTAAGAGCTGCCCGGGGTCACTCTGCCAGCCTGAGGGGCACAGGCAAGTGGGAGGTGGGCAAGGGTCCTCCCAGGCCCAGATTCTGTGGTTTGGGAGCTGTCCCGTCCATGTGGGATAATCCCCATCACAGGGATAAACCATCAGGGGCCTCTGGCCTTGGTCACTGTGCTGGACAGCCCTTCAAGCATCCACCCTCCTCTGTCCCGAGCAGGATCCATGCAGGTGCTGCAGCCTGGGAAGGGTTCCCTGAGCACAATCTTCCCACTGGGGGATTTCCTGGCCCCCAGACAGGTTCTGGGGGGCCATGTCCATCACTGGGCACTGTGCCAGCAGCAGCAGGACAGACAGAGGGGCTGCTGCAGTCCTGCATGGAAATTGCTCTCTGGAGAGACCGTTCCTGCTGAATTACTCATTTCTCTTTGCTGTTCCCCAACACTTCCCCTGATTATCGCGTGACAATGTCTTTGTCTCAAGGAACTGCTCTATTTTGTGTTTTTCTTCTCCCCACAAAGAGACAAATGATTCTCCCTCCTTGGCTGGCAGGAGCTGCTGATGCAGATGAGAAAACAGCAGAGAGAATATAATCGATTCATTAAGTAAATCCGGGAATGCACCAGCCACTCCCCAGCCCTGCGACACAGCCCCACTGGCTGCTGGCAGGGCACAAACTGCCCCCATCTCAAATAAAGCCTCTGGGCTCCAGCAGAAATGGAAAGAGGTGAAGCCATTCCAGCTTCCCTGTGCTTCCAGGGCCATGGCAAGCTGGGGTTTGTGCTGGAGGGATCCCCCTGTGCCCCTTGAGTTGGCCCTGCTCCAGCCACAGCCCTGCTGCACAGCATCAGGCGGGATCCTGTGGATCATTGCTTAGCAAAGCAAAGCACTACCAGCTCTTGAAATGTCTCTTTTCTAAACAAAATAGTGGTTGTTCCTTCTTCCCTTCCAATATCTAAGAACATACAGGTATACTTGGTGTTAGGGAATATGTAGATATACTGGGACAGCAGAGGTCTGTGAGGGGGTTTGAGCCAAGTGCGCTGGCAAAGGGGTTGGTGCCCTATGGGGACACGTCCCCCCACCCCGTTCCTGCCAGTCTGGTGAGTGCCTGTCCCTCATCCTCCCCGCAGGTCTCAGCAACATCATCGGGATCATAGTGTACATCTCGGCCAACGCAGGGGACCCGGGGCAGAGCGACTCCAAGAAGAGCTACTCCTACGGCTGGTCCTTCTACTTCGGAGCCCTGTCCTTCATCATTGCTGAGATGGTGGGGGTGATTGCCGTGCACATGTACATCGAGAAGCACCGCCAGATCCGTGCCAGGTCCCACTCGGAGCTGCTGAAGAAATCGGCCTTCACCCGCCTCCCCCCCTACAGGTACCGCTTCCGCCGGCGGTCCAGCTCCCGCTCCACCGAGCCCCGCTCCCGGGACATGTCACCCATCAGCAAGGGGTTCAGCACCATCCCCTCCACCGACATCTCCATGTTCACCCTCTCCAGGGATCCCTCCAAGGTCACCATGGGAACGCTGCTTAACTCGGAGCGGGACCACGGTTTTTTACAGGTCCACAACTCCATCCCCAAAGAGTTCAAGGAGTCTTTGCACAACAACCCGGCCAACAGACGAACCACGCCGGTCTGAGGCGGGCAGGGCCGTGGGCAGGCTGCATGGCATTACCCTTGTGATGGTGTAACCTGTGAAACCCTGTTTTTAAGGACAAACCCAGAGGCTCCCCAGGCCCCCACCTACGGGGCTGGTTTTTCACTCCTGAAATGCCACCAGCGGGGCCAGGCAGCTGCAGCCACGGTGGGAGCAGGACCCCCCTGCGGGGAGGGGACAGGGCCACACTGGGACCCTGGCCCTGGTGCCCCTGGCCCTGGTGCCCTGCGGACTGAGTGGGGCTCCACCCCCGGGACAGCGGCTTCCCGAGGTCTCCATCGTTCGTGTGATCATAACCGCAGTGTTCCCGTAGCTGTGTGTCCATGGAAATGCTGGCGATAGCCCTGTCCGTGAGAACCCTTCACCCAGTAGTCACACTGAAGTGGAATGGCCTGGAAGTCCGGAGCTGGAAGCACTGAGTTGGTGCCGGAGTGATGCTCATGTTCCCAACCCCTCTCCCTGTTGTGCTGGATGGAGTGCTTGGGCTGGGTTCCTCTATGGTGTTTCGTGCATGCATTAAATAGCTTGGAATTCAATTTTGTCATGTCAGGTTGGAAGAAACATCCTTTTGCAATTTTCTGTGGTCTCGAAAGGGCTTATTTCCTTCCTTGCTTCCTTCCTTGCTTCCTTCCTTCCTCCCTCCCTTTTTCCATTCCTTCCTTCCTTCCCTCCTTCCTTTCCTCCCTTCAGGCCATGAAAAGACTCAGGAGCAGAATTCCTCCAGTGACTGGTAGCAAGTATCCAGCGTTTAATTCACCTCTAATATTGCAAGAAAATGAATTAATTCTCTACAGCTGATACACAGCAGTCAGAGCTGCCTGTGGACACAGCCCAGGAGGCAGCGTGGACGGTGGTGCTGCGGGAGCAGCGGGGGCTGGCCAGGCTGTGGCCGCGTGCGGGGGTGGGGGGGTGACTCCCGAGTGGCTGGGAGAGCCGTGAGCAAAACAACAATAAAATCGTCCAGTTTGGCAAGTTCCTTGGCTGAGTAGGTCACACTGACCCTGCTGTGGGCACCGCAGAAACGCGCGCCGTGGCTGGCAGGGAGGAGGGAGGTCAGCCTGGGAGTGCCAGGGCGTGTGTGAGCAGATGGAGGTTTGGCTTTGAACTCTCCCGCTGGAGCAGAGCTCATCTAAACGGAGGCAGTTTGGAAGCAGCTGGTCTGTGATGATGTGTCACTTAATTGAAATCTTATTTAATGTTGTGACAGAAGTGATGGATTCCCACGGGGTCCGTGGGGGTGATCTGGGGCCAGCGGGGCTCTCGTTACTGTGCTCTCTGCAGAAGGGAAACACCTGGTGCCTGATGTGTGTGCCTTTGAGCAGCCTTGCCCTGGGTCTTCCACCCAAACTCAGAGCATGGCTGGTCATCCTAATTCTTCTTGGGAATAATGATCAGGTCCCTGTAGGAAACCTGGCACAGGAGCTGTGGTGGAGCGAATTCCTCCCTGGAGCTCCTCAAACAGCCCCAGGCAGTGCTGCTTGCCTCAGCGTGGGGCTGCAGGCACATTCTTCATAGAATCCCAGAAGGGGTTGGAATGGACCTTGAAGCTCATCTCGTTCCATCTTGTCATGGGCAGGGACACCTCCCACTATCCCAGGGTGCTCCAAGCTTTGTCCAGCCTGGTCTTGGACACTTCCAGGGATGGGGCAGCCACAGCTTCTCTGGGCAACCTGTGCCAGGGCCTGCCCACCCTCACAGGGAAGAATTTCATCTCCCTCCCCTTTATTTGCTGTTATTTCAAAGGGGGTTGTTCTGAGAAGGCTGATTCAGATGATAATTAGGTCTCTTAATTGCCTAGTTGCTGATTGCATGTGTTAAAAACAGTGGGGGAAGAGTAGCAACCCCATCTTAGGGTAACAGTTAAAAACAAAGTCGTGAAAGGGCTGGAAGTGTAAAACATGGCCTGGGATGGAGCAGAATAACTCAGCTGGAAGGGACCTGCCATGACCATCTCACACTGCCCAACCAGTTCGTTTTGGTCAGGGCTGACCAAAAGCTAAACCATGGCCTTAAGGGCACTGCCCAAACTCTGCCAGGTGTGGGGCACTCCCCCTGCCCAGGCAGTGAGTACAGAACTGGGGTGCAGTGCTGGGCTCTGCTGGGCTGGGCTGTTTGTTTATGGAGGCAGAGCAGAGCGGGCAGTGATTGAAGGTGTTTACTGCCCCGTGTAATATCTTTCCTTTGTGCCAATGTCTTTCCCCTGGAAGAGAAAATCGATACCCAGGCTAAATCTGGAGGCTTCAATATTTCTCAGAGAAGTGCAAATCAATATGGATTTCTTAACAAGTTTAATTTCAATACCTGAAAGTGCACATTCTGCCTGTTTCCTAACCTTTCCAATCCTCAAGGGAGGAAGATTAAAAAGATTTGTTCAAATTCAACGAATTGAATCAGCAAATGCCCCATTACCTTGTTTTCTTTCCACCAGACCTTGATAAACAGTCTGATAGCCCGTTGTCTGTGCGTGGCTCCAGCGCCGTTCCCAACACCAGCCACGCCGTCCTGCTCTGAGGCACCGGCGAGGGCAAGCCGGGCATGGATCCCCATGGCAGTGCCTGTAGCCACTCTGTGGGGGGCAGGACAGCCCAGGTGGTGACAAAGGGACCAGGTGTCATTGTACCTTCTTGGGGTGCCAGCAGACCCACATCCCACCAGCAAGCCCGATCCTCCCCTTGCTCCTGAGCAGGCTGATTTATGGTGCTGCAGTGCTCTATATTTATCCTACAATGGCTTTGTGCAGCGTTAGATCATCGGGGGAGCGCTGTAAACACTGCAAAAGGAACGTGAGCATATGGGCTCGTCTGGCCAGAGCAGAAAACTTTGGGTGATTCAGTCTTTGCCCTTGGAACAATCCCACAGACGGGAGGAACAAGGACCATCCATCCCAAATGGCACCGTGGCAAATGTGTCTGCGGAGGTTGGTGCCTGTTGTGTGCACTGTGAGGTGCAGCAGTGCCTGTCACCGTGGTCACTCACAGCTCACCAGGGCTGAAACAGGACTTGGCATCACAGGGACAACACGGCTGTGTGCTGGGTGCTGCCCCAGGGTGCTGGCTGCTGCCTCAGGGGTGCTGGCTGCTGCCCCAGGGTGCTGGCTGCTGCCCCAGGGTAGTAGGTGTTGTCCTGCAGACACAGAGGGACCCAGCTCTGGCTGGAGGAACTGTGGATGGCTCCCAGTCATGGCTGGGGCACTGCTTTGCTGGGCACCATGGGCTGCTGTTCCCATGTGCCTCCCAGGGGAGTGTTTTAATTGCTGTGTTGGTGCTGTGATGACAAGCCTGGCAGTGAAGCACCGTCAGCCTGCAGGAGCTGGCACTGGCACGGAGCTCACCCAGGGGAGATGGCAGCTGGGTCCTGCTGCAGCACCGAGCTCTGCTTTTCACCCTTTTTTCCCTAATTCCACATGAGGACAAATGCACAGCCCTCACCACGGTTTGCTGCAAAGGAAGCTCCTCAGTCCCTATTCACAAAAAGCTTTGGCTGTTCCTTCCTCGACATCATCCTTTGTCCTTTTTGGCTTTGATTTTCTGGGATTTTTTTAGTGTTTGCCGTAATTCCTGAGAGCTGGGTAAGGCCAAGCCATTTATATCACGTGTTTATTATTTACTTGATGGACAGTAATGGCTTCTGTGGTGCCATTACTATATGTCATGTGAATCCAAACGCTGAGGTGCTGTAAAGGGCAGCCTTTCACTTGGGGCTGGAATAGCTTCCCCAGCATCGTTATCCTCTGCAATGAGTGTCTGCACACCCGTAAATCTCTGGCCGACCGTGGCCACTAAACCCAGCTCTCAATAGTCCCCCAGAAAATCTTCAGCAAATAAGACTTTCACCTGCTCTTTGCTAATAAACTCCTGCTCCTCTGCCATTAACCTCCAGACAGTCACTAGAGGAGAAAATCCTCCTTCACCACCTGAGCTGGTCTTGAAGAAGGTCAGCAGGAGCTGGAGGTGTCTGGGGAGAGGGGACAGGTGCTGTGTGGCTGTGGCTGCAGTTCTGGGGCTGCCCTGGAGCTGGGTGAGCTCTGATGGGTGCCCTGGGAAACAGTGATGCAGGTAAGTGCAATCAGGAATTAATGACACAGGTTCCAGGTCTGCTCCTGCCCTTCCAGTACCTGAAGAGCCCCTACAAGAAAGATGGAGAGGAACTTTTTACAAGAGCATATAGTGACAAGTGGGAATGGCTTCAAACTGTCAGAGACTAGGATTAGATGGGATATTAGGAGATAATTCCGCCCTGTGAGGGTGGGCAGGCCCTGGCACAGGGTGCCCAGAGAAGCTGTGGCTGTCCCATCCCTGGAAGTGTCCAAGGCCAGGTTGGACAGGGCTTGGAGCAATCTTGTCTAGCAGGGGGTGTCCCTGCCCATGGCAGAGGGTGGATGAGGTGCTACTCTCACCTTGCTGAATTAAAGTTTCAGCTTCTTCAATAACCTGCAGGTCTGCTGGAAAACTGCGATGAGTGGCATCAAGAAACAACTCAGTAAGTTTATTTTGATGAAATACAATAATTATCATGCTTAGCAGCTGTTGCTATTTAAAATAAGAAAAAACGGGGCTTGCATTGAAAATGTTTTGTAAACCATGTGCACCAACAATCTGTTCCAATGAAACCAGCCATTATGGAAACGGTATAATAGCAGGAGCTCATTATGGAAAGTTAAATTGCAAATCATATTTTGTTTCAAATGAGCTGGATGAATGCATAATTTGCCTCAAAGAAATAGTTTTGTAGTTCTGATCCTCCTGCCAAGAGCTGAAGCTCTCTGGCTGCAGCTGCTGGGGCGGCCTGATTGTCCATTTCAAACTGCAGGAAGTTTGGGTTTCAAAGGAAGATTTGAAGAGAGGAAAGGAGGGGGGGAAAGGGAAGGAATAAAAGACTGAGCAGTGGGAGCACTCAGTTGGTGTCCTCTGTGGGATCCTGGTGCCTGCAGGGTGGGTTTAAGGCAAACCAAAGCCCTGTGTGGGGCTGACCGTGTGCCCCGCTGGAGCCGGAGCCTGACCCCGCACCTATTGGCACAGCTGGGGGCTCTGCCAGGGCCAGTTCCCGTGGGATCTGCACTGACAGCCGTGTCTGGGGACAGTGTGGCACGTGCTCGGTGGTGCCACGGGGACCAGCCTGGGTGGGAGCCACACGTGCCACACCACCATCCCCAGGGCTGGCATCGGGGTCACCCTGTGCTCCCCCAAGGCACAGCGCTGGGGGGACCCCGTGCACATGGACACTCTGAGCTCGGCCAGCTCTGGCTTCAGCTGGAGCATCACCAGAGAAGCCACAGAGACAACCCCCAGGTGACAAACCCCCATTCCCACAGGACCTGCTCCATGAGTGCAGCTGCCAGGACTGCAGCTCGTGTTGGCTCAGCGCTTGCAGGGCTCCAACTCGTGGTGCCCAGAGACCTGACCTACCAGGGGTGGCACGTGAGATGCCACATGCACAGTTAATGGCATTTCCTCGTCACGGAGTGGCTCTGGGGATGGGAAGCAGTGGCACAGGGGATGTGGTGCCATCAGTGGGAAGCAGTGGGAGCTGCTCAAGCACAGCCCCTCTGCCATGGGGGGCCATGGCCAAGCCCAGGAACTGCCTGCGGCCCCCCAGGACACACAGGGTGGAATTAGCTCACCACAGGTGATCCTTTTGGCAGAGGCACATGTCACAACTACTGTGCCCCAGGCACAAGGTCCTTGAGCCAGAGTCACTCGAGCTGTAGTGGCTCTGCAGGACAAAGGAGCTTCCCTTCTCCTGCTCTCAGGCTGTCCCCATGGCTCACCCCAGGCACAATCAGGATGCTCTGGTGTCTCCCAGCCCCACTGCCACATCCAGCCCAGCCCAGAGGCAGCTGCATTAAATATTAAACCCAGCAGCTGTAGCAGTGTAGAGGGGTGGGTAAAGACAGCAGAAGTAATTTGCAATTAAAATATGTTTATCTTAGGAAAGAAGTCCCGGAAAATTGTAATTAAAATGTTTATCCAAAGGGCAGGATTTCATAGCCTGAATCTTCAGACTTCCTTAGTAAAGCCAGCAGTGGCACAGATGAAGTTGTGCTGGGGACCCAGGATGGTGGTGGGATAGTGGGGAACCTCATCCAGTGTGCCTGGAGCAGCCCCATGAGCTTTTTAGGATGAATGTCCTCACCCCCACTTTGTGCCCAGAGAATGCAGGAGGACACCCATGGATGGAGGACAGCACAGTGGATGCAGCTCCTCCCTGGGTCATATCACTGCCAGGTACAACCAGGGTGGCCACCATGGCTCCTGGCAATACCTGCTGGGCTCTCCCTTTCCCCAGCACCATCCCCCTGCTCTCTTGGGATGTTTTTGTGCATTTTAGCTTACTTTTCCTCCAATTACAGCAAATAGGAACTTCCCTTGTAGAGCAGGTAATATGAAAATATCTCCTGATTTGGGAGCTTATAAAATCACAATCCCAGGCCCCCCCCCGCCCCCTTTTGCTGGTCCTGCAGCAGCAAGATCTGGGCTGAGAGCCTGAATTTTAAATCCTCTTCATATTTATTTCACAATGATAACAAAAAAAAAAAAAATAGAAGTTGAAGAAGGCCATTAAGCTGGCTCTGGGTGAGTGGAGAAGCCATAAATCACTCTCAGAGTGTGTCCCAGAGGCTCTTACCTCGGGGTTCAAGTGCCTTTTAACCTCTCAGATCATGGAAATCCTGCAGCCAGTGCTGCTGGGCTCCAAAAGGTGCCTTTGGGGCAGTTTTCTCAGCCAAGCAAACAGAGATGGAGCAAGTGCCCTGCCCTGCTGCCCATATCCCAGCCTGTCCCTTTGGCAGCTTCTCCTCCCTCTTCTCCCATTCCTCACTGCTCACCCAGGAGTCAGAGGGTGCTGGAGCTGCCCATGCCCTGGTTTAACTGAGACTGTCAGGATGCCAGGGCATAAAACTGAGCACAGAGAAAATAATATTAAAAAGCTGTGAAAGAAATCATTTATTTCCATATTGTCGGTGTTTTGGATTGAGGGAAAAACCCCACAACTCCAACAATTCGACTTATCCTGCCAAGCCACAAATGGCAGGCAGTTTGTTAGCTTAGATCATCACTGCTCAGAATGTAATGATCTTTAAAATGATAAAACATGTAAACCCCACTGATCAGATGTGGCCAAGGGCTCTGCACTTCCAGCATCTCACCTCTGGCCCCCTGGGGTGTTTGCTGATCCCTGGTCTGCCCAGCCTGTGGAAGCCCAGAGTGTTATTGGGTAAGTGCTTCCTACTCTGGGTGCCAGGGATGTCACTGAGCAGCCAGACCTGTCCTGGTGCTCTGAGCTTTCCACCTGCCTTTCCCTGCCCTCTCCAGAAAAGCAGCTCTGAAAAGGGATTGAGGAGCAGGATCTTTCCTAGTAACACAGCAAGGAGCACACAATTGGATTGGGAGCTGAAGGAGCAGCCACTGCCACATTTTTACAGGGTCTTCAGAAAAAGTCAGAATCGCAGAATCAGAGAATCCCAAACTGGTTTGGGTGGGAAGGGACCTTAAAAGACATTTTGTTCCACCCCCTGCATGGGCAGGGACTCTTTCCACCAACGCAGGTTGCTCCAAGCCCCATCCAGCGTGGCCTTGGACATTCCAGGGATGGGGCAGCCACAGCTTCTCTGGGCAGCCTGTGCCAGTGAAGTCAAGAGCACAGGTGGGTACCACAGGCATGGGGTGAGCAGGGGCTCAGTGATGATATGACCCCATGATGGAGACCACACAGAGCCCAGGGGCTGGGCTGAGGATGCTGAGGGAGGTTGTGGTTGTGGGATGGAGAGGAGAGGTCAGGATGGAGAAGACAGGTCAGCACAGCACCCACAAGGCTGCAATTCCACCACTGCTCTGCACCCTCTCCATGCTTGTTAGCTGAGCCCATTGAATCTGCTGTTACACGAGGAATACCCAAAGCATGAGGGGAAACCAGGGTGAAATCTGCTTGCAGGGCTGGTCATTGCTGCTGGACCCAGGCAGAGGGACAACCAGGACTCAGAGGGGACTTTGCAAAGGCTTTGTTGAATATTCATCTCTAGGAAATGGTTATTCATGAGCACAATGAAGATTATCATCCTGAATTCTGAACAACTCAGCCCAGCTCCCGTTTGATGTGGTGAGGCTCTCAGTGCATTTGCATTAGAGAAAGCATTACTACTTTTGATGAGGAGAAGGATTACAGGAGAAATCTGCATAAATTTATTGGTAAAGGTCATTTAGCATGTGTCCGAGTGCAATTCATCACAGGGCCATAGTGCAGCCTGGCTGACTCACACAGGGCCAGGGTTGTTCCACAGACAGATAAATAACCCTCAGGACAAAATTACCTCATTGACATTAAGTCACTGCAGTTGCAGGTGAGCAGAGCCTGCTCGGGGCAGATCCTTGCGGGGATGAGTGATGGGAAATGCCAGTCCCAGGGGATGCTCAATGCTCTGCCTCTGCCCACAGACCTTCTTCCAGCTCTGCCCTTGTACCACAGCCCTCTCCATCTGCCTCCAGCACCGCTGCTCTCTTCTGGCACAGAAACACACCCAGGATTTACCCCAGCTGCCACTCCTGTGCTCCCAGCTTCCCTCTCAGAAGTCTCCATAAGCCTGTCTGCTGTCAGGGGCACCAAGGGAACCTGCAGCAACCTCCTCGGGAAGGGTTTCCTTGCAAAGCACCAGCTTTGTGCCCACAGGCCCCTTCAAGGCTGTGTCTGGGTTCATTCCAAAGCTGCTGGGGTTGTCGTGTCCTTGATTAACTCTCCCAAATGTGCTTATCCACAGCAGCACGTCCAGCTGTGGCTTTGATCTCCTTGGATTTCCGTGTGTGATGTGAGGATGTTACACATCTTGGCTGTTGGCTGTGACAGGGTGAGGACTTTCTGACAGGCAGCACCTGCCACAGCAACTGTGACAAGCTCAGAGCTGGTCCTGCTAAACCAGAACGTTGCTCCCAGTGCTCAGTGGAGCTGGATGTCCATGCCCATCCCCACAGACACCAGTCCCTTTTCCCACAGCCACCAGTGCCCATCCCCACAGTCCCAGTGGTGTATTAATTGTGATTCCAGCCTAGCAGAGGTGAAGGTCACTATAGTGACTGTCTGGAATGTGATAAACATGATGGCATTGGGTCTCCTGCCCCATGCCCATCCTGCCACTCTCCATAGGAGGAACATGCTGGGAGGATTGGGAGAGCAGCTCTGACCAGGGATTAGGGAGTTGAATCTTGAGAACCAGCCAATCATTGGCTTTTTTTACTGAATTTGCCACAAACACAACAAGATGCACCCCAACTCCCTGCACTGGGGAGAAGGGACCAGGCACATCTTCATCACACCCACTCTGTGGTTCACAGCGTGACCCTGACAGTGCCCCTTCCTGAGCACTGGCAACTCCAGCCTGCTCTGAACTCCAGCCCTGGGAAGGCTGATGCCAAACCCCTGCATCTCCAGCCCAGGAACATCTCCCAGCTGTGGGATATCCATGTCTGCAGTGATTTCTGCTTCCACACATCTCTCCAAGCAAGCAACTGCCTGTTTCATCCCAACTGCCTGATACGCCTTATCATCGTGTTAGCAATTAATATTAGCATGGTAGAAATTGCTAATTTGTGATATACAATAATTAGAATTCAATTTAATTGCTCTCAAACTCTGCATACAAATGTGGCTTCCACTCCCTGGGTTAGGAAGAGCAACAGAGGAGGAGAACTCACTCTTGATGGCACAAATGAGGCCAGCACAACCCAGCTGGGCTCACGGAGCCTGAACAGGGTGTCCCACCCTCTGGATGGGTAGGAAAGCTGGGAAAAGGGGAGCAGCATTGCTGGGTGCTGAGCCTGCTGCCAGGGTGGGTGCTGTGGGAGCACAGGTGGGCTGGCTCAGGGCAGGCAGCTCCCAGTGCTTAGCTGTGCCTCATTGCAGCAGAGATGGGGCCTTTCTTCCTGCACCTGGGGCTTAGGTGAGGTTAGAAAGAGGGATGGTGCTCCTGGAAACAGCAGAGGCTTCATGAATCACTGCAGGTACCAAAACTAAATAAAAAAGTGGGAAGTGAAGGCAGTTCTCCAGGGTTTGGTGCCCCCCACATCTGTGTCGGGTGCTACCTCAGGCAGGGGGTGCATAACAGGGTGAGGGCACAGCCAGGAGAGAGGGATGGGCAAAGGGAAGCATGTGCTGGAGAGGGGGGAACTCAGGGGACAGGGCAGGAACCACCTGCACACAACCCCAGGGTGATGATGTGGCTCCGGTGGGTCCTGGGTATCCACAGGGAAACACCAAAGCAATCCCCACTGGGAGGATGTTATCTCTCCACAACACGTCAGACCAGTAACATCCTGAGGCCAGTGCTGGTGTCTCTGTTCCCAGCAAGGTGTTGAGAAGCTGCAGAGTCCTGGCAGGAGCTACAGGAGTTGCTCAAGGGCTGTAAATCTGCCATGGGGTCAAAGATTAAAGAGGTGAGTCACAGAGAGGGTTAAAGATCACAGCTGCAGTCTCCAAGCACTGTGTGAGAAGTTTTGGGGATGGATGGCATGAGCAGTTGTGTAACCGAGAATGATTTAAGCTGGGAATAAAACACACATTTTAACAAAGGGAGAAATTAAACTGAGAATAATTTATTATGGATGTGTAGAAGGTTTTAAAATGAATGACACAAATAATGCTGGATTTCAGCTTGCCCTTGCTGAGGGTGGTGTGCCAGACACAGGGGGCCTGGGGGATGCAGAGCTGTGCTGAGGGGGAGAGGAGGAACAGATGGTGTTTACCCACGGGGTACATGGTTTAGGGGGCAGGAGCCCCCAGGACTGCTCAGCAGGCGTGGCTGAGAGCCCTGGCTCAGGTGGGGCTGGTGCCCTGAGGTGGCACAGGGCTGGCTCTCTGAGGTGACACAGGGCTGGCACAACAGGCGACCCCCCAGTGTGTCCTGGATTGCTCCCACCATGCCCTCAGATCACAGGGATTTGTTCCCAGTTTGCAAGAGCAGGCGCAGAGCTGCAGTACCTGCACTGAGAGGGCTGGATGAGGCCTTATCTCCCAGGGATTAAGGGCTGCTGGTGACTCACAGCCAAGATGACTCAAAGACAGGCAGGATCCAGGGATAAAGTCGACCACAGTCCCATCACCAGTCAATTCCAAAAGTCAGCACTGTCTCCTGAGCGATTAGTGCAGCCGTGCAGGGAGTTGCAGAGGAGAATTGCTCTGCTTTGGCTCTCCATCTCCTGATCCTCAGCGTCTGCACCCAGTGATAGCTGCTGTGTGCAGCCAGCCGGGCTCCAGGGGACTGGCACAAAGGCCTTTGATCCCTCTAATTAACTGTGATTTAAAATGTATCGAGCAGCTAAGAGTGAGGAGGGAAGCTGGGGCTGCTTTGATGTGCGTGGGTGGAGGGATGTGGCCAAGAGGCTGCAGAGGGGGCAGAGATGAAGGCAGGCAGGACAGGCTGGAGGCAACCTGGAGCAGAAGGGGCTGAGAAGCCCCGTTTGGGATGGATGGGCACACCTGTGCTCCCACAGGAGAGTCCACGCTGCTGGGGCACTGGGACAGCACAGGAGCTGCCCAGTGCCTGGGCACTGGTGCCCAGCAGCATTTGCTCTCCGTGCAGAGGGCTCAGACCCCCCAGCACAGCCCTGGCTGCTCCGAGGCCGTGGGATGTGCAGGATCTGTGGGCTCTGGGGGGGCACTGGGACTGGCCACACGTGTGGGGCTGCACTGGGTATGAACACTCAGACATGATGTGTGTTACCCTGGGGATGCCTCCTGCCCTTCTGAATGGAAACAACCACCCACACCAGGCACCAGAGCTTTGCCCAGCTGGAAGGTCGGTCAGCCTGGAGAAGAGAAGGCTTCAGGAAGACCTCAGAGCCCCCTCCAGTGCCTAAAGGGGCTCCAGGAGAGCTGGACAGGGACTTGGGACAAGGCATGGAGAGACAGGACAGGAGGGAATGGCTTCCCACTGATGGAGGGCAGGGTTAGATGGGATATTGGGAAGGAATTCCCCTCTGTGAGGGTGGGCAGACCCTGGCACAGGTGCCCAGAGCAGCTGTGGCTGCCCCAGCCCTGCAGTGTCCAAGGCCAGGCTGGACAGGGCTTGGAACAGCCTGGGCTGTGGAAGGTGCCCCTGCCCGTGACCGGGAGCCGCCGCCGGTCCCATCCCGGTGCTAAAATGACCTCTAGTGGCAGGCGGGCACGGGGGAGGCGCGTCCCTTCTCTTTGGCAAAAAACTAAGCGAAAATAAAAAGCAAATTGCGTGGGGCTCCCTCTCTCCCGAGGTGGCAATGGCCAGCTTATTTTTTCTTTTGCTGCGGAGTATAATTAGCGTTTCGGATTCATTAAGCAACAAGGTCTCTGCCACCGAGGGGGTCGGGGTGGGAGGTGATGCCCAGCCCTGGAGTGACTGCGGGATAAGGAGACGGCACCTTCCCCGAGCCTGTGGGTTCCCGGGGGCGAGGAGAGCTGTGCCCACAGCAGCGCAACCCCTCCTGCCCTCGGTTCGGGCACACGGAGCTGCTGGAGAGGGGACTCTGAGGGGCTTTGCTGCCAGCAGAGCCTCCTGCTGCACAGCCCCGAGGTGGGCACAGCTCCTGGCATCACTCCGGGACAGGATCAAAGGAAATCCCTCTGCAGGGGAGATCTTGCTTTAATTTGGGATCACGAGCCAAGGGGACAGTGGGCCCCAGTGCTGGGACCTGCAGGTGGGAGCAGCCCTGGTCCCTCCACAGGCCCCTTGGGGATGCTTTCTGAGGGAGTTCTTTACATGTTTTTATGACTTTTTGGATAAATTATCTGTGATTATTGCAGAAAACTGCATTATTTACAAGTTACAATAATTACATTATTACTTTTACTCCAGATTCTGTTCATGCAGGGAGGAATTTGTCCTGTTACACCTCTCCTGATTCATTCTGTGATAAGGAATGAGGTCTCATCTCCTTTCTGACTAGTTGACAGGGTAAATCTTCTCCTTAGTACAGAGGGTAATAAATTCAAGCTACAAAGGGGCAGTCCAGGGTTGACACCTCCTGTAAACCAGGTGTCACCTTCCACCCGTCCACACAGGTGTGCAGGGTCTGTGCTGGAGGTGTAGGCAGAGCCGTGGAGGGAGCAGCTCCCGGGACTCTTGCTAATTACAAGCTGGGGTTGATTGTTTGCTTCCTTTTGGTTTGTTTCCTGTGACAGGAATGCAGGTTCTGGATTTGTTTCAGTATTCCAGCAGGACTCTTTTGGCTTCCCCCAGTTCTGAGTGCCAGAGCCCCAGGGAGCTGACAAACCTTGCAAACTGCACACTGGGAGGGGAAGGCAGCAGGTGGGCTGAGCCAGCCACACAGAACTGTGCTGCAAGAACTTCCCACTCTTCAGGACACAAGACTCAGACAGGCTCTGCCCAGCACTGTGGGGGCTGAGACCAACTCACAGGTTTGGTTTCTGGTGGTGAAGCACAGCTGGGGCTGGGAAGGGAGAGGCCCAGAGGCACTGGAGGGTGAAAGGTTTGTTTTCTCTCCATCCAAGGACTGTCCTGCACAGGCATAAAGTGCTGGTGCTGAGCAGGGTGGGGGGAATCAGGAGCCCAAATTCACAGGATGAGGGAAGCACAACCCAGAGCCTGGAAAGCCTCTGGAGCAAAGCTGGCACTGCCACCTCATGCCAGTGCCTCTCAGCAGTGCTGGAGTCACAGACTTTCCTGCTTCTACTGCACTTCAAGGCTTAATTATTGTGGAGAAGGAATTTACAGATGACAAACACAAACATGTAACCATCCCAATGAACAGGTTGGTCAGGAAGTGGCCTGGCCCAGTGATGCTTTGCTGGATGTTCCCTGATGGCCTCAGAGGGCCCGTTTTGGCTGCACTGTGGTGGTTTAGTTCACATGCTACATTGCAATGAGATGCAGGGACAAGGTATCCCAAAACATCTGAGCATTTCTGGTGGTCTGCAAGAGCAGTACCAGCTCTGGGGGCACAGCCAAGTGTCTCAGTCTTCGGAAAATACACATGGCATTGCCAAAAAGACCAGAGACAGTCCTGAGAAATCAATTTGCACTCGGTGTCTCAGGATCTCTGGCTCCTTCTCCTCACAGATATTTGTAATATTTCTTAGCATCTAAAATAATAAATAACCCCTTCCTTGGGCCCCTTAGGCCCATTTATCCCTGCCAGTGCCACCCCAGGAGCTGCACATCAGCAGAGCACGGGGTGTGGTGATGTGTGATGCTGATCCATCACTCAGCTCCAGCTCCCTGGGGCAGTTTGTGGGAGGGCAGGGGGATACTGGGGCTGAGGAGACCCTGAGGAGCTTTGACAAAACCAGCTTTCCCCTCTGGGTAAATTGCTTGAGCTCAGACCAGTGAATAATGGCCAAACTGGGCTGGCTGTAGGGTAGAAGGAGCTTCCAGATCCCAGGCATGGCCACGAGTGCCATGGCCAAGCTCCTTCCAGCAGAAGAGCTGGCAGGGCACAAAATAAGGGAATTCTACTTCTTCATCCCATAATCATTCTGTACTGCTCTGAGAATCACTGGAGGGTTCAGAGCTCTTCAGCTGGGCTATCAGGCCAGCATTTTTCAAAGGGATTCATCAGGCAGTGCCCCAAACCCCATTTTCCAGCCTTGAATCACCATGGGATATTTATTAAAAACAAGAGGATGTGTTCTGATGAGCTTTGGCCTGTTTCTGACAAAGCTCTTTCTAGCTGCAATGGCACAGATGAGGAAAAGTCTGGATTCCTTTCTCAGCTGATACTATTGTCTTAGGAAAGACCTCTGGAGGGTGAGTGGCCCTGGGGTGAATTCACAGGGCTTGTGCCTCCTGTCCTGGAGGGGATTGTCCCTCTGCCCTGGCAAAGGCATTTCTTTCTTGGGAAGCTTTGGGAATCACGAAGCCAGAAGTCAGAAAGCTTCAGCAACTTTTCCTGCACTGTATCTTGGGTTTGTAAAAATGCCCACTGGGAATCTCAGCATAAATGGTCTGTGGGTAAAGGCTGAGATGGACACGTGGTGAGTGCAATGTGTGGTGTCCCTGACGTGCTCACTGCCTGCTCGGGGGTTCCAAGTTCTGCTCCCCCTGCCTTTAGTGATGCAAAAGTGTAGACATTTGCATGACATTCCCCTGGCCTAATTAGCTGCCTTTGCCACTCTCCGGGCTCCAAGGTTTGGTCATTGTGCTCAAACTGGAGTAATTTATCCATGGGAATAAGCTGGTGTGAGGTTTGGTGGGAATGGTTTGGTGTGTGCACGTGGAGCGGAGCAGAAGAGAGAAGGAGCAGGGAAGAGTCAGAGTGTAATAATGCATTGTCATTCTTAATTAAAGCTTAGCTTTAATCAGGGCCTTCCCACAGCAGCAGGGTGACCTCAAGCTGCAGTGATGACACCGAGCTGGGGCTTAGGGAACAATGTGAATGTTCCAGCCAAACTGGCCTGTGCTGAGCTGGGCTCCCGGATCGCCCAAGCCCCGAGTGCTCTGGGCAAGGCAGGACCTCTCCTCGTGCACAGAACCCACAGCTGAAGTCCAGAAAATTTAAAAGAAAAGGTAGAGTCATTGCTGCTGACAAAACAAACTGGAGAAGAAAATGCAAATCCACTCCTTCCCACCCTGCCAAACTCCACGTGTTGTTTTCCAGCAGACCTGCCCTGTGGCTGGGAAGCTCCCAGGAGGGAGTTCTGCTCCCTGGTTTTGAGGGGGGGTTGTTTCTTTCTTTTTGCATTGTTCAGTCTTAGGACAAGTACAATTCCGTGTCAGCCCTCTGTCCAAGGCTTGGAAATGAATGTCACAGCCTTAAACTGACAAAGGGTGAGGTTAGCAGAGATACTGGGAAGAAATTCCTCCCTCGGAGGGTGGGCAGGCCCTGGCACAGGTTGCCCAGAGAAGCTGTGGCTGCCCCAGCCCTGGAAGTGTCCAAGGCCAGGTTGGACAGGGCTTGGAGCAGCCTGGGCTGGTGGGAGGTGTCCCTGCCCATGGAAGGGGTTGGGACTGGATGGACTTTAAGGTCCCTTCCCATCCAAACCATTCTGTTATTCTATTATTCTGCAGTTCAAGCTCTTGTGTATTTGAGAATTAGAGCAGCACAAGCCCCTGTGCTCTGCCAAGGGTGCTCAGCACAGCAGCTCTGGGCACTGATAAAAGCTGCTTCTAAAGCAGTCAGTAGTAAATGAGATGAAGTTTCCTACACAGCTCCCAATAATCCATCATGGCAAAACACTGAAACTCCATTTTACAGCAAATAGTTTCTCTTTATTGCTTTTTTTAAACTAATGTGTGAGAATGACCTAAAAAACACCAGCACGCCTGAGGCTGTTTTGCAGAGCTCAGAGGACAATTTAGTACCGAACACATTTGAAAGCGAAAGAGTTTGAAGTTTCACAACTAATTCAGAGCTACAAAAATAGCCCTGGTGCCCACAGGTGTGCAGAGAACAGGCTGCTCTGGTGCTCAATGGCTTTCAGAGCCCGGCCCAGCTCCCGGCGCTGGAAAGTGAAACATTGCTTTTAGTAAGGCTCAATAAATGTGCTGAACGTGCCACCAGTGCCCAGCTCAGAGCCGGGGGGGTCCCGGAGCCGTTCCCGGTGTGTCCAGCACCGACACGTGCTCAGAGCCGGGGGTCCCGGAGCCGTTCCCGGTGTGTCCAGCACCGACACGTGCTCAGAGCCGGGGGTCCCGGAGCCGTTCCCGGT
>JAWWEV010000034.1:15790225-15848095 GCA_035583235.1 Hafferia zeledoni
CGGCGCGGCGCGGAGGGCGGGGGGTCCGCGGCAGCGCCTGCGGGGCCGGACCGGGCCGGGAGCGGCACAGCCGGGACAGCCGGGCCGGACCGGGCACTGCCGGGGCAGAACCGGGCACTGCCGGGCAGAGCGGGGCCCAGCTGAGCACCGCCGGGCCGAGCACAACACAGCCGGGCCGAGCAGAGCCGCGCCGGGAGCAGAGGCAGGAGCAGGAGCAGACGCGGGCAGGGCCAGGCCCGGGCCGGGCGCGCCGCGCTCGCCGAGCCCGCAGGCCGCGGTCGTTGCGGGCGGGGGCCGCGGGCTCGCCGCGATGCGGCCCTGAGGGCCCCCAGCCCCGCGGCCCGGCCATGGCGCAGCGCCGCGGGCTCTGAGCGCCGCCCCAGCCGCCCCCCGGCCCGCCCGACCCCGCCGCGCCGCCCCGGCCAGCCCCGCAACCCGCCATGTCGTGCGTCCACTACAAGTTCTCCTCCAAGCTCAACTATGACACGGTCACCTTCGACGGGCTCCACATCTCCCTGAGCGACCTCAAGCGCCAGATCATGGGCCGCGAGAAGCTGAAGGCGGCCGACTGCGACCTGCAGATCACCAACGCGCAGACCAAAGAAGGTGCGGGGGGCCGGGGGGATGGAGATGCGGGCGAAGGGGATGGAGCCGCGGGGAGCGGGGATGAGCCAAGACTCGTGCGGGTCAGAGCTGCGCCTTTGTGGCCGCTGCTCTCACGGCACCGTCAGGGCTCTGCTACACGCGGTGCGGGGCTCGGATACCACACTGCTACAAAGCTTTGATTGCCTGGAATTCCTCTAGGGATGTTTTATCATAACAAACCTGCCAGATTTCAGAGAAATCTGAAGGTGATAGGAATAGAGCACGTGGCTAATTTGAAGGAAAAATACACAGTGAGTTTGGTGACTGAATGTTGCCTTCAGCTCCTTTTACCCCTCCTCACTGGGAGCTGGTTTTGTGCCCGTTGCAGGAATTGCTCAGGAGCAACAATTTGCATCGAGTGTATCAGTGAGTTACAATTTCTGCAGCCCTTTGAAGCCTCTTGCTCGTGTATCGGAATTACTTCTGGGAATTCCTGGTTAATGTAACTTTTCCAAACAAAAGGCACCATCATTTGGATGCTGTTGAGCGTCGTTTCTTCATTCGTGGTCGCCTTTTTTTCTTAATCTTCTTGGCCCTGTGTGTTTGCGGGTCCAGGCAGGCCTGAAGTTGTCTGGCAGGAGGTTTCCAGTGAACATATGCATGAAATGTTCTTCAGGAAGTCATAAATTCTTTTAAATGAAAAAAGTAGTGCTCGATTCCGAGAGGGGAATATGGGCTTGTGTTGTTGTGATGCTTCGGTTCGGTATCTGCCATCTTGGTACATGTGAATGTGATCAAATCCTAAGGGATGTCACTTTTCAGAAATAAAAAGCATTGTGCGTTCATCCCTCCAGCATTAAAGCTGTTTATTTTAACCCTGTATTCTGTGGCACTCCAGTCTTTTCTTTAAAATGTGCACTAGTGGTTTTTTTGCTCTTCCTGCTTTACATATTAAAACTTAGAGCGCTGTGTAACTTCAGCCTTGGCCTTTAAAGGGGTCAAACTTAAAGCTTCTCTTTAAATTGTTTTCAGGAGAGTGTGAAGAGCCTGCACAGAGTTGGAGGGAGGTCTTGGGGATGCTCTTGGTTTACGGGAGAAATGGGGGATAGACACAGTTCAAGAGTCTTGAATCTTTCTGGTAGTGTTGAATAAAATTTTCCAAAGCTTTGGAAAGTGGAGTTGGATTTGCTTTAAGGGCTGAACTGCGGGAGGGCCCCGAGTTGTGTCCTCAGTTCTGGGGCGCTTGGGGCCCCCCAGCTGAGGAGCAGCCTGAGGTGCCCCTGCCCTGGTGGGGCTGTGAGAAACGGCCCTGGGTGGGGAGGGACCCCCATGGTGGGCACCGGGAGAAAAAGGGCTTTGAAGGAGGCCAAGCACGTGGGTTTGTTGTAGCAGCTGAACAGAAAGCACAGTTCTTAGAAGAAAAAATGCTGCTCGTAAGTGCCCCTCATAAAGTGTTACTGCAGCGTCCAACACGCCAGATTCACCAGGGCGTTACTTTGTTTTCACACATCACCAGAGTCCGGGCAGGGAGAAGTGTTGGCCTCGCTAGAACAGTTAAATGTGGTGTTGCCTCAAGGTGAAGTTAAAAAAAGGATTATGCTGAGTCCTCTGGGCAAGTGGTGTTGCACTTTGACCTTTTCAAAATGAGTATAAAATTAGAAATATATAAAATGCATCATTTAAATTCTATATTGGTGACACAGATGCTTATTGAAGCTTTCCTAAGGGTGTTTTCCATATGAACAGGCAATAATCCCCCTGTGGTTTGCAGAGCAAAACTAAACGAGTGCATTTCAAAAATGTGTCTTTGGTTTACATGCATAAATGTGAATTTCCGTTTTTATTAATCACATAGAGATGCTTAAGCTCGTCTGCAAAAATTAAAACTAAACTGCCTAACGTGGGGTGTTTGTTTGGAGCTCTTACATGTGGACATAAATATTGGGGTTTGCAGCTTTGTCTGTGCAAGAGCCCTGAGTAAGTGTTGGAATGGTCTTGGAAAGAGCAAAGTTCCCTGGGAGTGGAGTTGTGTCTGTGCTCAGGTTGTTCCCAGGGCCCGGGAGCTTCTACAGCGCAGGAGCTGCTGCTTTTCTGAGTGGGAAGCTCGGAGTAGAGGCAACGCTGATACAAGCTGAAAGTGAAGAGGATGTTAAAGATCAGTCAGGGAAAAGGATGTGATGGGCTCTGTAAAACTGTGGGAATGCCAACAGGTGGGACCTGTTTCCTAATGGTGGGATCCTTTCATGCTTGTTACTGAGGCACGTTCCTTAAAGCCTCTGAACTTGCCTCTGTTTCACTGGAGCTGAATTTCTCGGCCTGTCCTCTATAACAGGTGTTCTCACAGCGCTGGGAAGAGCTGCAGACTGAGCTGAGGTGTCCTGAGTGCTCCTTCCTGCCCTGGGAAGGTCTGACTCAAAACGCTTGGAGATTGGGTTGTTGTACTCACTGGGCAAAATAGAAAGGAAATGAAATAAATAAATAGATGGTTGAAAGTTGTGCCTCTGAACTGGTGTGGTTTGAGGGCAGAGAAGTGCCCAGGCCCTTCAGCCCCGTGACCCCCCCAGTGCCTGAGAGGGGCGTGGGGTGGTCCCTGCAGTCTGAGTGGGAGGGTGGGTTTGCTGGGCAGGGGCTGTGTGGGGCACAGTGCCCTGGGATGACAGCAGTGCCCAGGGAGGTTCTCTGGCTCTTTGCAGAAGGGATGATCTGCCCCTGCAGGTGAGATCAGCGGTGCCTGTGCCGGGGAATGGAAAATCCCGCAGGAGTGGCCCGGTCTGTCCCTCGGGGTGTGCCAGGGCTGCTTTCGGAGCAGGCACAGCCATGGCCTGTCAAAGTGAGCAGGTGTGGGGATCAGAGCAGGTTAACAAATCCTGCCATGAGACAGTGGAATTTTAAGCACTAGGGAGAGAATGTGTCCTTAGGAATTCCCAGTGTCCTGGTGGGCCAGCCTGGTGTGTCAGCAGGAATTGTCACCTGCATGTCCTGCCCCCATAACAGCTGCTTGGCAAGGCCTTTACCTGCACACTCACACCCAGCTTGCCTTTTGAGCACTCCTGGTGAGGGCTGTGCTTCCCCTGGGTGAGAAACCTCTGGAGAGAGTGGCCAAAGCTGCTTGGGCAGTGCTGCCACACCAGATGGTGGGTTCAAGCAGGGCAGAGAGTAACGTGGGCACTTGTGTCAGTGACTTCTCTATGGCATACATACAACACATACTGCTAGAACTAGTAGTGTGTTTAGTTATAGATAAATTTAAAAGTGGATTTTTCAATTTGTGCATTAAATGTGAAGCAGCATAAACTTCAAAGCATAGTCTGAGCCCTTTGCACGTTGCAGTGAGAATGTTGTGGGCACTAATGCAGTTGTCGATGTCAGATTTCTGAGTCAATGTGAGTCAGCAGTCAGGGTAGCTGCTCTTAGCTAGTCTGCCTCCATTCATTCCTTGAAATGCTTCCTTCCCTGGACTTTAAAGCTACTGTTTTCTTGTAGGATAAAGAGCAACTTTTAGACTGTTAGATCTTGTCTGCTCTTGCCTTTAACATCCAAACCTTGCTTTGCTTTTGCAAGCATTTTGCATTACTGGAGTCCTAATTTTTAATCACAGCTCAGACTGACAAAATCCAGTAGCCACTTCGAGGCCATCGCTGGTGGTAGAACAAGTTTGTGCAACGAGGGGGTGGGAATGAGTGATGTTGTGACCTCAGGCTTTGGGCATTTCTGTTGGAGCTCGGCTTGGACAAGGGTAAGGAGTGCTCTGGAATTGGCCTCGCTGCTCCCATGGCAAGGCAGGACAGAGCTAAGCAGGCCTGGCAGTTCAGGCTTTGCAGGGGACGTTCTGCACACAGGGAACAGTTTTGTGCAGGGGGATGCCAGTTAATCTGAAGGCTTTTTGTGGAGCTGCTGCTGCTTGTCCTGTATCTCTGAAATGTCAGTCCCATGATTTGTGTTCTGGGCCAGAAAGAGGGAGGACACTGATTCTCTTACACAAGTAGAAACAGCTGCTGTGTAAGTTCAATATGAAAACCATTCTTGTGGAGGGATCTTTGTGTTTTAAGCTTACTCAGAGTGTGTCTGAGAGTTTGGTTTTTGCTTGGGCCTCATGTAGAAGGTCAGGAGACTTTTCTGCCCTTTGGAGCAGCAGCTCAGGGCAGGCCAGGGCAGAGCAGGGGGAGCTGCAGGCACAGGCTGGTTCCCAAAGCCTGTTCAGGGCTGTCTTCAGAAGTAACTTGGTTTGAGTCTCTTTTCCCTGCAGAAAGTGAATGGAAAGAACTCTCCTGCCCTTGGTTCATTCAGACTGGATCATGAGCTTACGGGGGGAGATACGACTGTAGTTTGAGTCACCTTTGCCCCACTTCCAAAAGCAAGCTCAGGAACCCCCCAGTTTCTGTGCTCCCACCTCTGGTGCTGCCAGTTTGGTTTCCATGTCTGTGCCAGGCCCTGAGCGGCTGCACAGGGGGGTGTGGGTGGGTCAGCTCGCAGGGGCAGAGCTGGCAGCAGGGGAGGGGAGTGTGCTGGACACTGAGGCAGCACTGCTGCAGTTCCCCTGGTGTGCTCAGGACAGGCAGCCACAGACTTTATTTAGCATCTGTTTTATGCAGGTAAGATTTGGCTGTGGTTTGTTTTTCTCCAGAGATCTCTTGGGTTTGTAGACAAACAGAAGCAAAAGCAACTTAAGGCTGATCAGGGAAGAACCTTGTGCTTTAACAGGACTCTGCTTGAGTGTCATTTGAGACTGTTTTGCTGCTGGCATTCAAACTAACTTTAAAAAATGGAAAAGATTTTGCTGCTTGTGTTTTATTATCAAACCTGAAGATTCCTTGACAGGTGCTGTTGGTGTGTTGAGAGGATAAAAGCAAGATGTTATGTATGAAATTTTGCATTTAGATCTGTAAAGAGATTCTCTGAAGTGCTCTATAATTACCAATTAAATACATTATTACAAATTGAGTAATGTTTTTTCTGTCTTGATGTTGTTTTCAGAATACACTGATGATAGTGCCCTGATTCCCAAGAACTCATCAGTGATTGTGAGGAGAATCCCCATTGGAGGAGTTAAAGCCACAAGCAAAACATATGTAATGTAAGTACCCCAAGCCTGGGCTTCTCTGGGGGGTCAGTGTGCCCGTGGTGTTCCTGGCAGCACACACAGGGGCTCTGGAGTTGGATCCTTGGGAAAGCTCCTGCTGTTGTTGTTGTGGGGGAGATTTTAATGTGTCAGTCCCAAAGGAGAGTGGATTGTGAGGCCTGCAGGGACATGGGATTCAGATTCCAACAGTGGTAACTTTTAAGATGGTTCTATTGAGTTTGCTTTGAGGCTGATTTTCTGAGATCCAAGAGCAGATCCTGCTGCTTCTACATGGGGAGATTCCTTATTATATGTGTTTGCTTTTTTAGTAAAGGCAGTTACACATTGTAGTGGAAACTGTTCCCATCTCAGAAGAGTCTGATTCTGGCTGTTTGGCTCTTTGCTGTGTTTGGGGGAGGTGGGGCAGGATGTTTTTGTGCTGCAGATCAGGCAGGGGTTGTAGAGTAGCCACAGAGGACAGACCAGGGGTCGCCAGCTGGTGAAGCACAGACAAGCAGTCTGGTTCTTCTGAAGGGATTCCTGTTGGTTTCCTGCAGTGGCTGAAGCCAGGCAAGACAGAGAGAGCCATAAAGCCTCCTGGCTTTGTGTGAGTACCACAACAGCACAGTTAGTCCTTCCCAAACCTGAATCTCAGAGGCAGGTTAGGACATCACTAAATTGTACCAGTTGTACTGGTTACCTTCATGAGTGTGTCTGTACCCAAGCTGGGATCTGTGCTCCAGGCTTTAATTCTGTGTTCCTGAGGTTCACTGAGGACAGTCAGGTGTATGGATTAAAATCACAGATACTGAAATGCAGTGCTGATGAGGGATTGTTGCTGCACTGGTGTTCTCATACAGCCCAGCTCTGTAACAGCTACACCAGCACTGTGGGAATGGGCACCCCCTAAAGCACCTCCATCACCAGCACCAGATATTATTGGCTGCTGGCTTTGCCTTTCTAATGTTGGTTTTCAATAAATAAAGTACCCTGAGGAGTCACAGCATGTCTTGAACAAACTGTACAGCAACATCCTGGTGCCCAAAGGCATTTGCAAGCAAAAGGCTGTGAATTGATGTGGCTCTGCAGGTAACCTTGGGGCACATTCCTGCAGGAGCTGGTGCTCCCAGGCCCCCCCTCGGGATTCTGGGCTCCACAGCACTGTGCCTGGAAACACAGCCTTGGTTTGGGGGTTCATTGCAGTGTGTGCTGAGCAATGTCCTGTCAGAGCATCCTCCCTGTGGGCTGGATGGCACCTCCCGTGGGGTGCAGTGCTGCCCCAAACGGGGGGACAGTGCTGCTGCCATCAGGGATCCCACGGGGGTATAAGGACAGAACTGCACTGCTGGGTTAGAGCTGAGTGTAAACCAGCACACCAACTTCCTGCTCTTCAGCTGGAACCACTGGAGGAGCCCCTGGTCAGGTGTCTGGGGATGGGGGTGTCAGCTGGAACAGCGGAGGGGCCCTCAGAGAGGCCTTGCCTTACCCCCCGTGCAGTAAATGGCTGAAGCACCCACCTTGTGCTCACCCACAGTATTCTGGGGCACTTCTCACCTCCTGGAGGTGCACGGTGCTGTTGGGAGCCTGGCAGGATTCAGCAGGGGCAGAAAGCTGAGCCTTTCCCTTGGCACATGGATTGCCCAGCAGCCTTTGCATTGTCTCTGCTGATGGGGCACCCCGGGTGGTGTGTGCATTGTTTGTTAACTCCCTCAGTGGCTGCACGTGTGGTTCTCGATGAGCATGCAGGTACAGACCAGGGATATGTGGAATCTCAGCAAGTGCTCAAATGTAATACATATTTCCTAAAATACTGTAGCATTTTCAAGATTATCTGAAAGCAAATTCTGGAAATTAAGACCTTTTTTTTTGTCACAGGACTCCTAAATCGCACAAAATCCTAGAAACTACTTTCAGGTGACATTTCTACTACTATTTTTAGTCAATATAGCATATGTAACGTGTTTAATATTTTGTCACTTTGATGGCTAAATGTAGTAGATCTCTGAACGCAGTGCTTGGGCTTCCCCAAAGACACACTGTTCGAGGGGCTGTGCTGCTGCTGGCACTGCTGGGTTACCCTTTGTCACAGGGCTGTGTTTGTCACTTCAGCAAAGTTGCACTTGGAGATTGTCCCTGTTCTTCCAGAGGAGCTGGAGCCCTGCACTGGTACCAGTGGGTGGTACCAGAGGGTGATCCCGGGGATGTTCAGGTTGTCCAAAGCTGCCTCCACATTCGGTGATTGATTGTTTAAGAACACAGAACTCTAGTACAGACTTCATGGGTTTGATACTTGGAGAGCAGAGACAAAATACGTGAGGGTTTCCTCTTGCACCGTTGTGTTCTGGATCTGTAAGTCCTGAGTAATTTGTGACAAGGTAGAAATGGGATTTTGGAGGGTGTTTTGGTTGCACTGAACATACCAAGAGGGAACAGTTTATGTATCTCAGTAAGTGTCCATGTTCACTGGGGTATTGGAGCATAATGTTTTGATGTGCAGGTTTTGGAATCTTTGTGTTGGGTACAGTGCTTTGTTTTCAATTCTGATCACCTTTATTTCTTCTTCTAGAAGTCGAAGTGAGCCAGTGAGTGGGACATCAAAAGCAGTATGTAAAAACACAATCTCACACTTTTTTTCCTACACACTGCACTTAATTCTAAACATGCAGCCTTTTATTACTTTGCCAAACGTTAACTTAATATATTTTCCAGTGAAACCTAGTGTATGTTGTAAATACATTGTATTTGATTCAGCATAGTAAAAACTGAGTAATGCCTTCATTTGCAGTTCTGATGTGAATATTGGTATTTGTGCCTAGCAATGCATTGTATTTCATATTGAATATGCCAGAATTTCTGCTGTATGACTCTGTGTTGTACAGATAATGTATGATCGTTGCAGATCCTGTAGGCTCCAGGTTTGCACTCTGAACATGGTGCCATGTTCTACATCTGTCTGTCTATAGCTAGTGACTGTATGTTTGTATAGGTTGTTGTGTGCTTTTTGTTTCTTGCAATAAAAAATGTTTGGAGTGTATTTTTTGCCATTTTCACATTGTATCACTTAGCTTTTGTTTTTAAATACTTTTTTTACCTAATGGTTTTTGAAAATGTTTATCAAAAACCTCTGAGAAACCATTGTTGTGAAACTTGGTGCTGTTCCTTACTTTTGACTTGGGGGTTCAAACAAACACCAAACCCAGCCTATCCCAGATGTTTTGAGGACAGTTCTGTGCACCTAAATGATTCCTTCTCATGTCCTTAAATACTTGGGTGTTTATTCCTAAAACTGTATAATCGAAGTGATGTTGTTTGGGCCCCTCTTGAGTACAGAAATGTCTTTAATAGCCTGACGTGACTTTCGGTATTGTTGCTGCACAGAGTGATATTCCATAGTTCTGCATTCACTCTCTCCCCTCTATCTGGTGAAGCAGTTTAGTTCCACAGCAGTTTGTCTGCAAATGACAACATGCAACACAAATTTTGGCACCAGGTTAGAGCCTGGGGCATTTGGGAGGGAAATCCCTGTTGTTTTCCACATTTTTGGATCTGGGTGACTCCGGGGGTGGCTGCTGCTGTAATTCCCAAAGGTCAAACCTTTCTTCAGTATTCCACCACTTGGAATTCACATTTGGAAAAGGGGCAGCATTTTTCTCAGGTTTGCAAACCCTGTTGTTGTGCTGCTAATGTACAAATCCCACATGGAAATGCAGGTGCTGGGGTAGATCTTGGAGTGCCACCTGGTTGGTGCTGTGTGGAACTCTGCCCCTCCAATAGTTCGTAGAGATCTAAGTACTGTTTGGTGGGGGTTGTTTTCCATCTTTATTTTAAGTATAACTGCTTCTCCTTCACTAGACTGGTGTGAGGCATTACACTAACCCTGGATCATTGGATCTGAGCACTCGGTCAGCTGGTAGGACCCCCTAATCTGAAAACTCCTGAGCTCTGGGACTGTGTTCTGGGAGGAGTACAGCCTCTGGTTCTCATGGAAACAACCTCAAATCAAAACCTTTCTGTGTGTAGGTCTAAAACCACTAAATGTGACATCCATAATTCTGTTGCTGATTGGTTGGAATTCCTTTTTGGCCACCAGTGCCCCTCTCTGTGAGTCTGAGTCAGCTGAACTGGCCCAGTGACCCTCGCAGTTAATGTATTGCATTTATGTAACCACCTTTATAGCATTTGAGCTAATTCAGATGGGGTTTTATTTCTTGAAAACAGTTCTTTTTCTTTTTGTTTACTAGCATGTGTATAAACAGAAACCACATGTTGATAAATAAAGTTAACATTCTTTTAGCCTCCTGTGTTCCCTGGCATGTCTGTACTACGTTGCTCAGCAGCAAATTACCATAAGCTGATGTAGATGTGTCAGAAAATAAAAAGGGAAAACTCCTGGAGTGGGAGAGACAACTTAGTGTGAGTGAGAAGTGATGTCAGTAAAGGCACAGCAAAGCCATTGCTTGGTGAGCTCTGACTGTCCCTGCTCTGGGAGGGTGGGAGTCCTTGCATCCCTTTCTCACTGTGACAGCCCAGCAGCCTCGAGAACTTCTGGGGCTGGAGACACAAATAGTTGTTTTTGAAGCTAACTCAGGTGTTGGTCCTGAAGTGTGGGGGTTTTTGCCTTTATTTTTTTCAATACACCTATTTTTGCATGTATTTCAGAGCAGAACCTGGGTCTGGGTGTATGGTAGGAGTAAATCACTGGAAATTGTCAGTTATTGATGGACAGTAAAGGTGCAAAGTTAAAATCAGTTAAGATTTCTTTCTAAAGGATGGATAAAAGCTGCTTTTTAGCATTTCTTGGTTGTGTTACTCTTCTGCCAGCTGTCATTCCATGGAGCTACGTCCTGATGTGAGCAGAGCCAGAGTGTGGGGCCGTTCTGATTCAGTGCTGGTGTCCCAGTATCCTCAGGGCTCTTGGGTTTGCCCTTGGAGTCTGCCGGAGGCCAGGGCAGTGCCCTTGATTTAGCCCATCAGGCACAGCTGGGAGCCCTCCTGGCTGAGCTGGCAGAGCAGCCAAGCCATGGGTTTGGCAAGCCCTGTGATGGCAGCACAGCACTCCAGTGTGAGCAGCCTCTGCCTCCCCTGTCCTGTCTCCTGCCCACATGGCTTCGTGTTGGTTTTTGTCAGTCTGCCCCAGGACATGGGGGTTAATACTCTGCCTGCTGAGTTTAGGATTTGGGGGTGCTTTTCTGGTTGTTCTTTTTTTTCTAGTTCTTGTACAGTGTTACCTTGGGGTTACACACAAGGTCGTGGAGCTGTTGCTTCTGCTTGGCTGTTTTGAGGGACTGCCAGGCAGTGCTTCAGTAGAAGTTGAAAAGGAAGAAAGTGGGCAGAAATGTGGGCTCAGAAAGGTGGCCATTGGGCAAATGCAGTGGAGAGGACATTAATTATCTGTTTGCTGCTTTTGATAACCATTCAGTATCCCATCCTTTAAGAACCTAGACTGTTTTCCTGCAGGCCATATAATAACTGCTTCCTAAAAAAATACAAGAACTAATTAATAGTTCATTACTTGTGTTTCAGTTCCTGGTCAGTAATAGTTCATTAACTGTTGCATTTCAATTCCTGGTCAGTACTAGACTGTTCAGTGCTGGAGCTTTCTTAATTTCTTGTTTGCTTCTGAAAAGCCACAAAATCATAGTTGTGCCTGCCCCGAGAGGACTGTCTGGCTTTGCAACATGTAAAGAGGAGCATGTGGAGCCTGAGGCTTCAGAGTGCTTGTCCAGACCTCCTTTGGAGCAGGACTGGGGGCAAAGTGTTGGAGAAAGGAGAGGTGAATCTTCTGGTGAGATTTTTAGCAGAATGAGGGTCTCTGTCAAGCTCTGGATGATCCAAAGGCACATTTTGCAGGAGCTCTTTTAGTCAGCAATACAGGAGTGCTGTGTGTGGTTTCCTGAAAACACAGAAGAGGAGCAACTGACTGGAGTGAGGAATCATCTTCTGCATGGAGATATTTTTTCTCAGTCTGCTAGAACTGCTCCCTTGAGTTCTCCCACTCCATTGGGTAGTAAAGGACAAGTGCTTTGTTAAGGAAGGGTTTTAACCTCTTTGCTGACCTCTTTAGTGACCTCTTGGAGAGCTGCTCAGTTCACACTGAGAAATTTTATTCTACGTTTTTGAGCCATTTAGATGTAATAGGCAGTGATTGGAGTGTGTTTCTGGTGCTGCTTTGCTAGTGCCAGCCTAAATGCTGCTCATGGCACAATATAGTTCAATATGCTGGAGAAGATCATTTGCCATTTTTGCATGTGGGAAAGCTGCCCTTCAGCTCTGGTTCTCCATGAGCACTGCAGGCTGGTCCAGCTGCTGGCCTGAGGACTTCACCCATGAGAGCTGTTCCATAGGCACCTGGGAGGAGAAAAATGGAGACAAAACTGCCAGGCTTGTGCTCTGAATGTGTGTTTTCATCACCAGGAGTATGCTCTGCATTTCTTCTTCTTTTCATTTAGTGCTGGGCTGCTATTAAAGAGCAGGTTTGATCTGATTGCAAGGAATGATCTAAATTCTCACACTTCCCAAACTGATTTGGGCAGCAGGGCCTGTGCTCTAATAACATACAGGAAATAAGTTTTCTCAATTCTTATAGTCCACTCTGTCATTATAAACACCATTATATAAATTATTTAAGCAGATTTTTTTTCCAGGCAAGTGGCAGGTTACTTTTGTGGCTGCTGTTCTAGACTGGTTTATATTTGGGTTTATTTGGGTACTGATGGGAGGGGCAGAGTGGGTTTGGGCTGATGGGTTTGGCCTTTGTTCTGGCAGCTGCTGGTTCAGAAAAGCATCACTGTGTGCATTTATAATGATGAGACATTCACTGATTCTTTTACAAACTCACTAAGTTACCTGAAGTGATGCCTTTTCCTCAATTAAACTTATTTTTTAAATTCTTTTTAGCTGAAATTTGACAGATTCCTTTACCCTTTTGACAGGGATCCCTCTCTGACATATCATTGAGCAATAAGTTGATCACCAGTAGGATTGGTTATTTTAATTTCTTCTTATAACCACATAGACCCTCTTAAGCCACATTGATTCAGACTTTAAGTAAATACAAATTACACTGGGTTGGAGTTGCCTCTGGGTGACACTCAGGGGGTGTAGTGGAGACATTCAGACTATAGTAGAGGTTAACTATTGTTGTGTTTTGACTGTAGAACTTGAATATGTGTTTAATTTTTTGTGAACAGATTGATGACTCTTCTGCATCTATTTCTCTGGCCCAGCTTACTAAGGTATATATATATATTCTTGTCAAATACTTAAAAAAGTGTTTGCTTCCTATTTTTAAATTGATACTGTGATCTATAATTGGGTAACTATTGTAATTGGGAAAGACCTTTTAATTTTTATTAACTTAAAGTACTTACTTTAACTTAAACTGTGTGTACATTGTGATACTATCCTGTAAAGAGTAGTTCCCAGTTTGGGAAGATAGAAGGGGAGTACCTTATCAGCCTCAGCATAATGTTGCAGTTTTACTCATCCTCAAGACACAAAGAAGAAGCACTCCAGGAGCTGTTTTACCGTTTTTCATACGTTTCATTAATTTTGCGTTGGAAACTAACCCAGTTTGTGCAGAAGAATTTAATTGGCTGTAAGTTCTGGACATTGCAGGGGGGTCTGAGCAGCCACACGAGAAGCGGTTCTGTACCATGGACAATTGCATGGCTGTGTTTGAATCCCTAGTCGTAGTTACAGGCCCATTCCCTGAACGCTGCACAGCTCCATAAATTGTGGGATTATTCAGTGGACAGCCCGATCTAATTTGTTTGAACACAGACTGTGTAAATTGTGTAAATGTCCCTCCTTGTTTATAGGAATATACCAATGTGTGTGTGTGGCATCTGAGCAGCTGTGACCCTCTGAAACTGTTGTAATGCCTTGTTTTGCTCGGGAACTGCTTGCATTTTTGCTCACCAATGTGTAAGTTGTCTGGGAAAGCACTGGTGACTGCACTGTGTGGACAGGCGAGTGCTGACCACAGGTCCCTAAAGCTGCAGGCAGCAGAGCAGGCAGGGCCTGAGGCACAGCAGCCAGTTCCTCATCCTCAAAATAAAGGCTGCAGTTCATTGCCAATAAAAAGAAATCTCTTCCCACTGGTAACTTTTCCCGTCCTCACTACAGAAATTAAATTGTGTACATTGGCAAAAAAAAAAAGTTTATATCCATCTAGTTTGGAAGGGAGCCACTGAAAGCAATTGGTCCCCATTAGTGCTGTCCCTAAACGTGCCCTCGGGTTTGTAACCTCACGTGAAGTTTTACTCTGAAGTGTGCAAAGCTGCCCAGTGGGTGGGTGGACACATTTCAGCTTTTGAGGGAATCTGAAATGCAGAAGATGCCCCCGAGCAGCTCAGCTCTGTTACTCCCTCTACCCACTCCAGTGCAGCCCAGCTCAGCACAGAGGCAATGTGTTAACAGTTCTCTGGTGGTTATTACTATGTATGAAATGCCATATTGGAATTTTGGTCTATTCCTACTAATGTTTTGTGGCTTTTGGATGTGTTTTGTAAACTGTTTGGGTTCAAACAAATTAGTCAAGTGTTATCTGTAAAGCTTTCTGTAACTGTTAATGGAAATGGTTTCATAGCTGGCGATCCGGATTCTGTTACTGTGGAGAAAAACTGTGTATATGAAACAACCATTTAATAAAATGTTGAAACTAGTTGGTTGCTTTTGTGAATGAATGATACAAAACCAAACCACGAGTGCTTGAGCGGAGTGATAGGTGCTTGGAGGCCCAAGGCACTGACAGTCACTCCCTTAGACCCTGCTTGTATCTGGACTAGTGTGTAATAAAAACATTTGGACAAATACAACCTGAAAAATCAGCTGCCTCCAGTAATTTGAAGATCTAGTTGTGCAGAAGGTTTATATTACAATTTGTGTGTTAAAAGGACACAGTCAATTGGGAAATACTGCAGGTTGTGTTCACTGTAGTTAAATCACTTCATAGGAAAAGTTAATAGGGGAGAACAGTTTGGGCTGCCTGCAGCTCCCGATGGGCAAATTCCTGCTGAGAAGAATCTTTTGCCTTGCTGAGGGATTGTAAAAGGCTTGAGTCCTTTTACTGCTTCTGTGTCTGAAGCTGAGTTGTGTGTCCTTTTAATGCAGCAAAATGTAAATAATGCCACTTGCATCCATCCTAATTCCATGTCCAGTGGAGATCTTCTCCTGCCTATAGTCTGGAGCTTAAAAACCAGTTTTAAAATACTGGATATTGTAATTTTTCTACACATGGTAGCTTCAGTCCTCTGAAGGAAATTGGATTGGTTACACAAGTCTTGCTGTAAGGTACAAACAGAGCCTAAGGTTTGAGTGCCCAAGAATACTCTTTTCTGGTAGGTTCTCAGGCACACAAACATCATGTCATGGCATAAGGACTCCCCAGAACATCTTCACCACAAATGTGTTCAGTATCAGCAGCTGATTTCATGTGAGCTCAGCTAGTGTAGTGCTGCTCTTTACAGGATTGGATGAGTGGTGTTGTCTTGGGCTGTGTGGGCTTAAATGTGTTTCTAATGTGTGTGTCAAATAATTACCTGTTGCACAGACTGCCAATCTGGCTGAAGCCAATGCTTCCGAGGAGGATAAAATTAAAGCTATGATGACACAGTCTGGCCATGAATATGATCCAGTCAAGTAAGTGTTGTTAATGTGAAACCTGTTCTTTGAAGTTGATGTAAAAATTGTAGAGATGTTTTTTTAAGCAAGAAACACATGCATCCCTCTTTCTTTTTCTCCCAAAACCTTGTAGTTACATGAAGAAACCTGTGGGGCCACCTCCACCCTCCTACACCTGCTTTCGCTGTGGCAAACCCGGGCACTACATAAAGAACTGTCCAACGAACGGGGTAAGTCTGGGGGGGACCTGAGGGTTACTCAGTTTGTGATTTTTACCTTGAGAGTTAAATGCATGAACACTCAGAGTAAGAATTGTCTCTTCTGCGGTGAATACAGAGGTTACATGGCAGTGTTGCAAAGCCCTTCAAATTCAAGGGAAAACTTGAATTATAAATACAAAATTTTCTTTTCACTGGGTCATGGGCTTTAAATATTCCCATAGTTCTTTCTTTGTGAACTTCCGTGTATAGTTTGATATATCTCAATATTATTGGACATTTTCCTCTGGTTTTAGTTCTTTTTTTATGATAATTCACAATTCTTAGTATTTTGTGTAAAAACAAGATGTCTCTGTGTCCCCCATGTGTTGAATATTTGCATCTTTAATAGCCCCAGTCCCTTGTTGAGTGTTAATGCAGTTTAATGTGGATCGGTGACCCTTTGCATGAGACATTAATTCAGCCTCCATCCATAGAGGGTTTCTCTAAGCTCTGAGCCCTGAGTTCAGCTCCCTCTGAGCTGCCCTTTTCCAGGACTAGCAGGTTTGAGGGATTTCACCCTTAAGAAACCTGCAGTTAAGCCAAAGAATGTCAGTGGGTTCAAAGCACTGCTCCAGTCTCTGGAACATCATGGCTCCATTTGTTTAGGGAAATTAGGATTTTAGACCAACAACCCTTACACTCAGTAAGAGGAGTTAAAGGCTTCTATGCTTAAAATAGTCATGGAAATCTCATTTTCAGTGTGGGCCTTGAGATATATCTGCATTTCTTAACAGGACAAAAATTTCGAGTCTGTTCCCAGAATTAAAAAAAGCACAGGAATTCCAAGAAGTTTTATGATGGAGGTGAAGGACCCCAACACAAAGGGTGCCATGCTGACCAACACTGGGAAATACGCAATTCCAACCATAGATGCGTAAGTGTGGGATTGGCTGGACTGATCCAAAAAGGGGATGAGAGAATCCATTTGGAAATGTGAGTGGCAATGCAGCCACACTGGCCAGCATCTGGAATGCAGGGGACAGCAGAGCTGGGATTCATTTCACCTGAGATGAGCTGTCAAAAAAATATTCTTCTGGTCTCAGCTGATTTCTTAGTTGGTCCAATGAAGAGGCGAGTTCTGCAGGAGAAGAGTTGTGTCCCTCCCTCCCTCTCCTCATGTTGGGACCAGAGTTCAAACTAAAGAACTGTGTTTAAGAAGGCTGATGGAGAGGGAGAAGAATTCCACGTGCTATCTTTATTTGATAAAATCCAAAGCTTGCAAGAGTTTTCCATTAACTTTTGCTTTCCCCACCCTCTCTCCAGGGAAGCTTATGCTATAGGAAAGAAGGAGAAGCCTCCCTTCCTACCCGAGGAGCCGTCTTCCTCCTCGGAAGAGGATGATCCTATTCCAGATGAGCTGTTGTGTCTCATTTGTAAGGATATAATGACGGATGCGGTTGTTATTCCCTGCTGTGGAAACAGTTACTGTGATGAATGTAAGTGTTAAACTGCCCCGTTGGTTAATTCCAAACATCAAATTTGGTCTTCTGACAGCAGAAATAGGAGATAAGGAAATTGCTTTGTTAGTTTTGTTGAATGTTTCAGTGTGTCCTGAACAGGGAAAGAGGGAGAAAGCTTTTTTCCCTTCTTAGATATTTAGTTAAATCCTCTGTACCCACAGAAGGATAAAGATGAGGAGAGTGTATAATAATGCAGGTGATTAAAGTGTTAGGTACCTGTCTCCAAGTTCAGGGACTTACTGTGGTCTACAAGGAACAGAAATTGAGGCATTTCATCCCCATTCTTCCCGAGAGCTGACTGAAACCTTCAGAACTCAAACCTGCTCATGGGTTTTTGAAATGTGTTTTGTTCATTAACCTGGATTGATTTCTTGCTAGAGTGGAAAAAAGACCAGTTGACATGTCATACCCCAGTCTGCTCTGCATATTCACATATTGCCACAGTGAAATATCAAACCTGTCATTATTTGCTGCATGCTAAAGGTTTTCATAGAATTCCAAAAGGGTGGGTTGGAAGGAACCTTTAAGCTCATCTCCTTACAACTTCTCTGCCATGGGCAGGGACACCTTCCACTGTCCTAGGTGGCTCCAATCCCTGTCCAACCCAACCTTGAACACTTCCAGGGATGGGGCAGCCACAGCTTCTCTGAGCAACCTGTACCAGTGCCAATTTTTTTCAGCATTGATCGTTTACAACTTCATGCTCTCTCTTGCAGACCATGTTTCCTCATTAATCATGGGCTTTTTTTTATAATTGATGAGAACCGAAAGAGTTTCCTTAGTTTGGCTAAAAACTATTTTGATGTTCTGATTATTCCCAGGTATTAGAACAGCTTTGCTGGAGTCTGAGGAACACACGTGCCCAACCTGCCATCAGACAGATGTTTCTCCTGATGCTCTAATTGCCAACAAGTTCCTGCGGCAGGTAAATGGTGACTTTAGTGTGAACTCTTTGTTGAAAAAATCTCTTTGTTAAAATCTGAAAGGGAAGAAAATACTTACTTAGATCTCCTTAAGCAAGGCTACACCAAATAAGGCTAAATTAACTTTTCTGATACAGAAGCCTACAGCTGACTAGAGACAACATGAGAAACTGAGGACACACTTTTGTTTAATGGCATGTCCTCAGTTTCAAATTGGGTGTTAACACCAAAGTACTTTAAATTCAGGCACTCTGAGGTACCAGTCATTGCCATCAATGTTCCATGGGGAGCGTTCACAGCTGAATGCTGGTGGGATTTAGGATTGACAGCATACAGGAATGCACAGGGATTTTCCTCTGAGGAGGCTTTTGTTCATACCTCTACTGAAGTTTCATACCACCTTTTCATACACATTTTCCTGTCTCTAGGCTGTGAACAACTTCAAAAATGAAACGGGCTACACGAAGAGGCTCCGTAAGATCCAGCAGCAGCCTCAGCCGCAGCCGCAGCCGCTGCCCCCTCCGCCCCCTCCGCCTCCCCCGCCCCTGATGAGGCAAACCATCACCCGCCCCCTGCAGCCGCTGCTGCGCCCCGCCATGGCCCGCCAGCAGGACCCGCTCATGATCCCGCTCGCCTCCCTGGCCTCCCGCTCCGCCCTCTCGTCCCTGGGCCCGGGGCCGTCCATGGCAGCGGGGCTGCCAGTCAATCCGTCCTCTGTGGTTGTCTCTGACCTCCCTCCAGCAGTGTCCCTCTCTCTGCGTGGGGAAAAGCCAGACGGGCCTTTTCGGTAAGGAAGTCTGGAGATCTGCAAGGGTTTAAATGACACCAAAATGCTTAAGTTAGATTCTTCTTGAGCTTCCCAGCCAGCAACTTGGATATCGAAAGGTCAGTGTGGGAGAGTTGTGGTTTTGTTTTCACTTGGGATGAGGACACTTTAGTGAGTTGAACAGGTACCTCATGCAACAATTATCTTGGAAGTTTTTTTGATTCCCTTACTAGTCATTCAGTACAGGTTTGCCCTGGAGGAGGGACCGTTTCTCATGTGAAAGGGTCAACCATTCCTGAAGGAGCCATTTATTTCCATCAGACCTTAGTGTCTCATTCATTTCTTTTTAGTACTGAGGAAATCCTATTTCCATGCAAAAATCTGTGCCATTGTTTAGGGTTACATCTTTTAACCCTGCTGTTTGGATGCAGAGAGCCACTGGGTCCAGAGGGCTGCCACGCTCAGCTGTGCCATCAGTGCAAGGACCACGATTCACAGGAGCATCTAAGGCAGCCTCAACTAGCACAGAAACATTTTCTAATGGAATTTCAGTTCTTGCATCTTCCAAAGCTGAGATTTAGTGTGTGGGTTATACTCTCATCCTTTCAAGTATGGCTTAATCAAATATTTTTCCAAAGAGCTTCCTCTCTAAGTGCCAGTGTCCAAACAGATTCCTCGGCAGGGCTTCCTCTTGAGCCTGTCAACTTCACAGGTGTACATGGGGTGAAGATTATTTTCAAAATTTCTTTCATTTACAGAAGTGAGCCTTTTCTCACGTTGGACTTTATATTTAAAAAGGTATATTATATTTCACTTCAAAGCAGTGTTTGACTACTAAAAATGTGTGGGTTTTGCAGCGATCCCGATGCTGTCTTGCCTCCTGCTCTGATGACTGCAGCTGAGCTTTCCAAATCTTCCCCTTTGTCAATCAGCAGTTTGTTGGAAGAGAAGGTAAATTTTATTTCAATACATGCAGTGATTGTTGTGTTCTAGTAGAGCTTATTTTGTAACTGTTTGCATTTGTTCCCAAGGGTTATCAAGTTCCTGTATTAAGACAACCAGCAATACCAAGTCTTCTGGGCCCCCAAGGACAATCAATACCCACAACTGGTAAGTAACTAGAACTTTAGAATTTCTTCTAAAAATTATCTTCAGCTAAACTTACTGGGAAATTTTTGTTTTTTCTGTACTTGCTGCAACAGGTCATCCAATGAGAGCTGGTGCACTTCGCAGGCCAGGCTGGGAACTGTAAGTATTTGACAGAAATTCAATATATTGCTAGTTGTAACCTGTTAAATTAGTCTGTAACACATCATTTAGACAACAGCTGATTTATAATGAAATAATAGTTGTGGAGAATACAAGTAGTAATTAATTTTCAAGTGGCTTAATTTAAATTAGCTGTAACAAAGGGGATCTGTGCTTACAGTAAGATTATTTAAAAATAAAACTCCAGTACATAATTGAAAAGAAGACCCTGAATAATGAACACTTTTTGAGAAAACCATAATTACATATAACAATTAAATGTAATTAAATGATCAGATGGAAAGCCACCATTTTGATTACTGGCTGAATAGGGCTGAAGAAATAGATTTCCCAGTAGAAATCAGCCTCCAACATTCTTTAACAACTTAGTTGTACTGATTGAGCAAATCATTGAAAAAGTCAAGGCTATTACTTTATGACAGTTCCGTATTTCTTCAGTTCAGTCATCTCAAAGGGCCAAGCTGCTCCTCTCATTGGAGAGAGGGGCTTGTTGGTCTGTTACTGCAGTGTCACGTTAATCCTTCATTTGTTACAATCAGATTGTTAAGGGTCATTGTGTTTGTAAAGTCTTAAATCTAAACAAAATCCAGGATCCATACCCAGGGTTATCTAAAATCTCAAATTGAGTAAGCAAGAAAATAGTAATTCAGGGACAAGAACAGGCCAGACACATCGTGAGGCAGGAGCACAGGAAGCGTGTGTGGGAGAGGGTAGGAGAGGTCCGAGAGGTGAGTCAATTCCTGCACAGCGCTTGGAAGCTCAGGAGTGTGGAGCACAAATGTATCCAGGAGGGCCAGAGGAGCAGAGGGTGCTTGGCTCGTGAGAGATGGGGGTCTCGTGGCAGCCTCACCCACAGCCCCCAGGCTGGGTGTAAGGAGAGGAGGCTGAGTGAGCTGCTGGGGCGAGGATGTGGAAGGCAAGTCCAAGGCTCCAGAACTGAGTGTAGTCTGCAGTGAACAGAAAGCCGGAGACCAGTGAGAACCAGGAGAGCTCCCGCCGTGCTGCTGCTTCGCTTTCCTCTGTACGCTCAGGGCAGGCTGTGACAAACAGTGACACGTGTTTTTGGGTTTCTTTAAAGTTCAAATCGAGGACGCCCGCACAGTGACCGTGCCCAAAGGACTCAGGCCCCATCACTGCCAGCATCAGCACCAGTCTTTGTGCCTGTGCCTCCACCTCCCTTGTACCCTCCACCACCCCATGCACTTCCTCTTCCTCCGGGGGTACCACCACCACAGTTTCCTCCTCAGTTTCCACCTGGGCAGCCTCCATCTGCTGGGTACACTGTCCCCCCTCCCGGATACCCCCCAGCTCCTGCAAACATGTCATCAGCTTGGGTCCCAGCAGCAGTGCCGGCGGCTCATTCAAACACCATCCCAACGACACAAGCACCTCCTCTCTCTAGGGAGGAGTTTTACAGAGAGCAACGGAGGCTTAAAGAGGAGTAAGTATTTGGTTCACTAACATTGCCTTGTTTTTTTCGTGTCTGTATCGGGGGAGCATATTGGACTGCAGTTACATCTGACCTAAGCAAAAGTGACATAGTGTTTCTTCCAGTATACTTTTTCATTGCAGATGGTAAATACGCAAAGCTAGACCAAGACAAATGTAATTCTAAAGCTTTTCCTAAAACTTGTAGGAACTGTTTTTGCTTAAATAGGATGTTCACCTTTTGCATTGCATGCAGTAAACATTTTCTCATATTGGCCATGTTTTGTTTCTTGATGTCTTTTGTAATAAAGGTCAAACTATAATTGTAATAAAGGTCAAACTTATTTTAACAGGGAAAAGAAAAAGTCCAAACTTGATGAGTTTACAAATGATTTTGCTAAGGAATTGATGGAATATAAAAAGATTCAAAAGGAGCGTAGGCGTTCGTTTTCCAGGTAACTGCTTTACATGTCCGTAATGGAGAAGCAGATTGTCTAGACGAATCAGGAGGAGTTCCACTCCACCTCCCTGTCATTAGATGGATTGGATGATTAAGGGATGAGCAGTGGCAGGAGTGTCATATGCAGTTATTGGCTCCAGTGTGGCAGAGATTGCAGGTGACTGAGTTAGCACTGGGCAGCAGGCACTGAGGAGTGCTAAGGGTCTCTCCTTCTGGGGTGTCTGCAGTGACATCCTTCACTGCCTGATAGCCCTGACAGGAATGGATGGAATAGCTGTAAGGGCTGGATTTTCTGCATCTCCCTATTCTGATTGCAACTAGCCCCTCCAAGCACTTTGGAGGAGATAGGTGAGAGAAATTGTCCTCATTTTGCTTTTGTCTGTCTTGTAGGGATATGCGAGAGATTTGAACCTGGACTGCAAACTGGGCACTTTCACTAGTAGTTTTTAGACATTGTTACATTTCCCTTGGGAGTTAAAAGCTCAGACTTGTTTGTAAGGAATTCTGAAATTGGTGAGGGACTTGGAGAGGACAAATGATGCTAATGAACATATGCAGAATCATGTGAAATTATTCTTTAAAAAATAGTAAAAGAAAAACTTAGGAAAGAAAACCCAAGGGTAGCTGCTGTTTTCTCTCCCCAGAAGTCCCTTGGGCTGGAGTCCAGGTAGCTGTTTGCAGGGCTGTCAGGAGCTGTCCCAGTCATGGCACTGGGGCATTCACTAGAGGCTGAGGTTAGAAGCTTGTAGAAAGGATTTTTCTTGCAATGCGGTCACTCGCCTTGGTTCAAGCTGGAGGGACGTGCAGGACGTTGCTGGGACACCTGGCAATGTGGATTCCACAGGCCTGTCTGTACCTTTGCAGTACTAAGATTTTGCATCCTGTCCAAATTCCCAAAAAAGGGTGAAGTTAACTAGACCAAGCTGACATTTTAACATTGGGCTTTGCTGTCTCCAGGATAAGTGGTGTTTTCTCGATGTTTGATTCTGAACTGTAGCCATTCAGACTTGTTCTTTTTGCATCTTACTGCTACCAAAATGATTTGCACTGCATGTAGTTGCTGAGTAGTGACAAATGTGCGTGTTCCCAATACCAGTAGAGGCCAGTGTAACCACCTGAAATCCGTCCATAGCTCTGGTAGCTCCTGTGATAGAATGAGTGGATAGTAGACTGACCCTTCTGTGTGTTCTGACTCTAACAAAGCAGCAGCTGTTCTGTCTTGTGAGCAGAAACTTTTACATGTTATCAAGTTCTTCAATTTGCAGTAGCTTTATGTCAGCAGCTGAAAGAAGCTTTGACATAAGCATGTGGAGAGGAAAGAAAAAATAAGTGTGGGAGGAAAAGCACTGGGGAGAGTGACTGTTTGGAATTAACTTCTTTTTACTTTTTTTTTTGTTGTGTTTTTTTAAGGTCCAAGTCTCCCTATAGCGCTTCATCTTACTCTAGAAGCTCGTACACCTACTCCAAGTCACGCTCAGGTTCCTCCCGCTCTCGCTCCTACTCGCGCTCCTTTAGCCGTTCCCATTCCCGCTCCTACTCGCGGTCGCCGCCGTATCAAAGAAGAGGCAAAGGGAAGAGCCGGAACTACCGCTCCCGCTCCCGGTCCCACGGCTACCACCGCTCCCGGTCGCGCTCGCCCCCGTACAGGCGGTACCACTCCCGCTCCCGCTCCCCGGTGTTCCGGGGGCAGTCCCCCACCAAGCGTGCTGTCCCGCAGGGCGACGCCGAGCGCGAGTACTTCAACCGCTACCGAGAAGTGCCCCCGTACGACATGAAGGCTTACTATGGGCGCTCTGTCGACTTCAGAGACCCCTTCGAAAAGGAGAGGTACAGAGAGTGGGAGAGGAACTACAGAGAGTGGTATGAGAAGTTCTACAAGGGCTATGCTGTGGGCGCTCAGCCACGGCCTCCAGTGAACAGAGAGAACTTCTCTCCAGAAAGGTTTGGCCCACCTGGGACCAGACGAGAGAATTCACCGTATGCCCGAGGACGGAGGGAGGAGTATCCTGCTGGGCAGAGCCACAGAAATCGTAATATCGCTGGAAACTACCCTGAAAAGCCTGGGAGAGAGAGCCATGGCATCAAAGATCCGACAAAATCAAAAGAGAAGGAGGTGGAAAATCCATTGGGAGATGGCAAAGGCAATAAACATAAAAAACATCGGAAGAGAAGAAAAGGGGATGAGAATGAAGGATTTCCTGACTCTGAGCTGTTAGAAGGGGCAAGAAAACCAAGAGAGCCGGTTCCAACAGAAGATGCTAAAACAGACTCTCTGTTCATGCTGCCAAGCAGGGATGATGCCACCCCTGTGAGGGATGAGCCCATGGAAGCGGATTCTATTGCTTTCAAACCAGTGTCTGAAAAGGAGAAAAAAGAGAAGGATAAGCCAAAAGCAAAGGCTGAGAAGGCAAAACGAAAAGTGGAAGTGGCAGCTGCTCCAAAGAAAGACAATGTAGTGAAACCAGCTAAAGCTTCCCAGGAGAAGGTGGACCCTGATCGCGAAAAATCTCCTCGAACAGAACCGCCTGTGAAAAAACTGAAGGAGGAGCTGCCAAAGACAGACAGTGTTAAAACCTCTTCTTCTCAGAAGGATGAGAAGGCTCTTGGTACCCCACGGAAGGTTCACCCCAAAGTGACAAAGGATCACCCAGAAACCAGACCAGCCAAGGAGGAGAAGGCAAAGAAAGAGCATCTGAAAGAAGGCAAGTCAGAGAAGCCCTCCAGCAAGGAGGACAAGTCAAAAAAAACCGCTGAGAAAAGCAAACCTGATGCCAAACCTGAGAAAAGGAAAAGGAAAGCAGAGGAAAAGGCTGATAAAGAACATGAAGCTGCATCTGCAAAGGCCTCTAAACCTGAAACTGCAGAATCGAAAACATCGCCCAAGGGGAAGGGTGAGCCCGAGGGGGAGAAAGGAGAGCGAACACCAGAAAAGGATAAAGCTGCTTTTCTTAACAACCCCTCCAAAAAGATTAAACTTAACCGAGAAACTGGAAAAAAGATTGTGAGTGGAGAAAATGTGCCACCTGGAAAAGAAGCTGTGGAGAAACCTGAGCCCAGCAGCAGCAAAGTGAAACCAGAAAAGGCAAAGGGAAAAGCAAGGAGGAAGGTGACAACAGCTGATGGAGCAAGCTCAACTCTTGTAGATTACACCAGGTACCTCAGCAGGTCTTTTCTTTCTTTCCTACTCCCCCTCACCCCACCCCCAAAAAAAGGTATGGAATTCTTTACAGTGTCTAATGAACAGCTAAATCCATGCTACACAAGGGAATAATCTATGTTCTTCCCTGTAAAACTGTACTTGGGTCAAACTCTAATGTTATTAAGGAAAATGAGCAGTTTGTACTGCCCAGGAAGCCAGTAGGGTTAGTTCATTGGTGATGCAAACTCAAAACAGTTAAGACATTTGTTGGAGACTTCACGTAGTGTCTTAGTAATCTAAAAGGCTTTTAAAATGTCCATTTTTCTAAGTAAGAACACTGGGACATGGTGATAAAACTTTGGCTGTCTGTACCTCTCCATAATTTTTTGTTTTCATGTTGAACCAAGAATGGATATCTGATTTATCTGTCATTGGGAGAAATAGGACATGAAGGAATTACCAGATCAGACAGTCCCCAATATGATAATCTCGTGTCTTTGTTAATTGAATATATAGTAGCAAGATACTAAATTAATTGATTGCTCGTAATCTCAGCTAGTGGACTCAGCCTTTCTCTTGTCTCTTCCCTTAATTGAACATCTTTGGAAACAATGCTGAGAATTTAGAGTTGAAACACAAGCCAGTTTATAAAATGTTCCAAATCTGCATCCTGTTACTCATGTCCGTGTCTTTCCTCCCAGCACGAGTTCTACTGGGGGCAGCCCCATCAGGAAGCCCGAGGAGAAGCCAGACACCAAACGAACTGTCATTAAGACCCTAGAGGAGTATAACAATGACATAACAGCCCCTGCCGAGGATGTCATTATCATGATCCAGGTCCCTCAGTCCAAGTGGGATAAAGATGACTTCGAGTCTGAAGAGGAAGACATCAAATCCACCACCCAGGTGCCCCCAGCTGTAGGAAAACCTGCCAGTGTTATCAAACCTGTGAGTGTGAAGGCACCAAACCCCCTCAAACACACTGAAAAGGAGGTGGAGCCTCTGGAGAAAACACAGAAGGCTGTGAAAGAGATGAGTTATGAAGGTGCCCAGCACGATGCCAAGAGTTCCAAAAGTTCCATGTCGAGTGAAAAAGGCAAAACCAAAGACCGGGATCATTCTTTGTCAGACAAGGACACTTCTGAGAAGAGGAAGAGCAGCGTTCAGCCTGAAAAAGAGCACTCAGAACGTGTGGCTGAACAAGGAAATGGAAAAACCATTTCTCAATCTTCCAAAGACATCAGATCTTCAGAGAAACACGACAGTGGCCGTGGCTCCACTGCGAAGGACTTCACTCCCAACCGAGACAAGAAGTCTGACCATGATGGCAGCAGGGAGCATTCGAATTCCAAGCGCAGGGATGAGAAGAGCGACTCAGCACGGAGGAAAGACTCCCCATCCCGGAGCAGAGACTCCACAGCTGTGCAGAAGAGCAAACCGAGGGAGGAGCGCACGGAGCCCCCCAAGAAGGGCCCTGCGGAGCCCAAGCGCAGCTACAGCCCCTCCCGGGAGCGCAAACCTGTGGAGCACAAGGCTGGGCATGACTCCAAACGGCCCGCCGAGGAACACAAACCTCTGGATAAAAACCCAGGGAAGGAGAAGGAGAAAGAGAAAGAGAAAGAGAAGCATGTGCCCGAAGTCAAGAGCAATAAGGAGAAAGAGGCAGGTGGGAATAAGCCGCCTGTGAAACAGGACTCCCCAGAGGTTAAACTGGAGAAGGAGAGCGTGGCGGGGCAGGGTGACAAGGGCGTGGTGAAGCCGAAGCCCGCGGTGAGCAGCGCCGCGCGCCTCTCCTCCGACCTCACCCGCGAGACCGACGAGGCCGCCTTCGTGCCAGACTACAACGAGAGCGACAGCGAGAGCAACGTGTCTGTGAAGGAGGAGGAGGCTGCAGGGAAAGCGCCAAAAGAAGTGAAAGAAAAGGCTGTGGATAAGGTGAAAGAGGAGGCGGCGGCCCCGGCTCCCCCCGCGCAGCCGGAGCCCGGCAGGAGCCAGAGCCAGAGCAGCCCCAGCCCCAGCCGCAGCCGCAGCCACAGCCCCTCCGAGAGCCAGACTCGCAGTCACAGCAGCAGTGCCAGCTCAGGGGAGAGTCAGGACAGCAAGAAAAAGAAAAAGAAGAAAGAGAAGAAGAAGCACAAGAAGCACAAGAAACATAAGAAGCATAAGAAACACATGGGAAATGAACCAGAATTGGAAAAGAGCCAAAAACACAAACACAAGAAGAAAAAATCGAAGAAGAGCAAAGATAAAGAGAAAGATGACCAAAAAGTGAAATCTGTCCCGACGTGAACCGACAGATAAGGAAAAAAGTGACTTAATTCCTAAGTCATCTGTATGAATTTTGTTAAAATGTAAACGACTTCAAGCGTTGTATATAATGACATGAAAGACCCTGTGCTGCACTTAAAATATTGCTGCTTGATTATTTGATTTTTACATCAGAGCTTTATAAAAAAGTGAACATTTTGTACAGAATTGTGAGTTGTGACCATGTAACATGAAAGGTTTTCCTGGGGCGTCTTCTTTTTAACCACCGTTAATTAGTTTGGGTGGAGTTTACTGTACTGTGAAGATTTTCACATTTGGGTTTTTTTTAATTGCCTGGCAGAAGCAGCTGGTACCAGTAACCGAATACTGGCAGATGATTTGCAGAATCCATTACAGCCCTGTTATGTCACTTTTTGATTACAATAAAAGTTTTCAGTAAATGACCCAATGTGATGAGATTTCCAGTGGGAGCTGAACATGACCAGGGAACATCCCAACCCTTCCCATCCCTGTGAGTGTGCAGGGCCAGGCTGGACAGGGCTTGGAGCAGCCTGGTCTAGTGGAAGGTGTCCCTGCCCATGGCAGGGGGTGCAGCTGGGTGGGCTTTAAAGGTCCCTTCCAACCCCCTGCCGTTCCAGGATTCTAGCAGTAGTGCCAGAGCAAAAGCTTGCTGGCAGCTAATGTGTGGAAAAACTTATCAAGGGATTTAATTTTGGAAAGGCTGGTGGGACCTTAAATATCCTGCCCTGGGGGAGGGTGGGGAGGTGCTGGGGGAGGTGTGCTGCTTCCGTGTGCCAAGGAGCCAGGAGGGGGGTGTTGTGGGGTAGAAGGTGGGATGTGGCCCCAAAACTGCAGTCCCTCTTACAGCTGACACTGACTGCTTAAGGTAACGTTACACACTAAAGCTGTCATGTGGCTGCCTTGTTCTGCTTCAGAAAGCTCTTGTCCCTTGGAGTTGGAATGGGATGGTCTTCAAGGTCCCTTCCAGCCCAAACCATTCCAGGATTTGCCAGCAAACATTTGCACACAGGGGTTAAGCCCCTTGTAATTGTATTTTCTCTCCTGAGAGAGAAAAGAGGTGTTTGTGTGTTTACCAGAACTTTTTGGTCAGTGTTGGATATGGTGGTGGCAGCCCTGACCCCTCTGTGCCATGTGGGGATCAGAAGGGGTTTGGCAGGACAGGAAGTCCTGGAAAGGCAGGATCCTGCTCTGAGCAGTGGCAGGGCAGCTAGAAGATGGAAATTGAATTAGCTGGATAATTTTAAGATGTAATTTTAAGGAAGAGGGGGCAGTGGGGAGTGTTGCTCAGCCATCAAAGCCAGCAGGGTGGAGATTGGGTGTCATTAAGAGCAGGACATCCCAGTGACCACTGGATTGAGCAGTGACAGCCCTTGGCCATGTCTGTGTGTGGGTCTGCACATGCCAGGGTTTCTGTTGCCCCTTTGTGAGTGAAATGGCTGTTTAGTAGCAGCAAGGGCTCCTTGCCAAGTTGCCTAATTAAGATTAAGCATATGCAGATTTGCTTGTTTTCAGCTAATGACAGCTGCAAACAATTATTTGTTGGGCTCACTGGCTCTGAATTTGTGACGCGGAGCCAGCAAGGACTGCAAGATCTGGCTGGGCACAGCAGCACGATGGCTGTGGGTGTCAGTGGCATTGCCTTCCTGGGGGCTGCTGGGGCTTAGCCCTTGGTGTTCCCCAAGGAATTGAGCAGGTCAGGCCTGCCCAGGGCCTGTTGGGGCTCATCCGCCACCCTCAGTGTCTCCCGAGGGACCACACAGGTAAGCCCTGCCCCAGCATCCTTGGCATGGCCCCAGCTCCTTGAGTTGGGAGCTGCCAAAGTGGGGATTGTTTTGTTTTGTTTTGTTTTCAGGGTTGTCAGCAGCACAAACATACCGTGATCTTTTCACAGGAAAGCAAATAAAGATGTGTGCAAATGTGGGTGACATTTGTGGTTCCCCAGCCAGCAGCCTTCAGCCATGCTCTGCCAGATGAGAAGCGAAGCAGAGACCAAGGGGGGAACTCCCTGCCCAAAGTCCTGCCCCGGGGGCACCTGGCAGCTCTCCAGATTCCTGGGCTTCCTAGGGATGCTCTCAACAAGAGCTTGGTTTCATTGTTTTTATCATTATTGTGATTATGCTGATGGAGGAGAGAGCCTTGCCCAGCACGGGATGCCAGAGCTGATGAAACGCTCTGTGCCACAGATGAACACACTCCACGTTGTTTTAAGGACACAGGGAAATGAGGACATGGTGGAAAAAATAGTCACTGTGGAGATATAATTAAGTGCTGTTTGACACACATCCTTGCTGGGGAGCTGTGCCTTGGGGCTGGGGTGCTCTCATGTGTCCCCTGGCCCTGCAGCCCACAATGGGTGAACATGCTCAGGTCTGGATTTAGAGGATTTGGGGATCCCTCCTTGGCTGTTTGGCCACAGTCAAGATGCTTCTGAGTCAAGACTGAGATGCTTCTGAGAAAATTTTGGAGCATTCCTGATTTTAATTGGGTTTGTTTAATTAGTATTTACTTTGAGTGAATAAGCTGTTGTGTTTTAAATAACACTGTTTTTGCCAAAACGTTGTCAGGGAGAAGCTGCTTTCCCTTGAGGAGCCCTCAAACATGGGCTGCCTTCCAAAGCCCCTCAGCGTGGCGGCGGGTGGAGCATCACCGCTCGGAGCATCCCCTTCCCCGGCTCTCCTGGCCACCAGGAGGGGAAACGGGAGCTTTGGGCTGTTTCCAAGGACACCTTCAGCAGCACTTGTGGGGGTCTGGCAGGGCCGGAGGTCTCGGGTGTGACCACCCTGCAGCCAAGCAGAGCCCTGTTCCTTGAGGGGGTTGTGAGGTGAAGGGAGAACGAATCAGAACAGCATCTGGATCATGGGCAGGATGAACAACCGAGTTGGAAAAGCGGGGGCAAGAGAGAGCTGAACTCAAAGGATGGAAGCAGTGAATGCAGACAGCACCAGCCAGCAGTGGTGGTGGGTTACCAGCAGGTACATCTGCATTCCAAATCCAGCTGTGGGGCTGGTTCTCGTTCATTTGGTTTGGGTTTTCTCTTTTTTTTTTTTTCTTTTTTAAAATCACAGTTAAATCCTATGGAGACAGGTTGGGAGAGCTGGGGTTGTTCAGCCTGCAGAGGAGAAGGATCCGAGAAGGCTCTTTCGGTGCCTAAAGGGGCTCCAAGAGAGCTGGAGAGAGACTTGAGACAAGGGCCTGGAGGGACAGGACAAGGGGGAATGGCTTCACATTGCCAAGGGGCAGGGTTAGATGGGATACTGGGGAGAAGTTCTCTGTGAATGTGGTGAGGCCCTGGCACAGGCTGCCCAGAGAAGCTGTGGCTGCCCCATCCCTGGAAGTGCTTAAGGCCAGCTTGGAGCCTGAGCCCTTGATACTGTTTTAGGTGATGGAACAGCCTTTGGAAGGAAGGAGCTGGGACTGGGCTGGAGGCTGCAGTGGTTCCTCTCCCTCAGCCCAGGATGGTTTGGGTGTCCCACCACGACAGAGGCAGCCCCTGGGACACGCTGCCCTTTCAGCACTTGGGAGTGGTCTCTGCACCAGCACCAACTTTTCCATCACTTGCTTTCCTTACTTGGTATTTCTTTAATAATTAGTGGCAGATTTTGTACTTATGTTTGCAATTATCTGGATGCCTCTGGGACATGTTCTGCCAGATAATTGAATCTCCTGGTCTGTGACGTGGGGATGGCTGGGGAGCGCGGGCTGGAGCCCAGGAATGCTGTGCTGCCTGTTGGTGTCATGTTAAGACAAATTGGGCTTTTTCATTTAAAAATCTACTGGAAACAAAGCATTTTGCTTTGCTATTCTTTTCTGGAGCCTGTCCTGGAGAGGGAAATACATGATTATCAGTAATTAACTGGATGCACATTTTAATTAGATGGAGTGCATCCTCCAGGTGCCCAACTCCAAGCAGTGACTGACACAGGGCGAGGTGGGAGGGTGGGAATGCAAGGTCCTGGACAGACAGACGGACACTGTGTGCACCCTTGCTGGGTGGGCAGGAGAAGGGCCCCCACACCCAGTGCTGGTGCTGCCAGGGGACCTCGATCTGTGCAGGGCACGGGTCCCTGTCCCTCCAGTGAAATCCCATCATTTCACTTCTGTCTTAGCATGTAACCTTGGGATGTAAAGTGCCAAGCAAGGAACAGGAATCTCCACCTCAGAGCTGCTCTGAAGGGTAAGTACAGAACTGTTTGGCTTCTAATTCTTTCTAAAAGCTTTCTATCTATTCCATCATCATTGTTAATTCTTGTAGGGCTTGGGTAGGCAGGGTGTCGTGGAATCTCAGAATCATTTGGGTTTGGAAGAGACCCTAAAGCCCATCCAGTTCCACCCCCTGCAATGGGCAGGGACACTTTCCACTAGACCAGGTTGCTCCAAGCCCTGTCCAACCTGGCGTGGGACACCAGGACAAGGGAGTCCACTTGTCCCCCCACTATGAGACCCTCCACCTGCCCCCACTGGCTACAGAGGAAGGAGAGACCCCCCACTCCCCAGCCAAGCGTGCTTGTGCTGTGTTTCCATGTAGGTAATGGAAGAATTGGTAAATCATGCCCAGGAAAATGTAACCAGGGATCTTGAGAGTGGATGGCAACAGGTAAGAGGTGCTTGAAGTCTGATTTTAGGGTCAGTCTCAGTCCCACATGATGGTGCCTGCAGCAGATGTCTGGCACGAGATGTAGAATGATTTTGGTTTAGAGTCCAGCTCTCTCAGGAGTTGCAGTGGCTGGGATTGCTCCCATGGTCACCCCTGTGCCAGACCCTCATGCCACTTCAGAGGCACCCCTGGCACAGGGTTAACAGTCCCCTGCTCCCTGCCCAACCTCCCCCTGCACATACCCTGCTCCACGCTTCGCCCCAGCCACAAAGCAGTTAATTGTTGCTGATCGTGGTGGGCTCAGCGCTCTGTGAGGCTTTGAGTGCTCTGTGAGGCTCTGGATGCAGCGTGGAACTCCCTGGTCTCCAGGGATCTCGTGGCATTTTGCCCAGATGGCACCAGTCTGTGTCTCAAGGACATAACCCAGTGCCGACAGCTCCACATAGGAACACCGGAGTGACAGATGAAGCCGGGGCGCTCCTTCATCTCCACTGAAAAGGAAGAAAAGCTCCTGGAAATGCCAGGAATTCTGCCAGGTGTTCCCTGTCGCCTCCACGGATGAGCCAGCTCCCAGCAGCTGCCCAACTTGCTTCGCGCAGGGGCAGCACCAGCCACGCTGGCACGAGCCCCATTCCCCAAAGAGGAGAGGCCACGCTCCAGCAGAGCAGGTATGTGAAATGTCCCCACTGTCCCCACCGTGTCCCTGCTGCTCGCTGTGCCTGGCTCCACTGCCAGCCTCATCCTGATGTCACCCAGGGGATGCTGAGGCTCTCTGGCACAAGGCTGGGGAGCGGCACAGGACGTTGGCTCAGCCACCAGTGCGGGACGGGGCTGGTGCAGCTGCCGGGGCTTGGCCAGGGCAGAGGTGTGGGATGTGCAGGAGCCCGATGGTTTGGGTTTGGTTGTGTCACCACATCCTGGGCATCCCAGCAGTGTAGGGAGGGGTCTGATACCGGCACTGGTGCAGGGGGTACCGCTGCATGCAGAGCCTGTGCATGGAGGGAGGTGTGAGCAGCAACCCAGGGATCCCAGTCTGGGGGCTCCAGGTTCCCCAGATCAGCTCACTGCACACTGACAGCACTAGAGGGGTTAAATCCTGCCTACCAGCACCAAGGAGCCACTCACGGTGAGCTCAGGGGATGTAGCATGAGGGACAGGTGGTGGCAGCACTAGGGACTTGGAGACGACCTGGGAAGTGCTTTCCTGCACTTGTGCCACGATCACTGCTGGGCACAGGGGAGGGAGGGGTGAGTGCACCTCATTCCTACAGGGCAGTTGTGCCAGCACCCCTGGGTACCAGACCCTCTGTGTCCCTCCCAGTGAGTGTTCTCCGTGCACTGGCTGGCTGGAGCCAGTGGAGAGGACACAGGGACAGGAGCAGCTTGATCCTGAGCTACTCTCAGTGGAAGCTTGGCTACGGGTCACAGGTCACCCTCCCTGGGACAAAGCGCCATTGAGCACTGGGTGACAAGAGGTGCTGAGCCTCCTGCCCTGCCACAGGGTCCCAGAGCTGACAGTGGTACCTGGTACCTGTCCCCATCCAGTTGGGATCCTGTCACTTCAGCAGCACAGGTGGAACAGCCCTGTGCCCCTGTGCTTTGGCAGGTGCATGTCCATGTTTGGGGCAGAGAGGTGACCTGGGCTGTGGGGCAGCAGGTCTGACCCCCCTCCCGCTGCTGGGCCATGCACTGCAGCACTCAGCCAGGCTGGCACCACAGAACCAGCCCAGGAGCACAGGGGGCTGTAGGTTGCCTGATCCCAACGGTTTTCCACCCCTTTGGGCTCCCCAGAGTGGGATTTTGCTGGCATTGATTGCCCTCCCCGTGGGCTGAGCTGCTGCCTTTTGCACTGGAGCCCTCGTGATGCTCCAGGAGCGCAGTGAGCACGTTCTGGCAGTGGCACCTGCTGAGTTAACCACGGCCCCCAGCACAGCCTGTGATGGGGGTGAGGCACTGGCACAGCCACCCCCCTGTCCCACATCCTGTGCCAGCGGGCGTGGGAGCTGCAGCTGCCCAGCCTGAGCCTGCCCACACAGGACCCTGATCCCTGCCGTGCATGACCTGATGGAATACGAGGTGAACATGGGGTTTGTGTCCCTGCCTTACCCCTTCCCCAGCGTGTGGCCAGTAGAGTGTTCCCTCGCTGTGGTTCCTGGGAGCCTGCAGCCACAGCCAGCCCTCTGCCTCGGCTCCATGTGCCAGGAATGCCAATGAAGCTGTGGCTGGCCACGCGCACACTGCAGCGCACGTCCATCCGGAATGCAGAGCAGCCGATGGAGGGGGGAATCAAGGGAATTATGCTGGAGCTGTTGCCCAATTAGTTAAACTAACTGTGAGCCAAGAGGGTGGCAGGAACCCGTGATGTCCCCACCGGACCCTGATCCTCTCCACAGAGCCAGGGTTTCCAACTGTGCTGCACGGAGGGATTTTCAGAGGGAAGATTTTCCTGTTTATTTCCCTCGTCTGTACATCCTTGTGCAGGCAGAGCTCGGGCGGAATTCCAGCCTCTCAATGCTCAGCAGGGCCGTGGCTCACTTGTATCCCATCCCAGTACCGAATCTCACCTCCCTGTTCCCCGCCAGCCCATGCTGGGGGTGTCACGACAATCCTGTCCTTGCTGATAATGGGAGCAGCCCCTCCAGTCCCACAAGCACTTTGGGAAGGTCAGTCAAGTGGGGAGGAGGAGATGCTTATTTGTGGAATCACAGAAATGTATGTGCCTTGTTATTTTCTGCGTGAAATTAAGAAAAATTCAAACAATGCAAAATTCTGCTCTTGTTGCAGCAGGAATGAGCCTTTGGAAGCATCCTGTGCTATTCCTGGCTGTGAAAAAAATACATATATATACACTTCTAAATATCCATGTCTGTATGTAGATATATCAGTGTTCTATAGGGGCAGCAGGGTGGGGTCCAGCCTGGTGATCTGTCGGTGGTGCCATGGGGACGGGTGGTGGCTCACTGAGCCCCCCAGTCTGCTGTGACACATTCCAGCCTGACTGAGCCACAAACACCGACCTGCAGCAGCGGCGTCGATTTGGTTATTAACAAAGGGTGGATTCAGCCGGCGCTGGCGCCGCTCCAAGCACAGGAGCTGCTGAGGAGCTTGGAGGGTGTATTAAATATTCATCGAAATCTTGGCATTTCATTCCCATCTCTTGCTCTCCTGCCCCCTCCCCATGAAATTACTTGGTCCTTAAGGGTAGGAGCCTGCTTCAAAAATTCATTATTTCATTAACCCCTTTATAAATCAGGTTTTCACAACTAAGTTTTTTAGGATCGACGCAAAATGGGTCGTGGTGGCACTTCATCAGGTTTGCTCATCACGTGAGCCCTGACCTCAGCACGTGACAGTGCGACCGATGCTCGCAGAAGCATGTGACCCTAAATGCTACGTGAGCTCAAAAAAAAGAAATTTAAATACAAAAATATCAGCGGGTCTGTCTCCTGCCTTCACCTGCCTGGCGTGGTGGAGCTGTACCCGCTCCGTGCCGCCGCAGCGCTGCCAAGCCCTGCCCTCCGCTCCGGCACCACGGCTCCCCATTCGGTGAGTGAACAGATACTTCCAGCAATTAATTGGTGCTCTGCTGGCTCATTATCATGCAGGGCACGAGTGGGCTGTGCCGCGTGCGGCCTCGTGCCGCGGCAGCCACGGTGGCCCCAGGGCTGTGGCACAGCCACGGGGTTCAGGCAGGGTCAGGCGTCAGGGCGGGGCGGCTTTGCCAGTGCCTGTCCCATCTCCATCCTCCGAGCATCGTGATGCTCCACCAAGGGTTCGTCGGGGCAGGGTGCTCTGCGGCCACCACCTCTCCTCCGTTCATGCCAGGGTTTGGCCATGCTATGCCCTGCATGGGGTGGGTCTTGGGGGTCGTTTCCCTTCCTTCCTCATCTGAGAGGTGGTTGGTGCCAGGAGCTCAGCGCCAATGCTGGGATGCTGGTCCCAAAGTGGTGCCTTTCAGACAATACAGGTTTCATTTGGGCGCTTGGCCCGTGCCTTGGCGCTCCTCAGTGATGTCCCCAGCGATGTCCCTGCTGGGGTGGGGCCACCCACTGTCCCCGCTCGCTGCTGTGTGGGAGCTGGGGCTGAGTCTGTGACCGGCAGTGCCGGTGCCGGAGGGAGCTGGCGGTGGGTGCAGGTGCTGCCACCCGTCATTAGGATGCAGGTCCATCTCCATCTCCCTGGAGACCATGGGAATGGCGGCGGGTGAGCCGTGGCTGGGGTGCCACTGCCAGAGGGCGGCTGTGCCGGGCTGTGCATGAATTGCTGCCCTGTGCCGGCTCCGGCCTTTGTTCCCCGTTGTCAGCACAGGAACGGGGGAGCAGGGAACGTGCCCAGGGAGCCAGGGCATGGGGCGATGGTCAAACCCACACGTGTACTTGAGCCCACTGCAGGTTTAACCATCAGGAACAATTTTGTATTATTTTTGTCCTTGAACTAATTATCCACCGAAGCTCCCTGGGGCTGGCCCCGGGAGAAGCTGCCGCTCTGGGGCAGCGCTGGCGCGGCAGCGACCCCGCCTTCGACACTCGCGGCATTCCCAGGCCACTGGGAGCCCTTTGTGCTGCTGAAGGAAGCCGTGTGCTGCAGAGGCATCTCTCAGGATCCTTCAGACAACAGAGGAAGGGATTGCTGAATGCTGAATGCGGCTGCCAATCACCCATCCTGGCCAGCCTTGTGCAAGCCTGGAATGTGTGGCTTCGGCAAACACAGTCAGGATTTGCCATCTGGGGGAATGAGCTCCACAAGCTTTTAACTGGCATCAGCGTCTGTCCTGCCCTGGTCTCATGTTTGCTGACACTCCCAAGTCCAGCTCCTGTTTAATTCCACCGCAGGGAAGCAGCTCCTGTGGTGGCGCTGCTGGAGGATGATTCTTCTGTGCTGCTCACACAGACTGTCTTTGCCTGGCAGGAGGCTGGCCCTGAACACACCAAGCGGTGACCCATCTCCACTCACTGCTCTGCTCTCCCACAGCACTTTGCTTGCATCCTGGATTTTTATTGGGTTTAATTGGCTCTGTAATAGTTCCATGGCAGGAATTCTGCTCCGAGCAAAACCTGCTCCTGTGAATGTTCCCCCATAGTATGAGGGAGAGGTCATGGTGGAAGCCCCAGTGCCAGCTTGGCATCCACCACGTACCATTTGAAGTGTGCAGCCCCTGTGTTGCATGTCCAGCCCGTGTCCTGTGGGGTCTCACTGCACCTGCAGCTGCAGACACAGCTCCTGGCAGGAGCCAGGACATTGGTGTCACCTCTTGGGGGTCCGGGTGCAAACCCCCACCTGTGCACCTGCTGTGCCAGCAAGTGGGGCAGCCAAATCCCACTGCAGCAACACTTCAAATCACAAAACCCAGAGCTCCCCATGCAGGGAGGTTTCCTCCTCTCTCCTCCTCTTCCTCCTCCTCCTCCTGCTCCCCAACATTGCCTTCCTCCCAGGTCTGGGGCTGACAGTGAAGTCCCTCTTGCTGGGCCCAGCCCTGTCTGTTCACTCCTGTTGCTCCGCAGGGATCACGGGCTCCAGGGCTGTTCCCGGGTGCTTCTCTTCCAGGTTCTGTTGCTGCTTCCAGCGTGGTTCAAGTGCCAGTCTCTCTCCTGAGGAGCTGAGAGCCACAGAGCAGTGAAGATCCTGATGCAAGGAGAGGGGCAGCTGTGGTCCAGCAGTTAGCTTGGTGCCAGCATCAAGAACCTTCCCCCGGAACCCTCCTCCAGGACCAGGGACTGGACTTTTCCTCAGAATCTTTCCCTGGGACCTTTCTGACTGCCACTCTGCAGTTCTCCCAGGTGCTCCATCCACATGGACCTTGTGCTGCATGTCTCCCACAGCTGTCTCTGTTTCTGAATTTGCTTCAGAGCTGCAGGTGCCACCAATTTTAAACCTTCAAGCACAAGAGCCGAACTATGCAGGACACCAGGACTCTGCCGAGAGACCTGTCTGGGACACTCAATTTCCCCTCCCTTACAAAACCCAGAGCCAAAAGTGCAGGAAGCACTAGAGAGCAGCCCCGCCCTGGACAGCTTGGGGAATTAAGAACGAGTTCATCAGAGGCTGTGAACAAATGGTCAGTAATTAAGGGCCCCAGCAAATGGAGAGTTTGCTTTGTGCAGCCCCAGGGAGGCCAGTGGGGATGGGAATGGGGTAAGCAGGGGGTGTCCCAGCCATGTGCATCCCCCTGTGGCTGGAGTGCAGGGGCCTTTGAGGTGCCCACAGCCAGGGAAGCAGCCCATGGGGCGGGAGCCTCCCCCTGGCTCTGCCTCAGGAAGATGTGCCAGGATGGAGTTCCAGGCCTGGCTCAGCCTGTTCAGCTAAAGTTGAGTGTCCTTATGGAGATCCACACTGGCTGCTTGCTGACCAGTCTGTAGTGGACATGGAGAGCACCTTTTCCCTTCCCTCTTTGCAGCAGCTCCTTGTCCATCACGGAGGGGACAACAGCCAGTTCTGGGGACTTGGACCCAGTATGGGACAGAGATGGGTGGGACCCCCAGCTAGAGGGACTGTGGCAAGAGGGGCAGGGTGAGCTTCCAGGGTCTGCCCATAACTCCTGGGACTGTGGTTTTATTCCTCCTCCTGCTTCTCTCACCCACATGAGCAGGGCTGGGGCTCCCACTCCCCTCCAGGCTCCCCACCAGCCAGGAGACAGCTGGGTTCAGAACCTCCTCTCCAGGCATCCCCGACCCCTCTGCTGGGTCTCCAGCCAGCACACAAAACAGAACTCTCCCTTTTGATTTAATAAGTATCTGGAAATGTCATAAAAGACATGATAATAAAATATCAGATGCAGGAAAGTGAGTAGCCAAAGGCATTGAAAAAAGGGACGAGAGTAAATGCAGTAGATTAAGACACTAATTCCTGTCCCTTGTATGTTCTCCATCTTTCCTGTGTCTTGACAGACAGAAATAAATGCCTCCACTTCCCAGGAAGCCTCTCCCTGCTGGATTGTCACCACATGGTGCCCACAGCCATAACAGCCCATTTATCCTCCAGATTCGATGCTTTATCACTTTCAGAGGAGTGGCTGGGCTGGCTCATCCTGTGCTCTCATGGCCAGCACTCGCACTTAAAGGGCAGGGCAAGATTCCAATGGTAAAAGCTACATTTTATTTTTACTGTTCTGAAGTGTCTCTGCAAATTAAAGAGGCAATTTGTGCCTTTGTTTCGACCACGCAACAAGGCAACAGGAGCAAAGGCAAAACCAAAAGGAAAAATAGTCTCAGGGAGTTTGGAGGAGCTGGTGAGTCCAGCTATAACTCTGTCACAGTGGGAGCTGGGGGTGGGGGGTTTCTTGCAAATGCAGCTTTGAAGCAAATCAAACACCAGGAAATTCCCAAGCCCAGCGGTGCCATGAATGCAGGAGCAGGATCAGCGACAGGGTGATAGATGTGTTAATGTTTTAACAGGCCAATCACCTCATAAATAATTTGCTGAGTTCTGGAGTAACTGACCTGGTCACAGTGGCAATAAATGACCATCCCCTGGGCTCTGCTCCAGGGCTCCACAATCCTCCCATGGAAAGGCTTAAGTGGCTTCTAACAATATCTATTTTATATTGTCACAGCCCAGTGCCCCACTAATGCTGCTGTCTGGACAAACACCACCGCTTGAACTCCAGGGATATTCCAGTTAAAAGCCCCAAAACGATCAGAGAGTGACTGTTGAGGGTGAGCTCTGTGTTTGCTCTGTGGGGAGTGGGTCCAGTGTGTGAAACATCCTGGCACAGAGAGGGCAGGGTGAGGAGGGACAGAGCCTGCAGTAGTGCCTGGCCCAGGGGAGCAGTGGTGGGTGGCTGACCTTGGGGGCCTTCATGGAACCCAGTGGGGCTGGGGCTGTGGCCACCACTGGCTCTTCTGGGATGCAGGACTAGGTGGAGCACAGCCTGGGGTCAGGAGATGGATCTCTCCCAGTGGATCCATCTTGTGTACTGAGTATGCTCCTTCTGCACTGGGTAGGCCTCTTATGGACTGGGTTTTCCTCTTGTGTGCTGGGTGTTCTTCTTGGATACTGGGTATTTGTGTCATTTGCCAGATATTCCTCTTCTATACAGGGTATTTCTCTTCTGTCCTAGGAATTCTGATTGCCTGTCGTGTCCCTCCCTCCAGTGCTGGCACTGGGAGCAGAGTTACCAGCAGGGAGCAGGGGTTAGGGTGGTGGTGGCATCTGCAGCTCTACCCACAGCCACAGTGTGATGCTTCTGGGTTCTCTGTGCTCTCGGTTTGTCAGTTCCCAGATTCCTCCCCTGTCCCACTGAGACAATGTGTTCTGACCACATGGAGCTGTGGGATTTGTCCCACCAACCGCTTCGCTGTGCCCGTGGGATGGGCCAGAAGGGTTATGTTTCTGTAGCTGCAAGAAAGGGAGTTTCCAAACACTGGTGTCATTTGTTGAACAAAATTGATAGCAAATGTTTTTACCAGGGCACCTTCAGTGTGACAGTGGAATTAAATGGGAGACAGTGAGGAAATAGCCCCATTTTGGAGGGCAGAGCAGCAGGGGCAGCCCCATTCCCTGCTCCAGCAGCACAGGGACAGTCTGGAGTGCCCATCCTTGTCCCTGGCTCCCAGCTGTTCCTGCACTCCCATGGAAACTTGCAGCTGAGGAGGACACCAGTGTCTGCCTTGGCAAAGGCACTGGTGGCCAAAGGGGGCCAAGGTGGGGACTGGGTTGATGGTGGCTTTGTGTGTTCAGTTTGCACCATGTGATCGTGCCCACTCTTGTGCCAGTGGTGGTGGCAGAGCAATTCCCTCCCTGGCAGTGGGAGTAGGGGCAGAAATCCCACCTGGGCAGTGACTGGCACCACGCCTTGCCCTCTCCTTCTCTGCAGGCACTGCTGCCCCTGACCCGCCCCTGCTGGGGCTCCCCAGGGCTCCCTGGCACATCACCCCTCCCCAAAGCACTTTCCTTTTGGAGGGTCCCTTCTCCTGATGAGCCCCCTGCATACACAGCCTCGACCCAGCCACCAGAGGCGAGTGTGGCTGCAATGGAAAGTACATTTAATATCCTTGCCTCTCTTTTTGTAAGTGTACCGATCAGCTGCAGAATAAATGACACATAATTACGGTTCGGGGGAGTTCAGGCAGGAGGGCTTGGCTGGGAGGGGATCCCAGGGAAGCTCCAGCACTGACGGAAAGTGAACAAGATGCCGGCTGTGGGGAACCGTAATTACACGGGACTGACACACTGTGAGCTGTTTATGGTAATGAAGTGGTGCATCAAATCAAATTAACCTTAGTTATTTAACACAGAATGCACCGAGGACTTGGCTCAGTAGATGCTAAATCCAAATCCGGAGCTGTGCCCGAGCCAGGGAAGCGGCTCGAGCGCCGCACGGCCGTCGCTTTGCTGTGGGATGCGCTCGGAGCGGGACCGCGGGGCCGTCGGGGATCCCGCACCATGCGCCCCGCGCCGCTCCCGCCCCGAGCTCCGGAGGGGTCCGCGTCCCGCCCCGGCGGGGTCTGGCCGCCCCCCTGCCCGCCGTGGCGCTCCCCGCTCCGGGCCGAGGGGCGCGGGCGCTGCTGTGCTCCCTGTGAGGGGCTCATTGCCCGGCCCTCCGCCCCGCAAGGCTGAGGCGCGCGGGGGGAGCTCCCGTCGGGATCCCTTCGCGCTGACGGGTGAGTAACCCTTCAAATTAACCCAAACGCGCCGTTCAAGATTAATGAGCTTTCGGAACAAGGGTCCCCTCGGTGCGCCGAGCAGAGCGGCGCTGCAGTTCTCTCTGCCGGGGGAAGGAAGCGATTCCTGCCCGGCCGGAGAGGCCGTGACGGAGGTGCCGGCACAGGCTCGGCTGCGGCCGGGGCTTTCCGAGGGCACCCTGACGATGTGCAGAGTGGAGATGACACTTCCTGACTGCGGCTGCGTAAATAATATCAGAAGGCTGTTTGTATTCGCGGTGATTCTTTGGCTGAAGGGAGGAGCCGGGAGGGATGCTGCTGGCACACCGTGGCCGGCCGGGTCGGGGATGCCGCTGCTCGGGGGTCGGTCGGTGCAAGGACGGCCAGGTTGGCTTTCGAGGCAGGAATGGGTGGTACTGGCAGTGGGGAGAGCGGGTGAGCCGGGCACGGAGCGCCGTGGGCAGCGGCTGGCACAGCCCAGCTGTTTGGAATTGGTTTGGATTAGGAAATGTTTGCTCGGTGCCCGGCGGGGGCCTCTGGGGAGCCGAGTCACTCCTCACAGAGAGGATTCCTTTGCAGGGCTTCCCACTTGTTGGAGCACCAGTTGCATCTCCAGCCGAAGGCTTTCCTCTGTGTCATTCACGGTGTTTGATGATTTTGGAGTACCTGCATCAGCTTCACCTGGAATTAAATTGGTGGTCCCCCTACCAGCATGCCAGATCTTACCCGACACATTTACAATGTGCCCTGTCACTGTCACTCCTTGGTGCCTGTAACCCTCAACCCTGCACTGCTGGCACCCCTGGGTGCCATCCCAGTAATTCCTCCCCTAACACCGGCCCCCAGTTCTGCTTCGTGGTGGAGGCACTGGATTTTGTGGTTATGAGTTAATTTTGCTTTTTTCCATCAATATGAAAATGCCATCTGAGTCCAGAGAGTTAATCACTATTGTAGGGGAATAAAGAGCAGATATTTCCTCTAATCCCTTTTAAATGGCCTCCAAATGAGGGCTTGACAAAAATGACTAATGACAGACATGATTTAACTAATTTAGTAGGTGAAGCTTTGATGGGCGCCCCGAAGCCCAGGTACAGCCCTGAGGCCCAGCAGGAACTCCCTGAGCTCACTCGGAGCCCTCCTTGTCCTCACACTTGAGTTAAACAAACTCATTAGCTGTGCTTTGTTTTGATCAGGGGATTCCCTTTCTCTTTTGAAAATATTTTTGTCTCTTTCTGCAAACCTTTTCCTTGCTGCTGCCAAATACAATCTCCCTAATGGGATACTAAATCCAGATTCAGTTAATAGCCAGCTGCATCCTCATCCCTCAAGTGATCCCTCCCCTGAAAGTGTTCCTGCTGAACACACTGGTCTGATGAACTGATAACAGTAATGAAACAGCAGGTCAATGGAATGTGTCTGGGGACCTCTCTGAGAAAGATGCCCTCAGCTCTGGGGACATGTTCTGCCAGCGATGATACCAGGCACAGGGGTGGGCACCACTCCATGCCCAGCCCTGCTCCTCTTCTGGTCCCAGATTCCTCTGTTTTGGTGTTCACCCTTCTGAGTCCACACGTGGGCACAGGGCAGGACTCAGCCCTGGCTGGCCAGTGCCACTGCCATGGCTGGGATGGCCTCAGCCAGTGTGGTCCCTGCACTGCAGGACATGGGAATTACATGAACAGGGAACATGTGTGGCAGCAGCCAGGGCTCGGGTGGCACCTGCAGCATCAGTGGTGTAAATGTCTTTGCCATGGGGAATAGGATGGACAGGGTGAGCTTTGCTCTCCCCTACCTCCCTGGGAGATGGTCACTCCTCCCCTTGATTTAAGGATTGCCCGCAGTGGTGACCGCCCGGTCACCCATTCCCTGAATCCCTGGGGGAAGCTGCAGCCTGTCCTCGCTGCTACTCCTGGATAATGACATCAAACCCTCCTCTGTCTCACACACCATGAACAGCACTGGTCCCCCTGCCAGGCCCACAACATACCAAAACCTGCACAGAGAAAAGTGCAAAACTGGGGGTTCCATCCCCTCCCCACAACATTGGGAGTGATTAATGGAGCACCAGCACTGTTCATCTTGCTTTTGTTTAATTATCGTTTTTGTATTTTTCGTGTCTCCAGAGACCTGACTGGGCGGGAATGGTTTGATGGATTATATATGAAATCCAGGTCAACACATCCAAGCGTTACTGCCTCATAATTTGCTGCACCACAGAGGCTGATAGAGATGCCTCGTGTTATTAATTATGCCAATATATTTTCCTGAGCAATGTGATTAATCAGGCTGTGCACAGCACAGCCACGGGCCTGTTCTGTGGCTGTTTGTTCTTGGGTGGAGGTGACTGGCTTGGGGAGCAGGCAGCAAAATCTGCACTCACTCTCAGTTCTCTTCCAGAGCATTCAGGGGGAAAATACAATTCCCAACGCTGCACTTTGCATGCCAGGGAGCTGGGCAGCTGCTCTGGGGCAAATGGGCACTGCTGGGGGGACCCCAAAAAGCTGCCCAGCACCACCTGGCCTCAGGTTTAGCACTGAAGGGATGGAGGACACTTAAATCAACTCCACCAGCCTCCCTGTGGGGACACGACCCTGTGCCTTGTCCCTGCCCCTGGCTCTCAGCTGCACTGCGTTGGACCTGAACCTTCTCTATATTTTGTCTCCATAAAGGTCAGAGAAGAGCTGTCACCCTTTAAGTGCCAAGACAAGGTCTCCCACCCTCCGGTGCCAGAAGACTCAGAACAGTAAGGCAGCTTCTCGCTCTTCACGAACAGTTGCTCTTTGATTGTATGTACTTTGGGTTTACTCCAGACATTTTCTCCCTCCTCATCACAAATGTGATTGTCAGGGTTTGTGTCTTCCACACCACTCAGGCCTGGCAGTCACACAAACCCCCACGCCGGTGATGGGAACTGCCTTGTCCTCCCACTGATGCTCACAGACCTTGAGCTGCTGTTTTCCCATCACCAAATTGTCCCTGCAGCAGGAAGGGAAGGACATGGGGTAGGGACCAGTACTGACTTCCCTGGGCCTCAGAACCCCTCTGGGAGCATCCAAGAGTGAATCAGGCAGATGGAAGGGCTGGACTGCAGCTCCAGTGATGGGGTCTCATGAGCCCAAAGCCCGTGGTGTGAGGCAACTGTTGGTGTGGATCTGCCCAGGATTGATGTGCTCCAGCAGTGGGTCCCTGTGCCAGCACCTGGGGAAGGAGCAGTGCAGAGCTGCCCAGGATTGATGTGCTCCAGCAGTGGGTCCCTGTGCCAGCACCTGGGGAAGGAGCAGTGCAGAGCTGCCCAGGATTGATGTGCTCCAGCAGTGGGTCCCTGTGCCAGCACCTGGGGAAGTGCCGCGCGTGCACCGTGACCATTTCTAATTTCACACCGCTCCAAACTCGCTCTCACTGAGGTTGAGGAGATGAAAAATGTCTTTATTAAGGGAAGTCACAGGTCCCTGATTGGGAGCTAAATGAGTTTTAATGTGAGTGGGGAGGGCAGGCAGGGGTGCAGGGAGACAGACGTGGTGGTCGCTGGCCTCTCCTCAGAGCCTGGCAGGGCAGAGCACCTCCCTGGAAAGGGTTGGCCTTTGGCTTCCCTCCTGCTGAGACAGTTGGTGGCATTCACTGTGGGCCAGTGAGGTGACACTGACCTCGCTGTCACCCCGTGTTTCCACAGGCTGGGGGGAGGTGACCCCCGCTCCACAGCCAACACACAGGCCCCAATGCAGAGCTGTAAAATGCACAGATTTCAGGAAGGGCACAAGGCTTGCATGTCCCCACAGCCGGGGCTCAAGTGGGCACCCCATTGCCCATGGGATACTGCAGGTGTTCCTGTTCCTTCTTTCATATATCTGTTTATTCCTTGTCCACAAACCCATGTCAGTCCCAACCCAGTGTTTCTTCCATTCCCCTGCCCCAGTACTGATCTGGCTGCTCTGCAGTGAGGTCTCCTGGACCAAGATCACCCTTTGATGCAGAAACAGCAGGGAACATCTCAGTGATTTTTCTCACTATCCTTAGGGCACAAGCCCTGGTGATGGCCATGGACTTGCTGGGCTGCTCTGCTCCATCCAGACCTCCAGACACTGATTCCTGATGGAATCTTGTAATGAGTGACCATCTGTACATGGATACATGTGCCATTTACAATGACCTTTAACAACTGACTCAGTTAAACACGCTGTTATTTGTGATCCCACCATGGGTGTGTTGGTGCCGATCTCCCCGGGCACCTGCTGTGGTGCCCACCTGCACTGCCTGGGGTGTGTGACAGGGACAGAGCTGTGCAGGGTGTCTGTGCTTCCCACTGCTTGTGTTTCCCCAGCAGACCTGTGTGGGTATTTCCTCCCTAATGATCTTTCATTCTTGGATTTGTATCTTTACTCCAAGAATCAGGCACCAAACCTGGAGTGAAGTCAAGCCCAGACCCTCCTCCCGGCTCATCCAGCCCCTGAGTTTGCCCAGGGCTCTGTTATTATCCTGCATCCCTGTAATTAGCTGCTTAGGCTGTGATTGCCCCATTGTCCGCTGGATGGGTTTAATCATTCTTTTCTCCTACAGTGGCAATTTTGTTCCAATTAATTATTTCAGTTTGAACAGCAATAGCTGGTTGAGTTTAGAGAGAAATTAAAAGGGTAGGGAAAGATAATAAGGAATGAGCTAACTAGGAAAAGGCTGCAGACAGGGCTGTACAGGTCCTGCTTCTCTGCCAGCCCCTCACTTGCTCCCAGAGAGCTTTCAGGGGCTGGGAAATGTTCTCCCTGGAAACGAGGATCTGGAGTGACACAGAGACACTGCCTGGCCTCATCCCTGCCTGGCCTCATCCCTGCCTGGCTTCATCCCTGCCTGCCCTCATCCCTGCCTGGCCTCATCCCTGCCTGGCTTCATCCCTGCCTGCCCTCATCCCTGCCTGCCCTCATCCCTGCCTGCCCTCATCCCTGCCTGGCTTCACCCCTGCCTGCCCTCACCCCTGCCTGCCCTCACCCCTGCCTGGGAGCTCCGTACTGGGTCTGGTGCAAATGTTGGGGGGACACACTCACAGCCCAGCCCAAAGAGAAAGTGTTGCTTGTTGTAGTGAGAGGACAAGGGGGAATGGCTTCAAACTGACAGGGAGTAGGGTTAGATTAGTGGCATCTGGCCATGCTCCTTGCCAAAACATCTGGCCACTGGGCTGTTGTACACCAGCTGCCAGCTGAGGGGCAGATGCAGCAGCACGTCCCATGCTCCTGTGTGCAGTGCCATAGAAAATGGGACCAGGAGGGAGGGATGGTATGTCCAGGGAGGCTCAGGTGCTCCCTTGTCCCAGGGTGCCTTCAGCCCCCTCAGCCTTGTGTCCCAAACCAACCCCAGGCAAGGTGTCAGGGAGGCAGGGCTGGAGGGATCCACGGTGGCTGCTGCGCTCAGAGCTGGGAGGAGCTCTCACTCTGCCACACTGACCCAAACACTGCTCTGAAACACGGCATGTTCCAGCAAATCCAGATCACCACATCCCTCATCACCTGGGTGGAATTGCCCAGCGTGGGTGACGTTCTCAAGGTGATTTGGGATGAGTCTGGTTTAGAATTTAAAAAATTTAAAAATAAATAAATTTAAGGTTAGCCAAGGTTTTGAAGGGAGAGAAAAAAATGTTAATGTCTTTGAGGAGTTACAAAAATGCTGCCTGTGCAATTCATGTATAATTCAATGAATTCCAGAGTAGTTTGAATATTTAAATTATGTATGATCAAAGCAATAAAAAAATCTGCATTTCCTGACTCCAAGCCCCCCAGACACAATGCTCTCCAGCGTCCCCTCCCCAAAAGGCAGCTCCTGCCTCCGCACATCCAGAGCTATTGAGCCTCATCGCTCTGAAGAAATTGAGTTGGACTGGAAAAATACAGCCTGCAAGTGCGGCTGCTGCTCCCTCCTCCAGGCAGGGGCATCGCTCCGCCAGCACGTTGCCAGGCAATGGGCAGGGCTGAGGAGGGGTGATGGGCACGGCCCGGGGTGCAGGGAAGGACCCCGACACTGCCCACAGCTCCCAGAGGATGGAGCTGCCAGCACCGGCCCCGGAGGATGGAGGGGCTCAGCCCCCACCGCTGGCTCGCTCAGGGGCTCAGGGGCTGCAGCTCCGGCCCCACGGCGCGTTTGCCTGGGGGCATTCCTGGTCCCATCCTCCGAGGTGCTGGGGCTGTGTCCATCTCCTTACTCAGCTCTTGGAGGTGGCAGCCCCCAAAGGCAAAATACCAACAAACTGTTCCCTCTGCCTGTGACTCCATCCCCTCTCCAGATGCTGTAAATTTTCATTAGTATTCTGTAATTTAATGATCTATTCCCTTGAGAAAATTAGTCTTCAGTTTACAAAAACTTCCCTGTTAATTTAAGCATAATAGTAGGGAGCACTGTGGTGCCAGAGTGTGTCCTGTGCCCCCTGCTCCCCCTCCCACAGCCTGGCAAAGGCCAAGTGCGAGGGAGAATTCCAGTAACACACTAAAGACCATTGGAAATCTCCTGACCAAGACTGCAAGAAGGTTCCTGGGAGCAAGAAAAGCAATTTACTCCTGAAATGAGAGGTTATTTTGAACCTGGCAAACACTGTTTCAACTGGAGGCTGATGCTGGAAGACTGGGAGAGGCAAAATGTGCTGGACTTGCTGGGAATGTGCCATCAGTGCTCAGCCAGGAGGCAGCTGCCATCGAACCCTCAGGGCTTTTAAACCATCAATCGGTGCCAGGCCCTGCGGCGTCCTTGGCCGAGCCCTCTGCGGCCGTACTGTGGTGCCTGGGTTAGACAGGACCAGGGGGGCTCTGTCTGGAGCTGCTGCAGGTCCCTCAGCACAGAGCCAAGGCTCCAGGCTCTGCCCTGCCCACTCTGCCAGCGCTGCCCCAACGGGTCCGAGGGCATCGCTGTGCCCGCCTTGTGCCGAGGGACACGAGTAAGTGCCGAGCGTATCTGTGTCCTCGGCAGATATTGAGATGGATGATGGTGGCTCTGCTCATTAGAGGCTGTGGCAAAGGGTAGGTGCTGGGAGTCTCTGTGCTGGGAAAAACCTGCAAGGGGAGCTCATTAACTTGAAAAGTTGGGTCCAGAGGGCTCATTTGTCTGAGATCAGTTCCCTGTTTTTTCTAGTAATACGGAAAATGAGGGAGGGGGACCTGAGCCTCTCCTCAGTGACCAGCGCTGTGATTTACCCCTTTCTCATTCATGTTCTCTCCTTCAAATTGCCTTTAATACTGTTTATTTTCCATGGGCCTTAAGCCTCCCCATGTGGCACGTATGTAACCCTTCACTCCCACAATACTGTGCCTGCAGGCAGAGCAGACACTGCCACATGTTTGCTGTGCCTGGCATCCCTGTGGATGCTTTTGGGGGCCCATTGTGCCCATTGGTCAGGCCTGAGGGGTCCCTGGCACCCACCAGGGGTGGGTGCCCATATGGGCTTGTTCTCTGCTCCCTGATGTCCTGCAGTAGGAAGTTTGTGCCCCCGTTGCCTCCCTCGTTCCGCAGGGCTGTGGTGGCTGGAGGGCAGAGCCTGCTCTGAAATGTCAGGGTGGGCTGACCCTGGGTCTGGCACGGCCACTCATGTGGGGAGGTGCCAGACCCTGGTGCAGGGAGAGGCTGTAACGTCAGATGGACCTTTACTTGATGATTTCCCCTGGTTTTCTGAGCAGATTCAGGGCAGAGGCTGCTGAGGGACACCTGGTGCACAGGTGGGGCTGCAGGGCAGGCTCCTGGCACGTCCCCCCCAGTGCTGGCAGCAGCCCCATGTGCCACAGACCCACTAATGACACCCTGTCCTAACAACAATCGCTAATTGCCTCGCAGTGTTCATAAAGGCAGAGTTGTACCCACAGCAAACATTGGAGGGGAAGCCTGGAGTCATCCCCTGCCAAGGCGCTTCCCTGGCCCCAACCCACAGCGGGGAATGAGCATCTCCATCTCCAAGGATGTGGGAGGAGGATGTGGAAAGGTGGATGAGGACAGGAGGACGAGGACAGGAGGACTGGGAGGAGGCCACGCTTTGAGCCCAGCTCCTGTGGAGCCCATGGAGGTGAGGGCTTGGCCATGGGGCTGCCAACCCCCCCAGCACTTCTGCACCCACCAAAGGAGAGCTCAGCATCCCTCCAACCCACACGAGCAGAGCTGTTCCCTTCCCAGCCAGCTCTGCCCCAGACACAGTTAAATTAGAAGGGAAATCTCTTTCCTGTTTTAAAAAAAATCCAGGGGAGCAAAGTTGGTGTTAAATATAGATATATGATATGTAAATGAATCTGACAACTGAGTGAATAAAAAATGAAGGTTTAAATTATTGAAGGGTGGGAGGAGATGGCGCATGCAAATAGCATTAATGTGGAAAGAGGCAGTGCTCAGAACAGGGAAAGGAGGTTTTGAAACGTAATTATTTCTTTTAAGAATATGAAATAAAAGCCAGCAGGGCCAGCATGTGTTTGTCTCAAAGCCCTTTCTCTCGTGCTTGCCCCTTTATCCTCCAGTCATTTTTTTTTCCCCTGCAAAGCAATGAGAGAAATCGAAAGCTAGTGAATTTTTTCGCCTTAATTAAAATAAGATAAATTAAGTTTTGATTGCTACATGAGAACAAGTGAGACCCAGGGATGGTGGATCACAGGCTACTACTGAGAGGGCAGCAGGGGGTATTTGGTAATTGATTTGCTGGTGCCAGGGCTCCATGCCTGTCAGAGCCACAGCAACCCCACAGAACTGGGGGGGACCTCCAGCACTTTGCACAGGAAGCATGGACTTAATTTAAAAACACCTGCCTGAAGATGTTAACCTGCCAGGAGGAGTTCTGTATGGCTCAACTGTGCAGTCACTCCACTGGCCTTTGTTCCTGTTCTTCCCTGTGCTTCAGAGGCTGTGGGACAGGATCAGACAGAGTGTGGGACTGACTGAGGGAGAATCAGTCATTCAGTATTGAAAAGGGAGAACTCCTTGGTGATTTTTATCACTGATAAAGCCGACAGGACTCCAAAGCCCTCATGGGGTTTTATGGAAAGTGTACAGGATTGATTTTCCCACTCCCTTGCATGAAACCAGTGGTGGATGGTCCTCTCTGAGGGTCTGCCCAAGGGGCTCAGTGGGTGATGTGCAGGGCTCACCCCACTGCACGGGGTGCTGCTCTCCTGGGTGCTTTGGTGGTGACTTCTGTCATGGAGCAGTGACTTGGGGTGGCCCTGGTGGCCCCCACACCCCATGAGACTTCCCTGGCATGAGCCCCTGCCTGCTGTGGGTCACAGGCAAGCAGAAAGTGAGGGCAGGGGGTCTTCCCGTCCACAGTGGGGAGCCCCCCGTGTTCCCTGCCCAGCTGGTGCCTCAGCCCACATCCTGGCAGGATGCAGGACCTATCCACATGGGCCATCGGACAGGACACAGGAGCAGCTCCTGCTTCCCAAAGGATAGATCACCCTGCAGCACTATCAGGCACACAGATCATGTTCATCACCACCAGCCCTTCATGACATAATTCTGCACAGCAACCGTGACATCCTTCTGCAGATGACAGGACAGCTCTTGGATGTTCACTCAGTCTGTGTTGCTGCCCAGGGCAGCCCAGGGGTTTGTGCCTCCTGCATGAACGATTTATAGCAATTCCTGTCCCCCTAGACAACTTTAGCATTGATGAAATGATGGGGAAAGAGAATTCCTCTGTGGATCCCCCCCTCATTTTCACTGTCTGCTTGACAGATGCCATTCATGCCCCTTGTCAGGCCAGGTCCTGGGCACAGCGTGACACAGAGCCAGCAGCTGCTCCAGCCTCTCTGTGGGTTCAGCAGGGTGCTGGTGGGACCAGTGCCTCTGCCTCCCAGCTCCCGTGGCTCCCGTGGCTCCCAGTCGGTCCCAGTGCAGGTCCTTGGTGCCCGCTCTGGCCGCCGTGTCTCCATGGCGACGGGCTCTCCCTGCCGCAGAGCATCCTTGGCTCGCCGCTTCCAGCGCTGCATTTGTATTCGCAGCCTTTGTGTGCGCTGGCAGCCGGCCAGGCCAGGCATCCATTTCAAAGCAGCCTTTGTTTTATCGGTGCAATAGCTGCTCAGACAGCCCCGGCATTCAGTCAGGGCGAGAACACTGTGTTTCCTCGCTCTCCTCCTTCCCCCAGCCGAGATGCTGAGGCTCAGCGCGACCCCATCGCCCTACCAGGGCATGGGAGGGCACCGTGCCAGCAGCCCCACGTGGGACAGGCAGGGCATTGCCCTCCTCTGTCCCACTCCCCAGGCGTAGCTGACATTTCCTTGTGGAGTCAAGCGTGACACTGGCAGTGCTACCCTGACCCCGAGGCTCAGGTACAGCCAGATGTGCTGAACTGCAGAGTCAGGTAGCTGAGATTGCAGCCCCTGGGCAGGGGAAGAGCTGCTTGGCATGAGCTGGGTGCCCACAGCCAGGGTCCTGCCCCAGCCCACCACCCCTGCCCGCTGTGGCTGCTGCGCTGGGCAGGCAGGGCAAAGGCAGGTGCAACCCAGGAACTGCAGTATCCATCCTTTCTTCCAGGGCAGTTCAAGACTTAGAAAATGAGGTGGTGTTACACATCTGTTCAAGTGTGCAAAGACAGATGTGAAAGTGTGTGTGTGCATGCACAGGTGCATTCATGTAGGTTTATGGGACCCTGGTTTCCAGGTACTCTGGTCCCTGTGGACCTTCCCCAGGGTGTGCAGAAGCAGTGAGAAAGGGACACAAAAGAGGGCAATGGGGTGTCATTACTGAGGCCCTAGTGCTTCCCAGGGCACATCCCTGCAGCCCTCAAAGCTTGGAGTGAGGCAGGAGGGAAAGAGGAGCATAATGGGGGCAGCAGTCACCTGTCAGCCCTGTCCAGAAAGAAAATGTCTCCAGAGGAACCTGCCCTCTGAAACAGGTGTCTTGGAAAGCAGTGGGAGCTGGGAGCCAGTCCAGGGGCAGCAGCTGTGGGGAGTTCATCCAGCAGTTTTTCCTGCCCTGCTGTGCTGAGCAGGGCTGAAGGAAGGACCTTTCATCTTACTAAACCTTGGACAGTCTGCTCAGTAACTCACTGCATCGAAAGGGTGGGATATAACCACCCCAGCATTACAGTTCCTGTGCCTGGGACCACTGGTAGGATGAGGAGCACAGGAGTTCAGGGTCACACAGAAAGGTCCCAGTGAGTGCCAGCTGTGGCCCAGGAACAACAGTGGCTGGAAGTGCCACCCTGGCAGCACCAGTGTGACTTTGCATGAGGACCCCTTCACATCTGGAGACAGTCTCGGGAGGTAACAAGTGCCAGAGCTTATGCTGTGGTCTGTGGTGTTGCTCAATAAAGTGTGTCCTGGCCCCATTTTATTCTCCCTAATTAGGTAAGTCAGCAGATGAATCGCTCTCTGAAGCCTGAACCGGAGCTGGCACAAAAAAAGCTGGTCTGCGGCAGAGTAGGAATTGTTTGTGCCTTTGTCAGTGAGAAGTGCAAAGGAAACAGGTGAACTCTGTTAATCTGGAGCTGTGCTGAGAAAGGGCAGGTGTGAGTGAGGTGATCGATGAGCATTGATTAGTAAGCTATTAGACATGCTGGAGGACAGAGCAAGCACACCCAGGGTGTGCAGCACAGCCCCAGGACAGCACAGGCTCCTGCATCAGCCCTCGGTACTGACCACTCCCGTGCTCCAGGTGCTCCTGTCCCTCTCCCAGGGTTCTGGCAGTTTCTCTGGAGGTGTGGCTCACGTGAATTCACCAGCAAGTCAGCAGCTGGGATTAATACTGGAGGAAGGGTGAACTCTGCTATGGGTTCAGCTGCTGGGCTGAAGGAAGGCTAAGCTGTTTCCTTGCATGAGGCCATGGCAAATCTTTGGGACTGGAGGGCAGAAGTGGGAGAGGAGGCATTTTTCCCCACATCCACATCCTCTTGCTGGTGATGAAGAATGGTGGTTTGTAACTATGTGGGCTCTCCAAAGAGTGCCCTGCTACTTTTTGGAGTTGTCTTTTTATTTAGCAAAACCTAGAAACAAGCTAGAAAGAGCCATGGCTTTGGAAGAGAGGTCTGCATGTATGGACCTGGCAGGACTCCATGTGGGCAAATCTGGCTGAGCTGCCCACGGGGCAGGTGATGCCCAGGATGGCTGGACCCACCACTGTGGCAGCATGTTGAGAGACATTTGGAGCTGGGGGATATTACCCTACGAGGCTGCACAAGGGATTTGGACAGGGCTATATTCACTGATGTTCAGAATGGGACAGAATGTTCAGATGGGAGCTGGGAAGAGCTGCAGGGAGCCACTGTTGTGATTCCCTTTGGAAGTGCAATGCAGCCCTGGTAAATACATAAAGCTTGGGAGCGTGTCTTGCACTGCACCACTGCTGAGCACGGGGATGTGAGGCAGCGTAATTGGCTGGATGCAGAGCGAAATCCAGGCTCAGCAATTCCATTTGGCAGTTGGCAGCTTTCCCAAACACAGATTGGGGAATGCAAGTTGGACTAGCTTTAAAACACAGGGAAATCCTTTATCTTTGATAATTTTTTTGCTGATTTAAAGGGTAGGATTAAATCCTCATTTAATAAGCCCAAGTGGCTGCTCTGCCCTGCTCTGATCGCTCTGTGTTACAGTGATAGTGCTGCCAAGGCACTGGAGCCTGGAGGCAAGGCAGGGAATGTTCTCCCCAGCACAGATCCCGTGGCTGTTTGCTGCTGCAGCCCACGGAACAACCAACTGTTTAACCTCCAGCCTCAGCACAGGATGGTGTTCGCTGTTTTCCAGGGCTTTTTCCAGCTGCTTTCCAGGGCTGTTTCTGGCAACTTTCAGGGCTGCTCTGAAGGCAACACTTCCTGTTACCAACTTCCATTTTTGTCATTTGTGGTGTTTTCTCCTAGTTAAGGATCCTCAGAGCCCCAGAAGTCCCTCACTAACATACACAGTCTGGCTTACTGCACTGACAGGCTCCAGGGCAGGGATTGTTTTTATCAGTAAGTGCTGCCTGTTCAGTACCTTTATATCAACGCCTCTTACTGTTGCCCAGGCTATTTTTAAATCCTGTAAATAAAAACTCTACAATGAAAAGGAAAGGAGCTTAGTCACAGAGGAACACAGAGAGTTGCTGTGTTGATGAGGAGACTGTTTCCCCTTGTCTGTCAAATCAGCTCATTTAGATTGTTTAAGTCAAGAGCAATTCTGAGAACAATCTGTTTCACCCATGACAGCGGCTCTGCCCTGTGTCGTGCTGCTGAATGGAGCAAGAGGCTGAGAGTTACCGATGGCAAATTCTGCATGTCTCCAGGCCTGTGCTCCTCATGGCACAGCCCCAGCTCTGCTCTCCCCAGACATGGAGCAGATAGTATGCATAACATGTCGGCTTCCCAACTCCATGGGAGCCGTGACAGCAAATGGGCTGAAGGGCGGAGGGGATGGCAGTGCTGAAACGGCGCCAGCTCCGCTTTCACTGCTTTCAGCCAGTGCATTTCTCTGCCTCCTGCAGCTTATTCTCTTGCTCTGATGATATGAAAATATTAATTAAAAAGTGAATGGGGATTTGACGACAGGAGGACCCTTGTGCGTGCCAGGCTGGCAGGGTGAAGGTGGTGGCTGCTGTTGTAGGGAGAGCATGTTTGGGGATCACTGCCCAGGAGGGCATGTTTGTCAAATGGTGAAAGTACAACTGCACAGATCCATCCCTGGCAGCTGCCTGAACACAGGTGGTTCGTTCGCCCTTGAAAAGTTGCTTCCATTATTTCTAATTTCTGATGTAATGTATGATCACAGTGCTGTGGAGCCCTTCAAACACACAGCAGAGAAGGACAGCAGTGCCAGGGTGAGGAGGAAGCGTTGCTCAAGGCACGAACAGGTTCCTCCCTTCACACCCTGCCCTGAGCTCCCCTTCCCATGCAGCAACACGGTGGTTCCTGGGGACAGTGATCCCATGAGGGCTGAGGATTTATCAACCCTTTGGCTGAAAGCAGCTCCCAAACCAGGTGGTTATGTCTGTCTTTTTAAGCATGGAGCTGTTGCTTTGCTGCCACTTTGCTGGCAGAATCAGGAATCTGAGGCCTTAGCAAAGAGGTACAGAGGTCCAAGCTTCAGTGAATACCAAAGGACAAAGAATGAACTAAATAAGTAAGCATGAGAGATGGTCACCCAGAATCTCAGTTCCCAGATAACCTTAAGCTCAGCACATATTAAGGCTAAAACCAGGAGTGGGTGGTGAACATCAGAGTGCTGCTTCCAGACAGCTGTCTTGACCTAGTACCACTGCTTTGCCTAACAGGCTTTTGCATGGGTGAAGCTCAACCTTCCAGTTCTTCTAGAAGAAAATGTTCTTCCTATTTGAGGGTTCATTAACGTCCCCAGTGTATCCAGGAGTTCCCCAGCCTCCTTCATGTATGTCAGAACTCAGCTGAGCAAGGTGTTACCTGTGAGGGTGAAAGAGGTAAGATCATGACGCTGATGCAAGAAGATGATGGGGTAGGTAATTGAGGGTTGTTTCCCGCAGCTGACATTTACACTTACACACTGGTTATAAATGTATATACATGCTGGTTATAAATACACTGATTTGCCCACAGTGTAACCAGCTGCAGCATGTACAGCACAGAAGGGAAGCCACCACTGCAGCAGTCAGTTGCTAGGAGCACATGCGTAAATAAAATTAGAGAACAATCTAAAATAATAAAGAAAGCTGCAGACCTTGACTATGAATTTTATTGACAGCGGCATAGTGCAGTTAACAAACTGACATAACAGGAGTACATAATGCATTCATCAGCCTCCCCAGCTGAGGACAGACTTCACAGCAGCCTTCCTACACCACGTGTGGTACCTCCAAAGAGAGATGAAACAGGGCTGCTATGAATGGAACAGTGAGAGAGAGCTGAGTCAGACTTCAGGAAATAATGGCTTTCAGTTACACACAATTACATGACAGTCCAAACTTTTCCATATGAAGAAAAATAAACAAGACCAAATTAACTTACAAGTCGTTAAAAGAAGCTGACAAACCAATTTCAAACTGTTGCTGCCCTTTCAGTCCAATCACTTTATGCCTGTGCATGTTCAGCTCCCAGCAATGCACTCTGCATTACTGAGCCTCTACGCACAGGAACACCCTCCCTGGCTACTCTGCACTGTCATAAACCTCATCTTTAATAATGTATGATCTTCTTCAGCTGAAAAACACTGTACTCTACTCCTGCTGGCAGACAGACAGTGAGTACTGCAGCCCATTTCCAGGGACAGTGGCTCATGTGCCCAGGGCATCCATTCATATCACAATGGACTCAAATAGTCTTCATTTTTTCACTGGCATTGCTAAGAATGGTAAAGGCCAGCTGAAGCTGGGCTGGTAAATACTGGTGACAATGTGCAGTTGGATGCAGAGAGAGCAAGGACTGCCCTGTGCCAACAAAACCTGGGACAGGGAATGCCTGTCAGAGGCAGAACTGTTTACTGGGAATTCTTGTCTGCTCTCCATTTCACTCATTCCTGACATTACTGCTCTCCATTCTCATCCTTCATCCTGTTCAGTCCTGTGACTGCTTTGATTTTTCTCATTTTCTGGGATGTTGTTCCTGAAGCCAAGGCCAGTAACAGACTGTGGCTCATACACTCCTCACTCTGCATTTTCTGTGTTAGACGTGAACGGTGTCTCTGTGTGTGGTGCAGTCCCTGTCCCTGGTGGTGTTTGGGGTGTCCCTGGCAGTGTTTGAGGTGTCTGAGTGTGGCATGGGACGATGTGGTTTGGTGGTTATGGAGTTCCACTGGTGGTGCTGGGCTGACAGTGACTGGATGATCTTACAGGGTCTCGTCCAATCTTGCACAGAATGTGCTGAGTTGGAAGGGATTCTCCAGGACCGTCGCTCCAGCCCTGGCCCTGCACACACACCCCAACAATCCCCCATCCCTGTCCTGTCATCCAAACACTCCTGGAGCTCTGGCAGCCTTGGGGCTGTGCCCACTGCCCTGGGGAGCCTGGACAGTGCGCACCACCCTCGGGGGGAAGAACCTTGTCCTGAGACCCAACCTGACCCTGCCCTGGCACAGCTTTAGGTGAAGTGACGATTCTGTGATTCTCTGATACAAGCGGGACCCTGCGGCACAGCCGGGCAGGGCAGGGCAGGGCCGGGCAGGGCAGAGCAGGGCAGAGCCGAGCCGGGCCGGGCCGGGCCGAGCCGAACCGGGCCGAGCCGGGCCAGGCCCCGCCGTCCCCGCCATGTCGCGCCCCGGAAGCGCGGCCGGGGCGGGTTCGCTTCCTGCGCGCGGGGCGGGCGGGCGGTGGCGGCAGGAAATGGCGGCGGAGCTGCGGCTGCAGCTGCCGGGCCCTCCCGCTCCGCAGCGCCGGGCGCTGCCCGCATAGACCGCGCCGGGCCGCGCCGCCCCTCCGGCACGGACTGCGAGCACTTTACATACATGAGGTACCGCGCGGGCCGCGCCGGGCAGGGCCGGGCCGGGCGGGCGGGGAAGGGCCGGGCGGCCGCGGAGCCCGCGCAGGGGCCGGAGGGGCCGC
>JAWWEV010000034.1:15852449-15864689 GCA_035583235.1 Hafferia zeledoni
GTGGTTCTGGTGAGGCAGCCCCTGTCCTGGGAAAAGGGGAGAGCTGAGTGTGCTCCAGGTGATTGGGAGGGAGAATTCTGTCACTTCACTTTTTGGGTGATAATTTAAAGACAGGTATTTAAGAACAAAAAAGAAAGTAGCTGATACACATTTACTAATTAATTATTCATTGCAATATTTGTTTCAGTTTTCAGCTTGGCAGCACCTCCTCTCTGTTAATAGCTGGAAAGAGCTCACACACGTCTGCAAATGGGTGGGTTTGTTTTGTTCTCACTGCCTGAGGCTCCCGGTGCTCCCAGGAACTCGCTGGGTGGTTCAAGTGCCAGAGTTTCCATCCAAGGCACTGGGGGGTTTGTTCAGGTTTTTTGTTAACTTCAAAGTCGTGGTGTCTGTTTTATGAACTCTTCTTGTTGTAGTGTCTGTTTTGTGGGCAGCATTGATAAAGGAATTGTAGGATCCCTCTTTAATCAAAATACACATTTTATAACTGATCTTTGTAGAATTCTGGTGAATGGAAAAGCTGTTGGTTTTTACAGAACCTGAGAAATCATTTTGATTGACAGTTGTATGTAATTGTGTCATTTCAAAAAATTTAAAGATTAGAGAACTTTTAGGCCCAAATACAGAAAACTTCTCAGTCTCAGCCACATATTTGGAAGTGTGTGTGGAAGATCAGCCGTGGGCTGAACATGTAGTGCTTTGCAGAATTGTTAAAGACCTTTCAATTCCTGATGTTTATCTGCAGTTACCTGGCAGTGTTCCACCTGTAGCACTGCAAGTTAATTTGTAACTGAAAGAAGAGCAAACAATGGAAATGATTGATTGATTTGTTTGTTTGTTCCCCCCAAAATTTGTGTTTGTCACTGGAAATTTTAGAGTGGTTTCAAAAGCCACTATGTACAATCTCTTCTAAATCTTAATTCTGTTTGCTCCATGTAGTATATGGGAAGAAGGTAAAAATCTGTATTATTTTTTGCCTTCAGCTGTGAGCCCAGTCCATGTCCCCAAGTGTCACATCCAGACAGCTGTTAAATCCCTCCAGGGATGGGGACTCGGAATTCTTGCAACCATCATTTCCTCCCTGAGGTGATAGAATTGTGAGTTTATTGTGGCAAAATATGTTGCCCTTTGGTATATTGTAGCAGCAGAGATAGCAGTGCTGTACAAACATTAATTCCTGCATCCTCAGCCTCTCTGCCAGGAAAAATGTGGGTGAACTGGAGTTTCCTCTTCTGCAGCCTGAGAATAAAGGTTAAATATGGCTATTTCAGCCCAGGTGCTTTTGCAATGTCAAGCTGGAGCTTTAGAAATCAAAGATTAATAGAACTCTTTTTCAAGAATTAAAGTAAGAAGGGAAATGGGATGTGATATAAATATCCCCTGAAATGTTTGCAGTTTGGCCATGCCAGCTTTTTCCACTCCAAAAGCCAAACAACAAATCAAGCCATACAAAAACAAAACATCTTGCACTGTCTTGATACCTGTCCTAGAAGATTAAAAAGCTGGGTTTGTTTTCTTTCTTTTTTGTTGATGGCTTAATTCAGGAAATTCTGGTAGTTTGTTAGTATTTTCCCCCTTATACAAGGAATTGTGCTGGGGTACACACCTGGAGCAAAGCATTATTTTTACAGAAATAATGGTAAATATTCATGTGCCCCTCAGTCTGTGTAAATTCATGCAGATAGCAGCAGTTTCTCCGTGCACATTCTCAGCCCCATCAGGTGTGCAGTCTCTCCTGAGATCCACATCCATTTTCATTTGGTCTCACTTGAAAATAAAGCACCTTTCAAGTTAAGCTGTTGAAACCAGAGGCCTTTGTTCTGTCTCCAGTGTGGATTTTCTATGGCCAGGGTGTTTTATTTTCACTTGATCTAAATTGAAAAATACAGTTTGCATTTCTGCTGAGGCCATTTAACCTTGAGCGAGCTAATCCCATTCCAGGAGGAGCAGGACAGTCCCTGTGCCTGTTTGGTGACAGTGGGGTGGCTGATGGGGGAAATCAGAGGCCTGTTTATGTATTTGTGTTATCAGTTGGAATGCTCAGTCCCTGCTTTTGCTGGGCCTACTGACAGCCTGAGCTGCTGAAACACTTTGGCCACACCGGGTCGATGGGTTAAATCTCCCAGACAGAGGGAAAAGCCCAGCAAAGGACTTGGTATTTCTCTGTTTGTGTCGTTGCCACAAGAGCAGTTCCTGCCGTGGTGGTTCCTGTTCATGCTGGAAAGGACATGGAGCTGCAGGGGGTTTGTACACAGGATGAGGTGATAAATGGGAAATGCTCCATTCCATTTCTGTTCCTCCAGGAGCAGCATTAGAAATGGAGCTTTGTTTGTGTGTGTTCCAGTGGAGCTGGAATTGGAGGCATCAGTTTGGTGTCTGGTGAGAGGGCCATGGGTTTGTGTGATGGGAAGAAAGGAGGAGACTCATTCCAGCTGTCAGAGATGGAAGTTCAGGAGTTCTGCTGGAGACTCTGATGACTTCATAGGCAAATGGGAATTTTTGTATCAGATCTAAGTTTATGTGGATAGGCCTGTCTTCCTTGAAGGATTTGGTTTTCAGGAAGAGCAAGGACAGGAAGGGCTTTGCTGTTGCTGTTTAGTTGTGCAGTGGGTTAGGTTTGCTCTACTGAGATTTAATGTTATAGTGGTAATTGATACTCTTGAAAACGTAGCATGAACTGTAGGTGGATAATTTTTATCCAGGGGTTACCTGGAGTCCTGAGCCTGATCATCAGGGGGGTTTATGTGTTCTAAGCTGCCTTTGTGATCTAGAATCTGTTTTTCTTAAATAGATAAAAATTGGATGAATAGTGTCATAATTTAGGAGCTTTGTTGTTCCTGTGTGAAAACAAGCTGCTGATGCTGTGGTAGAATATTCCAGAGATATCTGTATGTTACTTGTTAGCATCTGTATTCTCAAAATGAAATGTAATCGTGTTGATTTAGCTGTACCAGGATTGATGAGTTACTTTTTTCCCTGTGAAAATACTATTTTGCATTCTGCTTGGTCTTGAACTGCTACAGCTTTCTTCTAAAAGTGGAATATTTTTCAGTTAATGCAGTTTTCGGATGTGACAGACTGAAATTTGTTATACAAAGTGAGTGCTGGCGGCTTTTTTAACCCTTAGAACTCTTAGAGATTCTGTGTCTGAGCTTTTGCTCCAACATCAGTCTGGAGGGAGTCCCAGCAGGGCGGGCAGAGCTACCCAGGGACTGTGCCCACCGAGGAACTGGGACTGGGAGAGAGGAGGGCTGTGGAGGGAGGACACAGGTCTGCCTTTTCATCCCCTGCTGCCAGTGGTACCTCAGGAAGGGCTGGATTCCTGAGGAGTGAACCAGGAGCTCTGCCGTGTATGGGAGGGAGCTGTAAATGGACTGGGGGCTGTGTTGAGAAGGAGCTGGGACCTGTGGAAGCTCTTTGCGCTACAGGAATTCCAGACCTCATATTGTTCTCCAGCTGAAATTGCCTGTTTAAAATTGGACTGTCCCAAATTAGCCCCAACTGGGGGTCAGCATCATCAGCTTCCCTCTGGTTACAGATGCTCAGGGTGTGAGACAGCAGGGGACAAAACTGACTGATGTGTCACCTTAGCAGTGCACGGTGTCACTGCAGGTTAATAATGACTTCAGATTTGCTCTGGATCCAAGGGGCTGCTCTACATGAAACTGGCCACCTGGAATTGTTTCTGTAGTTACATGACTGGCCTCTTAGATGTCCATGAAATAATTTTTGAGACCTAATTGTAAATGCAAGATTGCTTTTGCAGTGAGACTGTCCTTGATGAATCTTGCAGGCAGATGAGAGAGCTGTGACAAAATGCAAAATAGCCAGGTTGTGTTTGGTGGGTTGTGATTCCTCTGTGCAACTGGAACACAGAGGCAGCTCAGAAGGAACAAGTTTAGGTAATCTTTTGTTGAGTATCTTAATGCATCAGGAGCAATTCTTTCTTAAGAGAAGTAACTAATGCTGTCTGCTACTGGAAAATCCTAAAAGCCAGAATTTGGTCTGTGGAAGCCTCTCAGGGCAGGGCTGTGTCTGCAGCAGGTCAGTGTGTGTGGGGTGGAGGAACAGGGGGTGGTTTGAGAGCAGCTGTGCCCCTGGTGGGACCTACAGGGCCGGGCTGTGCTGCTGCTGCTGCTCACAGGCCCTGCAGGGAGTGTGGGACCTGCAACAGCCCCCTGGGAGTGGCAGAGCAGAGGAGAAATGCTGCATGTGCAATAAAGCACTGTTGTTCCAACAGGAGGGAGCACTGGGAAAGAAACAGGTAGTGGATGGAACGGGATCTGCAGTGAGAACCAGGATCTCTGCAGTGAGGGACTGACAGCAGTTGCTGTCGGTGGTTGGTCTGCAGGTACATGCAGGCACTGAAATTTAAATATAAATGGCATTATATACAATGGCATTTATAATATGGCATTGTCCTTGTTGGAAGAAGAGCCACCTTCGCCATCTCGCTGGAGAACTTCAGAACAGGACAGAAAAACAATTGCAGAGTTTAAAGGTAGAACTGCAGTGGCAGCAGTAAGGTGGGACTCGCCCCTCCCAGAGGGTTGGTGGGATTATGCAGAATGCCAAGGATGAGGTGCTGCTGGGTACCAGGAGGAGAAGGGCTGGGGAGCTGCTGTTCAGCACCACTTACACTGGCACCACCTGCACGAGGACAGTGCTCAGAGTGCTGCTGTTGGTCCAGTTAATGAGTGAGGAGGTTGTGTGGATGTGCCACAGTGGAACTGGGAAACCTGGAGCTGGAACACACATGTGGATTTAAAAAAAAATTAAAATGCAAAACTCAAAACCAAAACTGACGCCTGCAGTCGCTTTGAAAGGGACTTGAGGTAAAAGTAGATTTAACTGGTTATTTATATCTCTAAAAAGTAATGGAAGTTTTGGTACTTGTGGGGTAGCCTGTAGTTTAATACATTCCATTGGCATTGCTTCTGACAGATATCAAATTCCCTGATTTGAAACTGGAGGGGTGCAGTTATGGGCAGTTTGGAGTTAAGAAGGAGCCCAGCGTTTCCAGGCAGAAGCAAACCATGTAGTGACTGCCCTGCTTTGACAGTGGTTTTTTTCCTCAATGTCTTTTCAAGTCTATTTTGAAACAGCGTAAGTTGGACAGAGGTTTTGGTGCTCAGGCTCCTGTTTGAGCAGGAAATACTGTGTATCAAGTGCATTTAATTACTGCTCCAAGTTTGGGTTCCCTTTTGCCAAGTCACGGGTTTGTCCCTCTGTCAGGGAGCTCTGAAGTTGCCCTGTGGGTGCCAGGTGTGATCTGGCAGTGCCACACTTGGTGCCTCCTGGCAGAGGAGGTTTGGGAAGAGGGAGCTGGTGTGGATGGGCAGGGGGTGTGTGGCTGTGGCTGAGTGTGGGAACTCTGGGCTGGGATGTGCCAGAGCTCAGTTGTACCAGTGCAGGTAGAGATTAAATAACAGCTGAATTTGCTGGCTTGTGAATCAAATTAAAGTCTAAGCCTTCACTGCAAGCTTTGGAAGAAGGAACACCTTCCGTGTAGCTGACACTACATCTGCTTAAAGGCCTGTCACTGGTGTCTGGCAGTGACAGAGACAGTCCCTGCAGAAACAGCATCCAATTAGAAGCAAAATTCCCCAGTTCCTTTTGTGTCACTGTGAAATAATTGTTCTAAAATGAATCTAAGTGTGTACAGATTGTATTTTGGGAGAGTTAATTACAAACTGTGTGGTTCAGGGATTTAGTGCAAGAAGAGGAAGAACAGTTGATGGAAGAAAGGAAAAAGAGAAAAGAAGACAAGAAGAAGAAGGAAGCTGCTCAAAAAAAGGTATGTGGAGCCCTGATAAATAAACCCCCGTGCTTCAGGGTGCCTGGTTTCACCACTAGTAAAAACCTATTTAGCTGTTGTTACTCAGAAGTGTTTTCTTGTTAATTTAATATTTTAAATGTAAATGTACTGTCAGTTATTTAGTGGTAACTGACATACTGAACAGTGTAATTGGCTCTGTGGAGTTTCTTTCAAGACTAAATTTTCTTCTGAGATAACCCCTCTTTTCCATGATTGTCAGTTGAGGCAGTTTCAAGTTTGAAACCCCTCAGTGTTAATGCACTTGTTAGTAGAATAAAAGCACCACTTTAAGGTAGTGGCTTTCAGCTGTATCCTTATTTTAATATATCTTATTCTTCAGTATGGAAACATGTCATAAGAGAATTTGTAGTAGGATATATGGATAAAAAAGAAAATATTGTTAGCAAAGGTGTTTGGGGATAGAAATGTCACAGAAAAGCTTGTAAACACTTCCGAATCTCTCTTTACTGACAAGACATTCTTCATGGCCATTTATTCTAAATAGTGACCCTGAGCTGTGGGCAGTGTAACTTGCATTTTTGTTTGTATCCTTTTCTGCCGGCATGAGAAGGTGGAAAGAAGGGTGGTTCTGTTAATGCACCCTTGATTTCCTGAGGAGAGGTGAGGGTGGGGCACTGAAGAGCTGTGGTTAAAAGTTTCGATACCAGCCCTTGCAGTGTAAATGTCTGAACCCGGGCAAGTCTGACATCAAACCAGTGAATCCAGGAATTCTGGCATTCCCACACTCCCTTCTCTTCCTCCTCACAGTTTTCATTATCGACAGTCACAGGTTCAGTATTAATCCAAGTCTGTTACATACTGTGAATAAATGGAGTATCACAATTAAAATAGGTTCTTGTATGCAACTTCCAAAGTGACCACATAAAATTAAATCTCGTTTTGTTTTGGCAATAATTGGTCTGAAAAGTGAGAACTCCAGTTTTTCAAATAGGAGGAACTGCGATTTGTGCTTTTGGGAGGCCCTTTCTGAGCTCTCACTGTGGTTTGGAGTTCAAACCACAGCACTCAGGTGCACTAACATACAGGAAATGTTTCTCCCCCAGTTTTATTCTGTGAGAAAGTTTTATTCAAATAGATCTCTCATCTTGACCATATCACAGGTGTAACCTGTTGAATCTTGGAAATGAAAGACTTGAAGCTTTGGCATTTGCTCTCATTCCTTTCCATTCCAGGCCCTCCCCCTTCCCTGTTCTGCAGTAAAAGTGGTGGCAGCTCTTTGCTTCCAGGCACAGTTTTTAACTCACTTAAAACATCTTAATTTGCAAGTTAAATTCAGTCTGTTTCATGTAGTTATCTTTCAAATTAATTTTGTCTTCTGTAACATTTAAACAGCTTTTTAGGCATAAGGAATAATAGGCCTGGGTTGGTTAAAGAGATGCTTCTGAAGTAGATAATTAAATAACTTGAAACCATATTAAAAGAGGGAAGTCAGAAGCTAATGTTGCTTTATGAAGTGGCACGTGCACATGTGGTTTCTCTCTTATCTACAAAGATCACTGACACTTCTTTTTTCTTGTTCTAGGCCATTGAACAAAAAATCAAAGGTAAGTTACTTTACAGTTCGTTTTACTCTGTGTATTATTTCTGTGGGTTTGAATGTGTTGAATCAAACGTGTCACCTGGAAGCTCCTCTCAGGATTGAAGGGTGACATCCTTGAGACTTCAGCTGCACTTTTGCAGTGACCACAAAAGCCTAGAAGGGCAATGGTGAGGGGTTTATCAGGGATTGCAGTTGCTGGTCTGCCTGTTTGCCATTCTTAGTTACTCACACAGCCCCAGGCACAGGCATAATACCTGGAGTTCTTGTCCTTGCTTGCATTTTTCCTTCCCCTTTTTTGCCTTGATTGAAAGTGCACAAACACTTCAGGAATGACCATGTATAGGATGGATCTGTTTGAAATTTCGTTTCCAAATACTCTAAGTGCAGCTGGAATCAGGAATACTTGGTAGACAAGTTATTGATATTTCCAGTTTTAACTCTTGCATGTGAAGGGTTCATCCTGCAGAATGGTCAAGGTGCCAGTACCTGAAAGGTATAATTTCCATGCTCATGGCAGGTGGGAGCACTGCAGTTACTCTGAATATTTGTGGGATTTGTGTAGATCTCCATCCCAGCCATCTCCTAAAAAGAAGAATAAAGATTCCTTTTTCTCTCAAATTTAAAGAATTATGAAAATATCTAGGTTTATTCTGAAGTGATAAAATATGCTTTAAAAAATGATGGAGAAGGAAAATAATAATAGAATACTTTGCTGTGAATAGTAAGGTGCATTTGGAGTGGCCATCTGACCTGTGTGCTTGGGGTGCTGTGGTGCCATCAGTGCCAGGGCTGCACAACCAAATGGCTGCAAACAGCATGAACAGGGAGGGCAAGAATTCTCCTCTGGTACCTGGTGGGAATCTTCACATGGAAAGAACCTGCCTCTCTTCTGATGGACAAAGTAATTTTGGGGGAGTTTCACTTTTGTTTGCTTATTGTTGTTTTTTTGTTTTTAATTGTTCTTTTTCCGCTTTGAGGCCTAACATTCACTAATGGAAATATTAACTTCCATCTTAATTACATTATTATTTAAAGGGTTATTTCAGAAAGTTTAGCAGGAATTTAGAGTTGTCAGAGAAACCCAAGCTGACAGTGCTCTGAAAGAACCGGTACCATGAGGGGCAGATACACAACTTGTTGCCACAGTTTCTATAGGAACAAAATCCATAGCTTGTGTTGCACGTGGCTCTTGCTTTGTTTCACCAGTTTTGCCTCCTGGTATTCCGGATGCAAATTAATGTTTCATTAGTTTCCAAGTTTCCATCACGTTAATGTCTTAAATAATTTATTCTGTGCATGAGCTGAAGATAAAATACAAGAGTATAGGATCTCTAAATAATTCAGAATTATGAGCCTCTTTCAGAAGAGGAGCTGGTTAAGTAGTGGGGGTGGAGAGGGAGGACATTTCTTGGGTTTAAGTGTAGTTTGGATGGGTCTAACCTGCTGGTTTAGCTGAGGTAGAAGTTGCTGTTGTGCCAGCTGAAACAGGTCCCAGCATTGATGTAAAATGACAAGAATCTTCTGAGGAAGTTCATGGAGCTGGGGATTTCCCTGTTCAGGACTGGGAATGCAGATAATGAAGATGATGCTAATATAAAAGTTTCTGGTACCAGCAGCATTTTGTTACTGTAATATTGCAGTTAAAAACACAGAGGTGGCATTCCTGCAGATTTCAGGGATTCTGGCCTGTCTGGTTTGATCCAGCTGGTTTTGTCAAAGGAGGGAAGAGCAGGTCAGAGCAGTCAGAGGTGAGTGTGTTGGTTGCTAATTGGAAGGTTTATCTGTTTGTGGAGCAGCTGGCAAAACACATGGACAGGTGCCTTCCCAGTGCGCTTGTGCCAGGTATTTTAGGAAAAAACAAGGATAATTTGAAAATCCCTCTTTGCTGAGAATACTGTAGAACAGTCAGTTGTTGTGGTGTCCTTTCCAGCTTGGCAAAGTATGTCCTTTTGCTGTGTTTAAAGTCAGTGCTGTTAAAGGTAGACCAATCAATCCATTTATCCAGAACTCCCGCTAAAGCAGAACTCTGCAGTAACTCTGGCCCCAGGCAGCTGCTGAGGGGTCAGGTACTGGAGGAAATGCTGTTGGAGAAGGACACGGAGTTGGGTTGTGTGTGCCCACTGCAGCAGCCGGGCTGTGCTGCCCCAGGGTGAGGGCTCAGCGTGAGCTGAAATGCCCTTTGCACACCATTTAATGTACAGATGTGAGCGAATTGATAAACCTGCCCAGTGCTGGGGTTGGGGTTAGTTCTGAAAGGCTTTGGGGAGCAGCAGGAGCTCGAGCTGCACCCACCCAGCTGTCACCTCAGCGCTGGATCCCTCAGCAGAAAGTGCCACTTTCATTACAGAACAGAATAAACTGAATTACCCACAGAAACGGAAAGTGTGCTAAAAATAGCTGGGTGTGGAATTGAAAGCTTTGACTCATATTTCCCACCTTGGAAACGTCTTATTCGTGTTCTTCCCTGCAAAGCAGAGTGGCCCAACTGCACTGACCCTTCTGGTTTTCGTCGGGGTGTTCCCTGCCCTGACTGTGCTTGTCCTGTTGGAAAATCCCTCCTGGCAGCTCCCGCCCCTCTCCCCTGGTGGGGAATGCCGTGCCGGGCCTGCCCCCGGAGCCGCAGGGTTACCCAGCCAGCGCCTTGGCAAACGCCGCAGGGTTCCGTCCAGAGCAGCTCTGTGCTCACAGCTGCGGCCATTGTACCCCCCGACAACTCGAGCACCCCCTCTTGGTGTGTCCGCCCGACCGCCAGACTGCCCCTGTTTGCCCTGGGCATTCCAGCCCTGCCAGCTCCGGGGCTCGCCGTGCAGGGAGGGCCGCACAGGGCGCCTTCCAGGGGCTGCAGCAGCAGCGAGAAGCGTTTCCTTGCCAGCCTGGTGCTGTTCTTTGTGTGTGTTAGGGCCGGATTTGATCTCCGTGTGCTGCTTTTGGGCGAGGGAGAAACTGTTTTCCATCTGCGTTGAAGTTCCTCCGGCAGCTGCCATTTTTTATTGGAGGGGAGTGCGAGTCCCTGGGCCCCTGCTCCAGGAGGAGTTGGCAGGCAGCTCCTGGAGCAGTAAAATGACACCATGCTTCTCCTCCATTTTCTAATGAAATCTGCAGAGTGGGAAAGCAACACAAGTTGGAAGCGTCTTTCTTTGGAATCTCTCTGTAAACTCTAACTCCACCATCCCCTGCTCTGAGGGTTTGCAGCAGGTTTGTTCTTTCTGTAAATCTGTCGTTTTTAATACTCATTTATGAAAACTTGCTGTTCCTAGTCAAGTTAATTAACTGTGATAAACTGCAGGTCTGTTAATATTATCTTTCTGCCTTAATAAGATTCAAAATAAAATGCTGGTGTGCAGAACAAACTTTTAGTAACAAGCAAGTTGTTTAGAACAAATTGAAGTATTAAGATAACGATTTAGGGGTTTTGGAATTCATAGAAGCCATATTGGAATATTAATATGTTATTTAGTCTTCTGAGAAGTTGTGGAGCAGAAAATGTTGGACAAGATAAATTGTATAGCTTAAAACTTCCTCTGTGTTTCTGAGGGAAGCCAGTGCAAGGGAATTCTGTTGTACTTTGAATAATTTCAGTTTAAAATTAGCAGGCAGACACGGACTCTGCATATTCTGTGGTCTGACCCTGGAACCTGGCAGATTGCTGTTTAGTTTGCTGATCATAGTAGACAGAATTGCTGCATTTGCTACGGCAATGATTGCTTAGCATATCTGAGACGTTTCATATTCTTGGAGTGTTGGAGGGGAGCTGTGGGTGCTGTGCCACAGGGCTGGCTGGGCAACAAGGACCGTGTTTGTTTGTTAGTTGCTCTCCTTCAGAGTCGGAAGTGATTTGAGTTCCTTGGGGTCTGTTCTAACACACTTGGTCTTAAAGTGGCTTTAATTAGGAAAGTAAAGTGTTAGGACTGCCCTGAGTGTGCTTTGTGGGGGTGTATGGGGACTGTCAGAGGGAAGTTATTTCACTTATCTCAGAGGAGCAGTTGTGGGGCAGTGGAAGGGCAGGGAAGGAGAAGCGACTCAGAGAACACATTACCAGGTGCTCTGTTTATTAGGATCTCCTCAAACGAGGGGGATTTGTATTTTCTGTTTAAGCTGACAGTTAAAAAAAAAAAAATAAAAAGGCCTAACTGGGGTGTGCTGCAGGAGCGTGTGTGTCTGTTCATGGCTCCAGGACTGCTCTGTGGGCTGGCTGTGACAGTGTCTGCAGGAAGGGCTGTCTGTGTGTCCCTGTCAGCACAGCTCAGCTCCACACTGCGAAGGGTCAGCCGTGGGACCGGCTGAACCAAGAGGCACAGGGACAGTGCCAGCAGTTGGGGTTTGGGCAGTGGTTACACAGACTGTGGAGTGTGAATACATGTGCTTTAATTTCAGAGCTTTTTGCAGTACCCAGACCACAGAGAAGTGCAAAGTGCTTCTGATTAAATTGTGAGCAAATTCGCAGCAATTGGCTTAAATAGAACCTCCCTCCCGGGGCTTATTCACTCTGTTTATTTTTAAAGCAAGAATTTCTAGAAGGAGCAAATGAAATAGATTTGTTTAAGACTACATGGTATTTGTGTTGTTCACTTGTTCATAATTTGTTGTCACATTTTGTACACCCAAACACAGTTCAAGGAGTCAGTTACCCCCTCTTAATACAGGGGACACCTAAAACTGGGGAAATCTGGGGTGGGGGTGGTGATCTTCATCAGCTTCCCAATTTATTTAACAGCTTTTGAATAGCATCTATTCCTTGTGCTGTGTATGTGAAGTTGACTTGTGTCCTGGCCATTCCTCTCCTAAATTTGGTCCCTCTCCAGTCAGTTGTGAAATGGGAGAGCTGAGTCCCTGCTGTGCCTGAGAGGGGTGTGGGGGCTCT
>JAWWEV010000034.1:15864789-15884789 GCA_035583235.1 Hafferia zeledoni
AATTTGGTCCCTCTCCAGTCAGTTGTGAAATGGGAGAGCTGAGTCCCTGCTGTGCCTGAGAGGGGTGTGGGGGCTCTAGGGGGAATTGGGTGCCCCTCACCCTGAGACTTCTGCCCACCCCTGTCTGCCCACCCTTGTCTGCCCACCCTTGTCTGCCCACCTGTATGTCAGACAAGGAGGTTGCCAAAATTTTTCTTTCCTGCTTTGCTTAAGCAGCCTAAATACAATATTCCATTAAAAGACAACTCCAGTGCTGATTCTTCTGTGGGTTTTTTATTCTAAAGGCCTTCTAGTCTGTGTTTTTCAGAATATGTAATTGTGTGTTAAAGTAAAAATAAACTGAAATTACAGTAATAATAGCACTGACAACATTCAAGTTGATTCTTTAAATAAAAGCTTGATTTTGTTTTCATTAATTTTTTATGTCATGTTCCCCATTAATCTGTTTCTGACAGTGAAAGATCAAACAGTCTTTAAACAAATTTTTAAAATTTTAAAAGCCCCTGAAAACTAGTCTTGTAGTAACAATATTCCTGATGCTGAGGGAGATCCCAGCTGAGTCTTGAGGTATCTCAGAAAGTTCCACAATAGATACTAACATAGTTTATGGCTATCTTATCCTGGAAATTTAAAAAGTACATTAACATGTCAGTGATGTGAGGGGTGGGTGCAGCCCCCCGTACAGGGGTGGGGATGGGTGGCAGTAGCACCAGGGACACACACCAGTACCTCAGTGTCACCTCCTCCCTGCTGAGCTGGTTTGCTCACCTGCTTTGCTGCCCCACACTCACCCCTCTGTGCTGCTGTGGTGAGTGTGGGGCTGAGGGGGGGTGGGTTTACCTTTATTCAGAGCTGGGTCTGGTGTGTTCCTGCTGTCACCTCTGCAGGTTTGACCTTCCCCTTGCCAGGGCTGTGCTGTCGGCAGGGAGAGAATTTGGAGTTGCAGCTGCACATTTGGCATTTTCCCAGTGCCAGTCCCATCCTGCCACAGCATTCCCTGTGCTGGCAGCCATTCCTGCTGGCACCGGTGACTGCAGGACATTGATACCTTTGGATTTTAGGGCTGATAGAGCAGGGAAATCTTAGCAACATGTCCTGTAGGTCCTGTTCACCCCTTGCTCTTTTTGGGCCAGGCCAGAGCAGTTTTCTATACATGACACTGAAAATTTAACTCCAATGAGAAACTTAACTTTTTAATACTTCAATATTTTTATAAATGAAGATTAAATGCTGAAATAAACTGCATAGTGCTGATGTGTCAGCAAAAAGCTGTAGAAAGCTGGTTAACAGTAGCTTTCTGTAACTGAGGATGTTAGGAGGGATAGCAAGGCATATTCCTGCTTCCAGATTTGTGCCATGAAGGTGTGTGATTGTGGGATAACAGAGCTTTTCCTTGGGAATGAGTTACTGCTTGAATAGGAAATAATGCTGCCATCTCATCGTATATAAACACCTCTAAGAGCATTGACTCAGTCTTTGATTTTTTAAGTTGCTGTTCATATGAATGACTTTGTCCCACTTTCTTTTCCCTGGGGGTGGTGACAGTGCCAGAACAAACCAAGACCAGTGTAAGCCAGCCTCAGCCCGTCACCTCCAGCGGCACTTCCACAGGAACCAGCACTGCTAATAATGCCAAGCGGGCCCCAGCCAGCAGCCAACAGCAGCCCCTGCCTCGGTACCCGCCTCGGGAAGTACCACCGCGATTCCGGCACCAGGAACAGAAGCAGCTTCTGAAACGAGGGCAGCAGTTACCAGGGATAGCTGCAAACCTGGGATCCGCTCCCAAAGTCTCAAACGGCCAGTCAGGAGGCAGCACTGGCACCAGTAACCAGCCCGTGACCAACGGAGAAGTGCCCAACAGCAGCAAAAAACAGCCAGGTGAGGGCAAGTACCTTGTTTTCCCTGAACTAAAATTGATATTTTAAATTCAATTACAGTGCAGTATTTGAGCCAACATTATCTAAACTTTCCCTGTAAGCTGTAGCATGGGGAGACACTTTCCTGTGTTGTAGCAGGAGGGTATTGGCCTCTTTGTGCAGGTTCCATATGGAAACTTCACACCTTGTCTCAGTGGCTCATTGTTGCCAGTGGCGTGTGACAGACATGGCAGGTTTGGAACAGGTGGCAATTCCAGTATGACCATGGCTGTGCTCCACATTTCTAGTCTGTGTCCTGATCACTGACCCAAGTGTGTATGAAGCAGCTTTTTGGCCTCCAGTTTTGATAGACAGACTTCACAAGGAAGCACCTTCAGGACCCTTCCCAGAGATGGGCTCATCCCACAGTGCCAGCAGGAGGTGAGGGGACATTCTGCCCCTCTCAGGTGAGACCCCTCCTGCAGTGCTGCCTCCAGCTCTGGGTCCCCAGGACAGGGAGGACATGGAGCTGTAGGAGTGAGTCCAGAGGAGGATGGAAATGCTTAGGGGGATGGAGCCTGGAGCAGAAATGCTGTGGGGAAAGGCTGAGAGAGCTGGGATTGTTCAGCCTGGAGAAGAGACACTTTGGGGTGACCTCATTGTGGCCTTTCAGGACCTGAAGTGAGCCAAGACAAGGAGGATGGAGAGAGACTATGTACAAGGGCCTGAAATGTCAGGACAAGCAGAAATGGCTTCAAACTACCATAGGGCAGGGTTAGATGGGATATTGGGAAGTTCTTCCCTGTGAGGGTGGGCAGGCCCTGGCACAGGTGCCCAGAGAAGCTGTGGCTGCCCCATCCCTGGAAGTGTCCAAGGCCAGGTTGAACAGGGCTTGGAGCACCCTGGGCTGGTGGGAGGTGTCCCTGCCATGGCAGGGGGTGGCACTGGGTGATATTTAAGGTCCGTTCCAACCCAAACCGTTCCAGGATTTTGAATGGCTCCTCAATACTTTTTTAACTTCATCCCTAACAGATCCAGCCTGGGTATGGCTTGTTCAGGATAGCAGAAGTGCTTTTTGTTGTTCAATCACTGTTTTTTTTCTGTTTATCCACCTGAAGCTTGGTTGCCTTACAAAATGGATCCACCTTTACCTTTATTACTATTTAAGCACAATTATCCTTTGTTGTTTTACCTTACAATGCATTTCTGCAAATGGCCTTTTAAGATGTGTAAACTTACCTAGTACACGTTCATGGTTCATCAGTGACTGCACTAATATGCAGTTCAGTTAATTTTTCAGAACATTAACGCAGTTTATGTTTATCTAGAAAAAAGTAACTTTCTGTGAGTGATCTGGCTTTTCAAAGGGATTTGGTATTAGTGCATGCTCATACTTAATATGTTAGACAAATACTTTCTCATTTTTATAGCTGTATTTATATTTTGAAGTGCACATAGCGGTGATGATGCAAATTTGTTTCCACAAATAGTTTCTTCTGAGACTTTACTGCATTCCCAGTGTTTCTCAAAATTAGTTTTTTATAGACCACAAAGGATGTGACTCCCAGCCCCTTTGGTAAAAAAAAGGAAAAAAACCGTGATAATAGTCTTGATATTTCAAGTTTGAGTTAGATTTTGTTGATTACTGAGTCTTGAAGAAGCAGTATTTAAAATGACAGTAAACAAAGCCATTTCACATATTACTTTCCAGTGTTATTTCTAACATACTTCTAGAAGTCTTTACCATTGCAATAAGTAATTTTTAAGTAGTTAATTTTTTTTTGTTTCACCTGTATAATGTTCCTGTCACATTTCATATAGGTGGTTGCTTCTCAGATGGAGCTTTTTGGGCAGTGTGTATCCTCTGCTGGGCAGGTTGTGTGGTAGCAAGTGGGGATTTAAGTAAAAATTTGCATGTAAACTAGCTTAGAAGGTATTACTGTTTATACAACCTCTGAAACCTCCTAGCTGTATCCAGAGGGTTTGTGTGCTGTCCTCCATTGCCCTTCTGTGTGAAAACCAGCCCAGTGTTCAATTAGCTGGACTCCCATTTGTGTGCTGCGTTCTTCCAGTTTTGCTCAGTTTTCCTGAATTCTGCTGGTGTGGCTGCACAGCTCGGGCTGGGCACTGCCAGCGTGTCCCAGTGCTGTGCTGGTGTCTGGGGCAGCTGCTGCACAGGCAGAAGTTCTGTGCTCTGAATGATTATTTGAATAGTGTATCTGCACATCCAGCTGGTTCCAAAGGGGTTCTGAGAGCCTGCAGGGGACAGAATGGGTGGCCAAATCACTTTCCCACCTGGAGAAAATGTCTGTGTGGCCCCACAGCATCAGTCAGAACTGTGAGCCTGGGGCTCTGCATGTCCCAGGAAGACTCCTCAGAACCCCAGTCGAGGCTGGGCAGGCAGGGTCACCTTTCCTGGTGCCACTTGTTTGTGTGCTGTGCTTGCCAGGTCTCTTTCCCTGGAATAATCAGGAGTAACACCTGGTTTGCCTGTGTTGTTATGTTGTTTCAGAAACATAGGCTAGAAAGATGATAATGTAAAGGCAAATAATTTTTCCCTGCTGGGTTTTTGTCCTGGTTTCAGGCTCTTGTCTGATGGGTTGCTGGTGACATGAGGTGGCCCAGCAGCAGCTAAGGGTGACCCAGTGCCTTCTGACACCTCTGTGTCTGAAAGGAAATGCTGTTGTCATTTGCCTATTTCAGTCTCACTCACTCTCCTTAGTTTAGCTTCTGACAGCAATTCCAGGTACTCTCTGTGGTGTTACCTCTGAAATCAAAAATTGCATGAAATTTGACATATCTGAAGATCCCTTCCCTATCCTTGACAGGATATCCATGGACACTGGAGTTAAATTTTATACCTTAATGGAATAGCTTCTTGACTTCTTGTTTTAAAGCATTATTTAATGGCTGTTGGAATTGATGTGTATTTTAGGGCTAAAAGAAAAACTGGCTTGAAGTGTTGAAGTCAGAACTGTGGGAACCGGGAATGGCTGTAGTTGGTTTCTCTGTCATTCCTGAAGGGTTCTCTCTGCAGTTCCAGCTGTGGTTGTGGTTTAGGAATGATTTGTAAAACCCAGGGAATGTGGGTGCTGCTGAATTTGAAGTCTTTAGGTGCCCTGGTCACACTTAAGTTTTTGGTCTTTGGTATTGGGCAATTTTTTAATTATATAGTGGTCCAAACTGCATCTCTTTACTTGTGTTTTGTGTGAACAATCATCTCCTGTTTGGAGAATGAACATGCTTTGTTTAAAAGTGAAGCTGAAGAGGGGATAGCCTTGTGTGCTCTTTGTTCTCCTGCTGGTTTTGGGACATTTGGCCTATCTTTTTAGTAGACACAGAAGTGAAGCTCATGCCATGTGGTGCTTCTGAAACAGATCCAGGCTTGTGCCAAGATGGTTATTTTAAGAACTGTCCATAAGTAGCTCTTTGTCAGGACACTTTGATACCCAGCTCAGTTGTTGGCCTCACTGATGTCTGTCCCGTGGGCAAACTCCACACCAATAAAAGCAGATCACTGCCCTGGTGTTTGCTCACCTCTGCTTTGGAACAGTCAGAACAGCCAGGTGGTTATTCCAAGATGAAATGGTTCATATCACCGACTAAAATAATAGCAGTAATTGCTTACAACTGTGGGCCAGGGCAGAACAGGAGAGCACCTCTGAGCTCCTGGCATGGCTCCAGTCGTGCATTCCTCCTGGCTCCCTTTATCCCAGTACATCTTGCAGACACAAAGCTGTGTCTCAGACACAGCCTTTGGGAACAAAAGATTCCTCCTTTAACTTGGAGGAGTTTCTTGGCTGTTGTGGAAGTGAGGGAAGAGGGGAGCAGTCAGGATTTGCAGTTAGTGATGGAGATTGAATTAACTTGGGAAATGTTGCCTTAAATGTAAGTTCCGATCTCCAGCTGTAAAGTTCGTGAATTGGAAATAGGAACTTTGATCCCATACAGTGTCTGTGGGGCACCGAGGAAGAGGAGGCTGTGAAAGAGGGGAAATGACATTTATACACGTGTTTAGGTTAGATCAGAGTTAGGCCATCCTTAGATCCTGCTGTTTGCTCAGTCAGGCAGCACAGCACGGACTTTGAGGTGGAGCAGAAGGGCTGTGGAGAGAGGGGAGATGAAGTGCTGAAGTTTCAGGGCCGACCTTTCAACCTCTAAGTCAGTACAGTCCAAAATGAACTGGGTTTGGTTTAGATGACTAGAAATTGTTCCTCTTTTTTGTGTAAATCCAACTTTTAAAGACGTGTTAAATTGGTTCATTATATGCCAAATGTGTAACAAGGAGCAGGCAGTGGAAATGTGTTGTGAAAGCAGCTGAATTGCTAAGCTGAAATCCCAGGCTGGGTTTGCTGTCAGTGTCCCTGCTCGGGAGGTGACCAGAGCAGCAGATGAGGCTGAGCTGGCCCTGAGAGAAACCTGTCCTGAAAAAGGGGGTAAAGCCTGGGTGTACAGCAGTGAGTGGTTTGGGGCTGTTCTCTCCATTACTGAAATAACACTTCTGTGATTTTCTTGCTTTTTTTTTGTAGGCATGCCTCCCATTCGGGACTTGGTGAGCCACTCCCCTAACCAGTCAGGTTAGCTACTTCATCTCACCTGCTTTTGCACTGCTGTGTTTGTACTAGTTACATGTTTCACACAGTTTTGTCTGGGGTTTTTTTATTTTTATTTTTTATTCTTTGGCTTCCGTTTTTCAGTAGCATGTGCTATATGAATGACTTTAGTATACTTTCTCTGTGCCATTGCATACTATTTTGGTTTAACATTTTTAAGTTTCTAATTTAGTCAGAATTCATACTAAGAGCTTTTGGCACTTTTAGCTTTAAAACACTAAGTGTCTTTTTTACCTTTATGCTTACATGTTAAATTCCCTCTTTGTAGTATTAAATTGAATAATCTGTGCAAGCCTGTGCTTTCTACCAGAAATGTGTCACAGCACTATGGAGGAAATCATGTCTTGATTGTTCACTCAAAGCTCAGGAGTTAATTTACTAAAATGCATTTGATCATAAGAGCCAAAGGTACAGTGATTGGCAGGGTGTAGCATTGGCAGTCTGGGGGTGCCAGGTCTGCTGGAGCAGGAATAGGAGGCAGAGCAAGATCCAGGTATTCTTCATTTACACTTCTCAGTCCTTTTGTTTATTTTAGCCCATGTGATGGTACTTGAAAACAAACAAACTTCTTTTGTAAATAAATACAGATTCCTGCAAACATTTCCTGCAGAGTAACTCCTAGCTGGAAAGCATTAAATTACAGATTAATGCAAAACATTAAATTGGACATAATTGAAAACAATCTTGGCAGATTACAGAATTTTAAGAATCTCAGGTTTGTGTAAGTATTTTGTCTGGGATTTAAGCAGCAAAAGTTCAGTTGGAACTTGAAATCGTTTGGGGAAGAAAAGCAAGAGCAGGCTGTTCTGGCTCCTTGTGCTGTGCACCGAATTAGTATGTTGTCAGCTGTCATTTTTCAGTTTTGAGGGTGTTTTGTGGTCTCTAACAGATACAAAAAGTCAGAGCTAATACCTCCTTGTTCAGTATTTGTATCCTTAATCTCCCAGATTCTTGGATTGAGGAGATTCAGGTAGGAATGTTCCAGAACAGGAGCTTGTACTAATCATCACTAACACATACTTAGTTTTGTGTGTAATAGGAGAAGATTCTGGCTGAATGAAAGCTAATCACTGTGTGCTGTTGGTGGATTGGCTTGGCACAAACTGCATCACAGTTAAATTAGGGTAATAGGATTGTAATCAGTACAGGCTTTCTTTAGGTATTCTGCTGCTCTGCAAATTAGGGTGTGTTTTACCATTTCCCTCTGACTTGTAGTCATAACTTGTATCTCTGCACACTGAATTCAGGCTGTTGGCCATCTGTATGCCTCTGTGCTGCTTTTGAAAGGAGTGGTGGTTTTGGGATGGTGTTTGCATAATCAAGGTGTTGTTCTATGCTGTTGGTTCTCTCTTTTCCAGGAGTGCAGACAACTCTTCGATCAGTCTCTTAGTACAGATTAAACATCTTTTTTAAAATATCAGGGTGAGAGTTGAAACACTGAGGTTTGTTGGACAGTTGCTCAGACAGGACAGTGTTTTTCTGGTAGCACATGAACCAGCAGGTTCTGGGTTCTGTTCAGCTGTATTGCCGTTCTGAGAATGCTCCCTGGTTTTCCAGGGCTGCGGAACTGCAGGCACTGACAGTGCTCTGCTGCTTGCAGCACGTCTTACCCTGCTCCTCCTGCTCCAAACTGCTATGCCCCCATCCTTTTGGGGGATGTTCACCTCAGTGCCTGGACCCCCTTGAGCTCCCACCATCCCCATGCTGAGGAGCAGCAGGTGGCCCCTGCTCTTGGAGCCAGGGTCTTGGACTAGATTCTTTTTCACTGCACGATGAGTAATGTTGATATTGATTAAAAATTAATTAAAAACAGACTTGTGCATCAGTGTGTTCTGAAGCAGAACTTCAGATGGCTCTCATGCTTTTTGTGTCAAGTTGTTGTATAAAAATATCTCAAGTAACTTGTGGGTAAGGATCTTACATAATGTCTGTAATGGGGAGGAAGGTGTGTGTTCTCTGGCTGCTCACACAGCAGTTGGTACTGCTGGGTCAGTGCTGTGTCCTGTTGGGATTTCTTCCTTTCAGGATGTCTTTGGTTTTTATATAATATTGTAGTTTTTAATATGCATATGTTTTTAGAAAATACCTCGTATGTGGGGATGCAGAGGATTTTTTTTTTTAAGTGTTTCTCTGGAAAAAAAAATCTTTAGGAGTGCTTCTCCAAGCTTTTTGTCAGAGCAGCCCTGCATGTTGAGAGAAGTGTTCTGGGTTATGTGTGACAGCATTTGGGCAGCTGCACTTGGAGCTTTCTCTGTCACCTTCTGTGACTGTAGTGTTAACAGAAGCAAAATAATATGCAAAATAATTCCTGGCTTAGTATCTTTATTCTTTTTTTCCTCTTCTGCTTAATGAAGTAATAATACTAAACTTACAGTAATGGTCTTGGACTTTCCTTCTTCCTTTTAGATCTGAACCACAGTGGTCTAGGATCCCATTATGAAAATTCTCACTGGGGACCAGTGTCTTCAAATAGTGACTCCAGCACAAACTGGGATAAAGTTATTGTAGACGGCTCTGACAAAGAAGCATGGCCATCAATCACTGGCAGTGACCCAGAGCTGACTTCAGAATGTATGGACACTGACTCTGCCTCCAGCTCTGGGTCCGAGCGGAACCTCGTTATCATGGCTTCAGGGAGCACAGGCGGAGAAGGCGATGGCATTCGCAATGGCATCGGACATGGGGCTCAGAACAAGTTTGTGGTTGGTAGCAACAGCAATAATGTGGGCAATGGAAGTATTACTGGGCCATGGGGGTTATCCCATGGATCCATCATAAGCACATGTCAAGTTTCTGTGGATGCTCCTGACAGCAAATCTGAAAGTAGCAACAATAGAATGAATGCTTGGGGCACCATAAACTCTTCATCAAATGGAGGGTTAAATCCAAGCACTTTGAATTCAAATGGCAACCATGGTGCCTGGTCCGTGTTGGAGAACAGTGGACATGCCCTGAAAGGGTCTGTGGGGAGTGGGAGTCCTGGCACAAGCATTCAGTGCAGTACCATAGGTCAGATGGCCAACAGCCAGAGTATTAACTCGAAAGTGGGTAGCTCAGCCCACGGTTCCTGGGGAAGCCTTCAGGAAAGTTGTGATTCTGAAGTAAATGGTACAAGGAATGTTTCATTCAGTGGGCAACCTCAAAACCTTAACACTGAAATGAATGGACCAAATAACACTACTAACTTTATGACCTCTAGTTTACCAAACTCTGCTGGTTCGGTGCAGATGAATGAGCTGCCCAACACTGCAGGGCCCGGGGCCTGGCGCGTGAGCACAATTAATCATTCTCAGATTCAGGCCTCTCCAGTGGCAAATGGCACTTCCATCTCTCACCTGAGCAACGGTGAGGCCAAAACTGGCGGCTCTTACGGTACTACCTGGGGCGCCTACGGTTCCAGTTACTCTGGAGACAAATGTGCAGGCCCAAACAGCCAAGCTAATGGTGACACTGTGAATGCAACTCTAATGCAGCCGGGTGGGAACGGGCCCGGCAGCACTAACTTTCCAATCAATGGGAATAAAGGCGGAGGGGTGTGGGAGGCAGGGACAGTCAGCTCCCAGAACATGCCGTGGGGAAGCGGGAATGGGGCAAGTGCTGGTGGGAGCAGAAGAGGATGGGGCAACCCTGCCCAGAGCACTGGCACTAACATTTCCAACGGGGAATGGAGCAAACTGCCTAGTAATCAGCATTCCAATGAAGGTGTGAATGGAAACAGCAGGAAGTTTACAAATGGATGGAAGTCTACTGAGGAGGATGATCTTAACAGCCAGAGTTCTGCTGGTTCCCAGGTGGCTGAGCAGAACAGCACGTGGGCCAAAACAGGTACAGGGGACAGCGAGGGGAGCTCGGAGAGCACTGGGTGCCACGAGGACAGAGGACCTGCGGAGGGCCAGAACCGAGAGAGGAGGAAGGTTGACCAGCACACGTTACTCCAAAGCATAGTGAACAGAACTGACTTAGATCCACGTGTCCTCTCCAATTCTGGCTGGGGACAGACTCCAATCAAACAGAACACTGCCTGGGATACTGAAACATCACCAAGGGGTGAAAGAAAAACTGACAATGGGACAGAGGCCTGGGGGGGCTCTGTGGCACAGACTTCCAGCTCAGGGGGGTGTGTGGATAGACCTAGCCCTAATAATAATGATACCTCATCTGTATCGGGGTGGGGAGATCCAAAGTCTGCTACAAGGTGGGGAGACTCCAAAGGGTCAAACAGCCAAGGTGGGTGGGAAGAAGATTCTGCTGCTACAGTAATGGTCAAGAGCAATCAATCATGGGGAAGTGGCAAAGAGGAAAAGTTGTCCTGGAATGACGCACCGAAGATGAAGCAGGGATGGGGAGATGGACAGAAGGCCAGCCAGGGTTGGGCAGTGTCTGCCAGTGATAGCTGGGGAGAAAATTCCAGAAGTAACCATTGGGGTGAGGCGAAGAAATCCAGTTCTGGAGGTAGCAACAGTGACAGATCAGTGTCTGGTTGGAATGAGCCAGGTAAATCAAATTCTGTTACTTGGGGAGGTAATAATGCAAACCCAAACAACTCTTCAGGATGGGATGAGCCTGCAAAGTCTAATCACAGCCAGGGCTGGGGAGACCCTCCAAAATCCAATCAGCCTCAAGTCTGGGGGGACTCAACAAAGCCAGTCAACTCCTCTCCTGAATGGAACAAACAAGACGTTGGCTCTTGGGGAGCTCCGTCTGCCACGAACAAACCCCCGGGGTCGGGCTGGCTGGGGGGGCCGATGCCAGCCCCCGCAAAGGAGGAGGAGCCCACGGGCTGGGAGGAGCCATCGCCCGAATCCATACGCCGGAAAATGGAGATTGATGATGGAACTTCTGCTTGGGGTGATCCAAGCAAATACAACTACAAAAATGTGAATATGTGGAATAAAAATGTCCCAAACAGTAGCAGCAGTTCAGACCAGCAAGCACAGGTACATCCGCAGCTACTGCCTTCAAGTGCCATGAGTAGCAAGGAGAGCGGTTCGGGTTCTGGTAAGCCTGGCTTTTACCCAGATTTGTGTTTTCTGTTGATTATAAAGCAGTTTTTTATTCTTGCTTCATAGAGTAGTGATTTAGTTTCAGTGGAAACGGCAAAATGCCTGTGATGTACAGTTTTTGTTTATTAAAAAATGAACAGCAGGGCTCACAGAGGTTTGATGGTTTTGTACAGATTGGAAGATCTGTTCTGGTTTTAAATAGCTGCAGTAATAAGGACTAGACAGCTCTGCTTGACTTCTGGGGAGTGCGAACATGGAGAAAATTTTTAAAATAGTATCTGAGGAATGCAACTGTTTTTCTAAATGATTCTAAAACAGTTAAAACATAATATTGCCAATGCGCCTCCCCCCAAAAAGGCATTGAGCTGCTACAAGACAGAATGAAGGATGTTGGGTTTACACAGGCTTGAGTTTATACAAGATCAGACTTTCTGGTCTTGTAGTTTCATGAGCAATGAATAATGATTTTGGAGAGGAGCTTACATGTGGTTTAGGAAGTATCTTGTGCTCTGTCTCTTTTTTCAAGTGCAGGGAGGGGTCACTTACATGTAATGAGCAGCTCTTAGGAGCTTAGTATCTGAGAAATTTTTATTATCAAAGTGTAATTCTTTAGATACGAAATCTGTATTTCTGTCATTGCTTTTATTTATGGAACAGCTTGCACTTGTACTATCAACCTTCACACAAAATGGACATGTGTGCTTACGTGCTTTTTATTGTATGTTGTGGATCTAGAAAAGGCAAAACACTTGTCTCTTTAGGTAGCTTTTAAATCCTGTTCAAAACCATGCCAATAACTGCCCCTGCTTTGCAAAGGTTGGGGAGAGCCTTCTACTCCAGCCACTACTGTAGATAACGGAACGTCAGCGTGGGGTAAGCCCATGGACACTGGTACGAGCTGGGGAGAGCCCATCAGCGATGCAGGAGGCACCTCTGGCTGGGGAAACGCTCCTCTTGGGCAACAGCCTCCAAATAAACCTGGTGAGTGCTCTCTGTGTCATCCTGGGACAAGTGTGTTTGAGAAGGGTGAAATACCTCTGTGGAAGCTTCGCGTTCCTGAGGGCGTTTACCTTGCAGTTGGCATGAAGCTGTGTGTGCTGTGAAGGGCAGCAGCTGCCACTGAAATGTTCATGTGCTGGGTTTTTTCCACAACCAGGGCCTAAATCTATGCAAGATAGTTGGTGTGGAGATGATATGCCTTTGACAGGCAGTCGTCAGACCAGCTGGGAGGAAGAGGAGGATGTTGAGATTGGAATGTGGAACAGCAGTTCCTCACAAGAAGCCAACCCATCGTTAAACTGGCCACCCTACATGAAAAAAATGCCCACAAAGGTAAAGAGCAGCTTGGGACAAGGCTTCTTGTCATTTCTGAAAGCTAAGTCAGAAGGGATTCCTGCATCATTGCAGCACCATTGCACTCTAATTTTCGTTCTTAACAGTTTGTGTTGTAATTGAAGCAGTCAGTGCTAAATACCTGAGTATCACAGAAAGTCCTTTCTATTTTTAAGGGAATAATGAAAGGTGGAAATAAGCAAGATGAAACATGGATCAATCCATTCATTAAGCAATTCACAAATCTCAGTTTTTCGGTAAGTATCTGCCTTTGGCTTTGCTGTCTTCCTACAGGGCTGGTTACAGTGCACAGACTTTGAAATGCTCTGTCTTCACCTTCATTGTGGTTTTCTTTTCACTTGTGTTTGTCTCCCCTCTGTCACCCATCCCTTTTCTTTGCATTCTCATTACAAAAAGACCTCTCTGTTGGTGCAAAGTGGTTTTGTAACCACTCCCCGGGTGTTCATCCTGTAGCCTGATGGCTTACTCCATGTTACAATGGAGTTTGGTGAGTGCACCTATTCTCAGCTGGATAGCAACTAAAGGGAGAAAATGCTCTAAAATAGTATCTGATTGTCTCAAGTTTTCTCTCTTGTAGATTTGAATTGAAATAGTATATAAGACTCTTCAGTTTAGCTCTTAAAAATACTATTAATAAATAATTGTGATTCATTTTGTTACTTCAGAGAGAATCACCAGAAGAAACCATACAGAGCAATAAGATGGACATCTCTGGAGGTAAGAACAACAGAACCAAGCTGGGCTTTATTTCTTTTCCTTCCAGACTCTTTTTTAGCTTATATCCTTTTGTAAATCACTTTTTTAAATTATGTATAATGTATATATAGCTATATATAGTTAAATATATATTTCCCTAAAGAAAAGGAATACTCTTGTAGAGAAAAATATTTATGTGTGAGTAATGTTGCACACCTGAATTACCTGGTTGCTATAGGAATATTAGTCATGTATCAAGCTGAGCTTATATGTATTTGTGTATGTTAAACTGACACTGACACTGCCAGGGCACAGTGGGTTTGTTTCTTGTAATACGAATATCTGGATTGCCCTCTGGGCACCTTCACTGCATATAAACAAACATTTCAAATCCCACACTCACTCATTGGGTTCATTCTTGAAAACACATGCTCAATTTTAAGAACTAAATTAGTAGTGAATGATTATTTTAGAAATGTTTAAACCTGAGTGTAAAATGACTTGGGAACAGTTATATTTTGTTTGAATCCATTGACTGTTATGATTCCTTTAGCACATAAAAAACAGTATAATCCTTTTACATTATTAACAATATACAGTGATGATAGAATGTTAAACTCAAAGTAACTGCAGCATTGTAGTTTTTATTGTAGTTACTCAGGGTTTTTTATTCCTCTTTAAAATGGGTTATTTTCACTTTGAGGCTCATAGTCTCTTGTGTAAAGAAACTGTTCTTTGAGTTTTAGATTTTAATATTAATGGTAAGCTTGATATTTAAATTATTTCAAATTTAAACAATGATATGTTCCTGGTTTTACGAGAAAACTGAGAAGAATAATATTTGTGTGAAGCCTCGCGAAGTCCAGTGATGCTGGTTCCATGTTTTCAGTTGTCTGTAGCCACTGATACCTAAGGTTTCCTTTCCCTTTTCAGTAAAACCCAGAGAGTTTAAAGCTAAACGGATATTTCTTTTACAAATCTCCTGCCCAAGAGCAGTGTTAGTTCAGGTTTCCGTGAGCACAGGCTGGTTTTGGGGTAGCTGAAGCCTGGAGTTCCCCTGGGTGCTGCAGCCACTCTCCTGCCCACAGGGTTACTGCAGGATAAGCGGTTGGAGATGGACAAGCACGGCCTGGGCGTTGGAGATTACAATCGTGTGGTTGGAAAAGGCCCTGGTTCTCGTCCCCAAATTCCCAAAGAGTCTTCCATGGATCGCGGTCCTTACTTCGATAAGGTCAGTGGGGGTCTCACTGGTGGACACTTCTGAACTGCTCTGACTCTGCATTCTGAGTGGTTACCTGTGTGCTCCTGAGCTCTGCAGGTAGTACAGAGGGGAACGAGGGCTTTCTGGTTAACCCACGAGATAGGATCTGTTCTTTTTAACTCACTGATATGCAATACTTTCTGTAGCCCTTTGCGGTGCCAATGACTAACCTGATCTCTTTTGTTTTCTGCCTATTTCCTGCTGGTGCTGGACTGTCCTGTGACTCTTCCCTTCTGCTCCTGGCAATGGTTTCTCCCTTCTGCTTGCTTGCTGGCTGGTTGTTGCGCCTCGGTTTGTCTATCCCATCAGGATGGCATTGTAGCAGACGAGTCCCAAAACATGCAGTTTATGTCCAATCAAAACATGAAGCTTCCCCCTTCAAATAATGCACTACCTAACCAAGCCCTGGGCTCCCTAACAGGGCTGGGTATGCAAAACTTGAATTCTGTTAGACAGGTAAGGCTGTGGGCATATCCTTGGCATGTAACTTGACAGCATTTAATGCTTTTTGATACAACATTGATATGTGATTGATACCTGTTTAACTTGTAATTGAAATGTGTGGGGTGGGAGAAGCAGCAGAACCAGAACCTTTATTGTCACTGACTGTCCGTCCTTTCCCCAGAATGGCAATCCCAGTGTGTTTGGTGTTGGGAATATAGCAGCACAGCCCAGGAGCATGCAGCAGCCTCCAGCACAACCTCTTAATTCATCTCAGCCTAATCCACGTGCTCAAGTGCCTCCTCCATTACTATCCCCTCAGGTAATTGAGTACAGAAAGCATTCTGTGTTTAGACTACCTAAATGCTGCTTCAGAAAATTGTCCCGTGTTTGTTGGTGTTGCTGATACTCTGTAAATATTTGGGGACATGTTTGACTTGTTAAGTGTTTCAGAAAGCAGTCAGGTGTTGACCAGAGGTTATAATATTCCACATAATCTGGGCTAAGTAGTTGCCCGTTACAGTCAGTCACTCTTGGTCCTGGTCTGTTTTGCAGGTTCCAGTATCATTACTGAAGTATGCACCAAACAACGGTGGCCTGAGCCCACTTTTTGGCCCACAACAGGTAGCCATGTTGAATCAACTGTCCCAGTTAAACCAGCTTTCTCAGATCTCCCAGTTACAGGTAAGCAGCCCAGGCTGGTCGCTGGGTGTTGTGTGAGTGAGTGGAGCCCGGTGGGGGCCGTGCTGTCGCTAAAGCCCCGCGCCCCACCTGTCTCGCAGCGGCTGTTGGCTCAGCAGCAAAAGGCGCAGTCTCCAAGGAGCATGCCCTCGGGGGGCCGGCAGCAGCAGGAGCAGCAGGTAAACAAACACCTTTGTTTTAACTTCTCAAACTCTCTTTACGACTGTTTTTCATCCTGAGCTGTATTTCTTGCTGTGAATTGCATTGAAGTGTGCAGGAGTGACTTGGGTTTGACAGGCTTTAAAGGAGGGACTTAGTGCTGGGGTTTGGCTGTGTGGGATGCACAGAGCGCAAAGATGCGTTTCATTCTCTTTCTTTAAATATTGAAAAGTTTTTGCCCATTGATACTGTAACTGCTCTGTTTTTTTAAGGGTCGATCTCTTAGTATGCAGCAACAGATGATGCAACAGTCCCGTCAGCTTGATCCAAACCTGTTAATGAAGCAGCAAACTCCACCCTCTCAACAGCAGTCACTCCATCAGCCCTCCATGAAATCCTTCCTTGAGAATGTCATACCCCACACTACTCCTGAGCTGCAGAAAGGGCCGTCACCAATCAATGCGTTCAGCAGCTTCCCTATAGGTGGGTCTCCTGCTGTCAGTCAGTGCTTGTGTGACAGCCCAACTTTTCCCCTTGCCTGCCTCCTGAAAACAGTGACTGTAATCCAGTCAGCATTTCCCATTTTAGTGGAAGTAGTAATTCTTTTTGGGGCTTACCCAGTTACCCATGTTCCAAAGAGCTTTTCCCCAAGTGCTCTCATTCCCAGTGACTGTCCTTGTCTCAGTGCCATGCACTTTACAGTCATAAGAAATGACTCGCTCGGGTCCCTTGGCATCAGTGGTACAAAGTCCTGATTACTGGTCCTAAAAATCTTATGGAAGCCAAATCCATTCAAAGAATCCATTAATGTAGCCACATTTCTTTGGATTTCCAAAATGTTTTCCATTACTAGAATTGCACAGGTAGAACAAACTGTCCATTTGCCTGTTGGTGGTTTTGTCCAGGAAAAAAAAAATTTTAGTTGTCTCATTTCAGGCAAAATATCTGAATGTTTATAAATACCAACAACTCCTGTTTCTTTCTCTCTGTGTTTCCAGGCTTCTGTCCAATTTCTACTTCAGAAATTTCAGGCTTGTATATTTTCCCCTTTCTTTAGGTCCCTTTTTAATGCTGTATTACACTTCCCACAAGTGTTTACTATTTACCTCAGTTCCTAACCCTTACTTTTTTCCTCCCCTTCAGTTTTGCTTTTCTTCTTGTTTATTCTAATTGGGTCCTTTCTGTTGGGCTGATTTCCTTTGCATTCCCATTGCCTTTTGCAGAGAGGTTTGTTTCCCAGGAACTGCAGCTGAAATCCCTGTGCTTGCAGCGGAGTGTGCCAGACCCAGTGGGCAGTGCCAGCCCTGCATGTGCCACACTGAGGTGCCTTGTGGCCAGTCCCAAGTCCAGGCTGCTGCTTCATGGTTTCTGGTGATGGTTGGCATCAGCATCTGAACTGTGCTTTCATTGAAAGAGCAAGGCATACAAAGGAAGTTTTTTAGCTATTGGAGACAGTGTTAGTTCTAAGGAAAGGAATATTTCACTTTCTCTCCAAACTCCATGCTGGGGAGTTGCATCCTGCCTCCCCCAGGTTCCTTTCTGTTTCATTCCTTGAGCTGGAGTGTACTGTTATGCATCTGCTCACCTGAACCATAGCCACGTCTCAGGAACCTACAGTATATGAGAGGTTGCTTTGAGATCCCTCAGGAATCTGCCACAGTGTATGTAAGAGTTCTTTGGGATCCCTCTAGAGTACCACTGTATAGGAAGGTTGCTGTGGTGCAATTAGTGCTCCGACAACCCCACAATGCCAGAGGGACATGTCAGAAACAGGACCCGTTGCACTTTGCCTTTTTCTCCTTGAACTTTTGGTAGTTGTTATATTTTTTAAGACCCTGTCCTGTTCCAAGCACTTTCTGCAAGGCTTTTCTAGGAGAGGCTTTTCTGGCATCAACTCCTGCTCATGCCTTTAAGAAAAACAACCAAAACCCCATACAAACAAACCAGCTTCTCTATGACCATGAATGTCCACTCAGGAGCAAGATGAAGCCCTCGTTTCCAGTGCTGAAGGAAGGTGTTTCTGGAAGACATTTGAGAAGTTGCCTGTGTGTCTCTGGCCCCAAGTGAAACTGTTGTAGTGATTTATTTTCAAAAATGTAATATCTGAAGGGCTGGAAGAGTACCCAGGTATGGTTGTGAGTTCAGAGTCTTACAGACCTTGAGAGCAAGCAGGCAAAGTCAAAAGTGTGGGCATGTTGTCCAAGCCCAGAACAGCTGGTTCTCCCAGGTATTTGGGATGATTTTGGTTGGCATTGTCTTGACACTGGCAGAGAAAGACTTGGAAGTACAGACACAGCTTAGAGCAGGCCCAGGCAAGTTCTGTTTGCCCCATGTTTTAGGTATTTACATTTTAGTTTCTCTAACTGCTTAGTGGCTTCTTCCACTGACATTTTTGCATGAGGACATGAGCTGAGAACTTGGAGTGCTTTGCATTGCTCAGCTTATCTATTGTCTGCAGTCAGTTCACTGAATTAAATGCTAGAATGTTCCTCAAAAACAGGAACTTGGAAGCATGACATGACCAATGTGCTCTTCAGTGCTTATTGGGACAGCAGCAGTGATGAGCAGAAGTTATTTAGTCTGTATTTCATAAGCTCTGTGTGCTTTCAGGAATGAACTCAAACTTGAATGTAAACCTGGATATGAGCAGTATTAAAGAGCCACAGTCTCGGCTGAGGAAATGGACTACAGTCGACAGCATTTCTGTGAACACATCCTTAGATCAAAACTCCAGCAAACATGGTATGTTCAGTGTGTCCTGTCCTTGAGCAGCACTTGGAGTGGCACATCAGACTCTCATATTCTGGGAGTAAAATGTAGGTTTGCTGTGTTTGGGCTGTGGTTGTAACTCCTGTGTTGCTGTAGCTGGCACAGTTTGTATTATGTTGTCTGTGCCAACCTGCTGCTCGTCTTCCACAGCAGCCACAGCTTTGCTGACTGTGCTCACAGAGTGATCTTGTGATGAGATTAGTAGAAACATTGTAGAGAATTCCTTTTTTAACCAGACTTTTCTGTAAGTGTGACTGTTGGCTGCTAGTTTTACCTTAATCTCAAGTGGAATGCTTCATATATTTTTAAGCCAAAAGCTTTAGGTTTTTAAGTTTTCTCTCCCACCATCCTGCTGCCCTAAGGTGATTCCGGGGGATTTATCACATTCTGGGCATGGCTGACATTTTGCTGACAGGTTTTGGTTATGAATGTCTTGTGTCTGCATTCTAAAATTGGGGAATGCTTAGAAGGGCTAGACTGGTACCACTGCTGTCCTTAGTTTTAGAGGAGGTGGACTTGGTTGCTTCGTGTTTCATTCCAGTAATCAGTATTCATATGACATTCAACTGTTTCAGTTGCTTGAAATCTCATCCAGTTAAAATTTGCATCTATAGCCCAAAGATTCTGTGTCTAAAGATAGTTATAAGTGTCCTCAGTCTCCTGTTACTCTTCAGTCTCAGATTGTTGGGGTATTTTTAGATGTGTCAGCTGCTTTGCTGCTCTGAGGAGTCTTTGCTGTAGTGGCCATACCCTGCAGCTGAACCCCATCCCAGTTACCCCAGGCAGTGGTGGTGGTGCTTTAGCTGTAGGTGATGTTTTCTGACTAATACTAGGAATTTCTGTATTTCGTGGAATCCCTGGTTCCCTCAGAACTGTAGCAGAACTGGCTTTGCTGTCTGGTAACTTTTAAACCATTCCTTGTGTCTCCAGGGATTTTTAAATTACATATTTTTTACCTCCTAAGAACAGGAGCAGAATAAACAGAGCTTTGCAGTAGCTAAAGATCCTTCACATGTTGTAGCTGTTTCTTCCAAGAGCCCTCCCACCACAGAACCATTCACTACCCTCTCTAGCCAGCTGGGGTCCCACAGAACGCTCTTACCCTCTGGAATTAATACTTTGCTTCAGTTGAATACATGTTACATTGAACTCATGTACTCTTCTAATG
>JAWWEV010000034.1:15889789-15891827 GCA_035583235.1 Hafferia zeledoni
GCTGCTCAGCATATAACTGTCTATTTTTTGTGACTTTATTTGTAGGCTGTTTTCTATACAATGAGAATATCGACTGATCCGATAGCTCTGTATTCCCATAGGTTGAGTTTTCTTTTAGCAAACTGATTTTTTTATGAAGAGATCTGCATTTTATTCTAGCAAAAATCTCCCTCAACGTGCCCCCTCTGAGACTATGAGAGTCTAAGTGTAGAACTGCAGCTTGCTTTTCCTTTTCTATCTGAGCACCTTTGGGACCCGTTGCCCTCTGTACAACGCCCCATTTCCAGCCCCCACCATTTGTGCCCAGCTCGATGCTCCAGAGGACACGTGTGAATAAGGAGAGCATTTTGGAAAATAAACTTTAATGCTTACGACATCCTGGTGTTTATACCTCATTGCCATGAACCATGATGACCGACGCAGCAGCGCTTTCGTGTGTCTCCCTCCAGCATGGCTGAGCCTGCCCTGCGGTGGCCGTGGGGCAGCCCGTGTGTCCATAGTGTGACGGTGGCGGCCCTTCTGCCCAGACTGCCCCTGTAAGTCGTGACCTGGTGGATGCCAGCACTGTGTCTCTTGACACTTCTCTGTATCTACTTGCTCTGGAGTCTGCAGTCCCAGCCAGTGTCCAAGGCTGGGTCCCAGCAGGAACCCGTGGGCAGGGACTGCCATCACTGACATCACACTCGCGTTGATTGTATTGTCCAAGTGTGTGGAATTCCTTCACTGAGCTCGTTACGTGGAAATAAAATGTGGTTGGTTTTAAGCTGAACTTTGTTGCCTGTCTGTTGTGGCCTCAGGCCGTCCAGCTCCGCTCCAGCGTGCCCAGCTCCAGCCCCTCGCAGGACGAGTGCGGCCGACGAGCCTTGTGCTGCACAGAGTGACCTCAGCTCGTGCCCCACACTGGGGCTGCTGCCCCGGCCAAGGATGGCTCCCAGCGCTTCCCTGGTGTCACCCCCCCCAGGCTGGGGAGGGAGAGACAGCCCAGGGCACCTGCACCCCCGCCCCCTGCAGCCCTGCCCCTCAGCTCACCGGTCGCTGCCTGGAAAGCTGGTGGAGGAGAGGGAAGGGAGCCCACTGGATGGGCTCCATGGGCCAGCTGGAGACAGAGATATCACTGGCTTTCCCCGAGTCCACCATGGGGTCATTCATGCTGCTGGAAGTGCTGTCCCATTCATAATGGAAACTGGGAAAAGAATCCATGGGTAATTAAGAGATGGGGGGATAGGGGTAAGGGTCAGGCTGATGCTGGGAAAGCAGCCAGGGGGCCAGAGGAGCAGGACCCTGTGCCTGTGTTGTGCTCCAGGGCCGATGGGCTCAGACCCTGCAGCCAAGGGAGCACCCGGAGACAAGGCTGTGCCCGAGATCCCCCAGCCCACCCTGGGAGTGTCCCTGGCTGTTGTGCCCTTTGCCAGTGGAGCTGGAAACTTCCAGGGCACTTTTTCCATGGACACCCCTGGAAGCTGATTAGACTTTCCCATGAGCAGTTTCCTGCAGATGTGAACCCTCCTCTGTTACAGCAGTTCCAGCACACACAGCCCCTCACGCAGGGATGAAAGAAACCAGGTGGACTCCAAAGGCTGGGGGTGTTGGAGTTCCCAGCACTGTTCCTGAGCATGGGGCAGGGGCTGCAAATCACGAGCCAGGATTGCTCGTGTGCCCCAAACGCCTCCCTGCCCTGCACCAGCCCAGCCCACCGAGCAAAACAGAGGTCAGGCCCTGCAAACCACCCTACCTGGCCCGGTATGGCAGACCCCGCTTGGCACTGTTGGTGACGCCAGAGTCCTCCTGGCAGCTGCAGAAGCCATTGTCCAGGATTTGGAGGTGCAGCAGCTCCTCCGAGTTGCTGAAGGCTGGGTTGTCCAACGAGCTGGCCGAGGGCAGCCCAGAGCGTGACCAGTACTGGGCTGAGACATCGTCCAGGCGGCAGAAACGGCGATAGCTGCGGGACAGGGCAGGGACATGCACAGGTGTGCACACACACACACACACACACACAGAGGGCAGGGACATGCCCAGGTGTGCACACACTCACACACAC
>JAWWEV010000034.1:15900500-15915359 GCA_035583235.1 Hafferia zeledoni
TCTTTGTAGCCTCCTCTGGCCCCGCTCCAGGAGCTCCATGTCCCTCCTGTCCTGAGGAGCCCAGAACTGGACACAGCACTGCACATGTGCCTCCCCAGGGCTGGGCAGAGGGGCAGGATTGCTCCCCATCTGTTGGGAATGCTCTTTCCAATGCACCAGGATCTCAATAGCCTTGTTGGCTCAGGACACACTGCTAGTCAGGGACAGCCTGGTGTCCACCAAGACCCCCAGATCCCTCTGCACAGTCCCACAGCAGCCTCCAGCCACGCAGGAGACCCCCAGTGTGGCGGCAGCAGACATGGAGTCATTCCAAGGGCAACACGTTTAATGGCTCGGCACACAGGAGGCACACCCGGCTCCACACCCTGTTCCCAACAATGGGGATCCCTCCTCCCAGCCCTCTGTCAGGTGGCCCCCGGCTGGGGCTGCCGGTACCGGTACAGGTGCACGGTGCCATCGCGCTGCCCGGCCAGCAGCCCGGCCCCAGCCACGGCCCAGCGCGCCAGTGCCCAGCGCCGCGAGGGGCCCGGCGGCAGCACCGCCACGCACCGGCCCCGCAGCAGGTCCCACACGGCCACGGCCCCCGAGGTCAGCACAGCAGCGCCCGCCGTGTCCCACACGTCGCCCTCCAGGTACCTGCGGGGACACGGGGGATCAGCACACAGCAGGGCTCTGCAGGAACACCGCGGTGATGATCCATTGGCTTGAGTTCCAGGTGAAGATTAACACCCAACTGCAGCCAGGTTATGGGCCGGGCTGCGCCTTCAGTGCAGCTGGGGAGGGAGAAGGTCAAAAAATCCTCCCTGAGACTCAGAATGTACTTGAAAAAGGTGTATTCTTTAAAAAATGGTACTCTTAAAAAAGGGGTATTCTTAAAACAACTCTAAAGAAAGCCTCACCCCTGGAAGTGACCAAGGCCAGGTTGGGCAGGGCTAGGAGCAACCTGGACTAGTGGAAGGTGTCCCTGCCCATGGCGGGGGGTGGAACTGGTTGGGCTTTGCATTCCCTTCCAACCCAAACCCTTTGTGATTCCATGACTGTTCAGTAACCCAGATCCTGATCCACTGCTATTCCCATCCATCCATCACATTTCGTGGGCAAGGCCAGGGGAAGGAAAAGGCCATCTGCCTGCAGCCAGCTGCTCCACACAAACACACCTGGCCCAGGCTCCAGCAGCTCACAGTCCCACTGCCACAGGCAGCACCAGGGTTTGCCTGAGGAGCACAGGGACACGCTCCCCAGTCCCTGGGGACCAGAGCCAGGGGCCAAGCCCAGTGCCAGGGCGAGGGGTCAGTGCACAGCCCGCATGGGAGTAGCCCCTCCACACCCCCGGCCCCCCCAGACACACCCCAACACACAGCAGTGCTGGAGGCAGCCCCTTATCACAGGGAGATGGCAGCAGCATCCCTGCCAGTGGAGATGGAAGCGGCTTCCCTGCCAGTGGAGATGGCAGTGGCATCTCTGCCAGTGCCACTCCACTTGCCTGGGCTGTCCCCAGCCCCTGGCAGAGCCAGCCCAGCCCCGCCCAGCACTTGCCTCCCTGCACAGCCGGGTGGGAGGGAGGAGCACACCAGCCCCCGGCTCCCGCCCGTGCGGGGGTTGAAGGCCACCACTCGGAACGCTGTGTGTCCACAGGACTTGCTCTCTTTGGCATGTGGATGACTTAAAACAACAAACAGAAGGCCCTGAGAGAGAGAGGGAAAAGACATCACTTAAAACAACAGCAGGAGGGGAAAACCCCCAAGAATTTTCCAAAAATTAACTGCTGCAATCTCTCTCTAATCCCAGCCCCGTTGACAGTGATACATTATTTTGATGGAAGAAAACAGAAATGGTTTCCTTTCCTTATCAAATCAGATAAAAGCTAAAGCAGCTGCTGGTTGATAAGGGCTGATGCAACACAGCAGAATGACAGCTCTGTGACTCAATGGATTTATACATTTATCTTCCTGTTTAAAAAAGCAAAACATTCCATAGGATGAGGTGACACTTCAAAAAAACAAAACCCCCAAAATTTCTGGGCCTTGTTTTAATCCTTAGGAGCTTAAATTCCATGGAAAGCAGCACAGCTGAAAACAGGGGCTCCCAGAATAGCCACAGACCAGAATGAAATATCCTGGAACGGATATTCTGAGGAAGACCTCAGAGTCTGACTCAAGCAACCATTATTGGACAAGATATTCTTGCCCCAAATGTTACATGCTCACTGAAAACAATCAAATCCTTGACAAACCACAAAAATCCATCAGCAATCACAGCACAGGTGGAAGCAAGTGGGGAAGGATGATTAGTCTGAGTGTTGGTTTTACACAGTTCATTCCCTCAGGAACCACTTCACAGGTTTCCAAGGCTGGCAGCACCCACGTGTGACATGGGAGAGACTTGTCAAACACCAGGTCTGGGCAACAGCACCCGTGCTTCCCACACGTGGGATGCTGCTGCTTTGGAAAGCACTTGGGTGCATTGCTCCTGGTTTGTTAGCAGAAAGCCAGGAGTCCAGAGGCCAGTGTGGGTTATTCCTCCTGGTAACCTATTTGCCTTTAAAATATCTGCAGTGTATCCAAACAGAGCTGACAGTGAATCCCCAAGAAACCTCAATCCTTTGCATCCCCAGGCCAGTCAGTGTAGCCCAAGCATGAACTGTGAGTTTCAGGTACGTACAGAGTCGGAATATGCCCGATGGCAGATGGAAGCTGGGTAGGAGTAACCAATGTGTGTCTTCCTCAGGAGCTGGCCTGTTTTCAGATTCCTGCAGTTGATGCAAACACAGACTCTGACACATTTTCATCCTCTAATCACTGTTACACCACCATGCAGGACAGACACGGGTTTGGTGCCACATTAACCAAACAAGCCAAGAGGCCTCAGGGAAGGTGTAACAAGGATGATGCAAAAGCAGTGGAATTACAGCAGCACAGTTCATCCTGTCCATCTGACTGTGGTGCCACACTGCAGGCCACTCCATGGGCAGGTCAGCAGCCAGCCAGCACCCCTGCAGCTTTCTGCTACAGCCCACACACCCCTAAACCATGTCATGGCAGAGGAAACACTGACCACACCACGATGCTGTTGGCTGCAGTGGTGCCCAACAAGGCCTCCTTCATCCCTTCTACTTCAGCAAAGGCTGTAACAGTTTCTTTAGGGGGCATCAGTGTCTGCCTGTCCTTTCTCCTGTAGGGAGATCAGTATGCAGAAAAGCAGTCAAAATAACAAGTGTCTGTTCTGTGCTCAGCACCACTCCAGGAAGGAGAGGAACCCAACTACAGGAAGAACAGGAACCCAAACATCCAAGATGTTTCCTCACTTTTATCCCACCCACCACGCTGAGAGAATCCCAAACCAGCAGCTCCAAACTCACCCTCCTGTCCCTGAGAGTGACACCATCTCCACTTGCTGCTCCTGCAGCGTCCTGCTGCTGCTCACTAGCCTCTGATCCTTCAGCCCAATAACTGCTTTTATATTCCCAGTTTTCACCAGGGAGTGCTTGAATGAGTCAGTCTCAGAAGAATAAAGCAAGATCCTAAATCCAGAGACAAGGACACACCATGAAACGAGGAAGCACCACTCAAATATGCAAAAACATATACAAATCAGCTATGTGTAATCAGTCTGCCAGTTCTGAGCTGAATAAACAAGTCTTTATAGTTGATTTTTAGAAATCCTTTGCACATTTTCCAACTGCTAAAGCAACTGAGAAAGTGACCCACTAGTAAAAAGATGATTTCAGCCACTACTCAATGAAAGCTAAGCTGCAAACACTCAGGGTGCAAGGCGTTAGTAAGAAGTAAATACAAAACCTTATTTCTCCAATCTCCAGCTCTCCCAGTGCTACACACACGAGGTTGCAGGTGTCTGGCAGAGGAACAATCTGGATTACAGGAATCTGGGACAGCAAAACAAGAATTCAGTATCACCTACAGTGTCCCTTTGTCTTTATTCTCATATTCTAGAGTGTTTCAAGTAAAATGATGCAGAGCAGAACTAATTTTCAGACCACTCTCAAGCAGCACACTTAGAGGAACAGCTGAACTCTCTGCTGCCTGTTTACCTAATTAAACAATCCCTGCTGATGTAAGAGAGAAAAAGTGTCTCTAAGAATTGTAAAGGGAAAGAGCATGAGGCAGTGCCTGAAGTGTAGCCATCATTCTGTGCACGGAGTATCAAATTCCAGGAGATATCATGTGACCATATAAGCTACAAGTTCCTTGTATCTTGAGAACTAACATAAATTGTAGAAATAAGGACCGTGTTCATACCTCTCCCAGCTGCCAGGTGTAGATCTTTCTCCAGTGGTTGGGTGCCAGAGGTTCCCACAGGGACACAGAGCTCTCAGAGGCAGTGACCACACACAGCTCCCTGCAGCCAGCTGCTTCCCACCACACTGTGCTCACATCCACGGCACAGGAACCTGAGGAATCCTGCCCAAACCAAACCAGTGCTGGTTTGCCTCTCACAGACACACTTATCACTTGCATTTTTGTAAAACTTGGTCTTGCAGAGCTGCTGTAACAATTCCCTGTTGTTCCCTCACCTTTAGCTCCGACATAAGCTGCAAGTTCTCCTCTCTGGGGCCGTCTCGCAGCACTGGGGTCAACCATTCTGCTACATGTTTCATCTGTACAAGCAAGTAAAGACTGAGATAGTTCAACTTCGAAATTACATTCAGCACCTGCTAGAATGAGGCAGAAGTGTTGCATGCTGTCACTCTCATGCAGCCACTCTGCATGCTCTTGCTGGAAAGCCATGGTCCATGCATGACTAGCATGCAGAGGGGCCTTTGTCCTGAAGTCAGACAAGACTCTGGAAAAGGGGATTTACCCACAAAACCCCTGGCTTAGTACCCCTGGCAAAGAGCCCAGCTTGTTACCTGTTCAGGAGAAGCTTTGCAGGACCTCTGCTCTTTGCTCTCTAACTGCTGATGCTTATCCAAGGCTGCAGCCTGATCACATCTGTTCTCAGGACCTCTTTCACCTGCTGCAGGAAACGTTGTACCTTGTTCCTCCTCCTTTCTGGCAGCCCCTGCACCACAGCTGTCTGGGTGCAGTGGCATGGCAGGGTCTTGGTGTGCCCCATCCCCCAGGGCCTGGGCAGCTCCTGAAGGCAGAGCCACTTGTGAGGCAGGTACAGAAGGTGTGTCTGGGAAGATCTCACTGTGCACTGAAGGTGAGACACCTGGGGTTGCACCCACAGCAGGGAAGACAGATGAGGAAATTTGAGACTCAGGCTGGGCAGGAGCCCCAGCTAAGACAGTCCCCACAGGAGTAAATAGCAATTCATGGGTGGAAAGCTCCTTCTTGGAAGCTGGGCTGTCCATGGGAAGGAGCTTGGGCAATCCAGTTTTGGAAGGCAAAATTAAATGACTTCTTAGACTTTTTTCTTCTGGATTCATTTGTGCACCTGGTGTGTCCTCTGGAGCCACACCATCCCCAGACACACTTGGAACAAAACTCTCCAAGTCATTCACAGGAGAAGATTCCAATTTCTCCAATTTCAGTACTCCAAATTCCTCGTTTGGTAAGTGGAAGTCCCTGATGCCCAGCCTGGGCACCAGCCACTGGAGGCTGCGGAAGGAGAAGAGGGAGCAGCGAGTGTCAGGGTCCGGAGCAGGGAGGTCGAGAGCAGCAGGACCCTCTGAGCCCGTGGGACAGCTGTGTCCTCTGCTGCTGTCATCTAAACACAAGGATACAAGAGAGAATATCACATCACAAAGTAGCCAGCAACTTGCCTTTTCACATCTCTTATCCAGAGTGCCACTCCAATAGATTTTAAAAAAAAAGGAAAAAAGCCATATCCATCTTAACACATGAAGTGGCACTTTTCTGAAAAGACATTACAACCTGCAGTTGCCCTGCATCAAGCCTTCAGCTCAAAGGTCATGGCCAAAGCCTGACAGAACTGAGAGCTTGATCAGTTTGGTTTGTTGGATTTTCTCCCAACACTTTCCACAACATTCACAGACCCTCAAACTCCCCAGCTAAATCTTGTCTTTCACATTTATTAGCACTAAATGAAAATACCCATTAGTATGCACACTCAGTTGGAGTAACAGAGGGACACCCATTTGCTGGAAAATCAGCTCCAGTGGGCACAACCTTTGCTCCAACAGCAATGGCAGCTCAAGTTCTCAGCTCTGCTCCTCTGTTCACTCCCTGTCACTGGGGCGAAGCAGAAGTTTCTAGAATTGTTCAAGGAACAAGGGCACCACAATGATCTAACTTTTTAAAAAATATTTCATTTATTAAAAAAAAAAATCTTAACCTTTTCATATTTTCCTGAATCAACACTGCAGGGTGTGAACAGCAGGACCTGCCCTCACAGGGACCTCCCCTGCCTGTGGCAATGGATGTTCTGATCTGTGAGAAGTACCTGCTGAGCCGGGCCGGGCCCTGTGTCTCGCAGCGCAGCGCAGGGAGCGGCGCAGGGGGACGCTGATCCCAGGGGGCTGCTTGGCCCTGCAGGCTCCCTGCTGCCTTGTCACAGTTGCCACAGCATGTCTATCAGCCTGACACACAGGCAAGTTGACTTCCAGATCTCCCACATGGCTGGTAAAAGTTTCATTCCCCGGCCTTATGGAATCGCTGCTCTGAAGTGGATGTTGGACCTGCTCCAACAGAGTCTCACAGCATTTGCTGGGCACTTGGCTCCCTCCCTGAGGAGGTTCAGGACCCACTGGCTGTGCAGCTCCAGTCACACCTGTCTCTCCAGACGCCGGTGCTGCAGCACTAAACAACTTCCTCTCATCTGAGGATGACTTTTCAGGGTTAGCATCACAGTTTTCCTTTTCACTCTGGCTCTCACCTGACAGCACAGCACTGCTTTCCCTGGCTGTTATGAGAGCCTGACTCTCTATAAGCTCTTGTGACACTGGATGCACAGGGGCTTTGCAGGCAGACTTCCTTCTTCTCTTCTGTTTCCTCTGGGATTGACTCTGCTCTTGCCCTGTGCTAATGCTGCTCTCCTGAGAAATGGATCCAAGTGAAGTGCTGCTGCTGGACACGGGAAGAGACTTCTCAGAACTACGTGAGTTTGCTACATCATTTTCTGCCCTAAGTGAAGGGAACAGCATGACCCCTGACTCCAAATCACCCTTGGTGTTCTCTTGGAAGGGCTGATCTGAGTTTGCATCTTTCTGCTTGCACTTACTCCGCTGCCCTTTCTTGCTCCTGCCCAGCTGGCTGAGGATTACAGCATCCAGGTCCACCTTCCTCTGGCAATTCGACATGCGCCGAGTTGTCCTGACATAGTACTCGACAGGGAAGAGCAGCCCTTCGACCACTGTGCAAGAGCTCAGCATGTCTCTGGGAGCCGTCACCTCCTTGGAAGGAGAAAGTCTTGACTGAATTTCCAGCTGTTGATTCTCCAACAGTTGTTCAGCATTGCCCAGACCATGATCTGCAGGACAGGGATTTAAGGCATCAGCATCACTTTGATTTCCTTCACGGCTTTTGCTCCCCTTGGTTACAGTGTCATTTCTGTTGTCAGGCAATACTTCATTTTCTGACATTAAATCCAGGAGCCCATGTAATTCTCCCTGACCTTCATACAAATCCTTACTGTCCAGTTTTATTACACTGGAGGATTCTTCTCCTCCGTCACCTCTGGTGTCAGGCAAAACAGAGTCTCCGTGCTGTGAACACGGCTCGTGGCTACCAGGTGTGGTCACAGCCCGTGGGGACTTGGGCTGCCAGACATCACTGCTGTCCCTGAGCACATGTGGGGACAGCTCAGGCTCTCCTGCAGCAACACTGTCCTCAAACACCTCCTGTACAACTCCTGATGCTGCAGCAGGAGTGAAACTGTTTCCTTGTCCCTTCACAAGAGCTGGCACGGACGACCTTTCAGCTCGTTCTTCAGTGTGTGAGAGGGTGCTGTGCCTGAACACAGGTGACTGAAGCTCCTTTGCACTGGCAATTTGGTTTTTCACTGTTTCATCAGTGCTGATTACATGCCCATCATGCCCTGATTTCCTTTGCTTCAATTCCAGAGCCTTCGTCCATCTTCTCAGCTTCCTCATGTCTCTGGAGGTTTGGGGTGTTTTCTCCTCAGGGACAGGCCTAATGACCTCAGAGCACAGGTTTTCCTGGCTGCCCTGAACACCTTCTGCCTGCGAGCTGTCCTGCAGGCTAACCTCACCACTGCAGAATTCTGGAATGTGTTTACATGTGACAGATGTTGCCTTCTCCATGTCAACATCAGAGCAGGTTTTAACCTGTAACTGAGTGGGTCCCCCTCTGTCAGCACTGGGAGATGCATTATCTTTAGAACCTGGGGGAAAAAATGTCACATGTGTAAAGTACTGTCAAAGTCCTGTCCAAGAAAAACGTCACTATGATAGGAGGGAATAGATGGGGATCTTACAGTCAGGATCAGAGCACTGGAGACCTGGTGAGGAAGGAAGCAGAGATGTCATTAAGACCATGGCTCAGTCCAGGGGAAGGGCCACGTGTGGGTGTGGGGGCAGCGGATGTGGCCGAGGGGGCAGCGGGTGAGGGGTCAGCAAGGCCGGGCCATTCTGGCCCCGCAGGATGGGCCATGGGGCACTGAGGGGCCACAGGGGCTGGGGAGGGCAAGGGGGGCCCAGGACGCTCCTATCACCCCTCCACCAAGCGGGGGAGTCACCCAACATCCCGCACCCAGGGAGGTCCTTCCCACACCCGGGGGGCTCCACCCCCTCCATCCCGCACCTGGGGGGCTCCATCCCGCACCTGGGGGGCTCCATCCCGCACCCGGGGGGCTCCGCCGGCCATGGCTCCGGGCTCTCTCTGCTCGCCGCGCGCGCTGCGGACACACAAAGCCGGCGGGGCTGGGACCGGGTCCCGGTACCGCAGCGTGCCCGGCCCGGCCAGGCCCTGCCGCTCACCCGCAGCCTGGTGACGGTCTCGCTGTATTCCCGCCTCAGCAGCGCCAGCTTCTCCCGCAGCTGCAAGAGACACCGCGCCGGGATGGGCCGGGATGGGACCGGGACCGGCCCAACCACCGGCCTCGGCCTCGGCCCCGTCACCAGCCCCGGCCCCATCCCCATCCCCATCCCCGGCCCCATCCCCATCCCCGGCCCCATTCCCGGCCCGCCCCGCACCTTCTCCCTCTGGGCGCCGCTCAGCGCCCGCGCTCCCTCCATGGCAACGCGCGCGGCGCGCGGAGATGACGCGCCGGAAGCGGCGCGGGGCGGGCGGGGCCGGGCGGGAGCGGCCATGGAGCTCAGCGAGATGCTCTACAACAAGTCCGAGTACATCGAGACGGTGCGGCGGGCGGGGAGCGGGGCCCGGGGAGCGGGGCGGGCGGGGAGCGGGGCCCGGGGAGCGGGGCCCGGGGCCCGGGCCGGGGGGTTGCGGGGGCGGCGCGGCCGGGACAGCGCCGTGACCCGCCCGTTCTCCCCGCAGGCCTCCGGCAACAAGGTGAGCCGACAGTCCGTGCTGTGCGGCAGCCAGAACATCGTCCTCAACGGCAAGGTGAGCAGCATGGCTGTGCCTTGGCCAGGCCCGCGGGCACAGCCGGTGCTCTAGCCTCCTGTCCCTCGGCATTGCCCTCGCGTTTCTTTAGACTGAGAGCCATCTCTGAGGGTCTTGCTGGACTGACCAGCCCTTGGCATGAGCTGCGAAACAGCTGCTAACGCGGCCAGGAACTGGCTCTTTCTCCCTTCCGCAGACGATCGTGATGAACGACTGCATCATCCGCGGGGACCTGGCCAACGTGCGGGTCGGGCGGCACTGCGTGGTGAAGAGCCGCAGCGTCATCAGGCCGCCCTTCAAGAAGTTCAGCAAGGGGTAAGAGGCTCCTTCCTTCAGGGAAACACCTAAAAGTATCTGTCAGCCTGGCTGATATTCAGAGGACGCTGTTCTTTTGCAGCAGTTTGCAGTAATACACCTGTTTCCACCTGTCCCTTTCCTGGGTGTTCAGCCGTGCCGTGAGGGTTGGTGCTCACCAGACCACTGTGGAAAGGCTGGGGTATATTAGAATAGCAAAGTGAAGAGCGTGTTTCAGTTGCTCTTTGTTTATTCACAACATCTTGCTGCTGCTCCTTTGGGCCATCCTTAGGAAAGAGAGGAGAAAGACCAGTTACTGTTTTGTCTTCCTTGGCACCAGATCCACCTCTGCTAATCCATCAGGGGACAGGAGACTCCACAGGGCGATTCTTGGGTCTAGCAGTGTCAGTTTGTTTATTGTGCACCAAACAAGTACCTCTCCTGTTCACAGGGTGGCTTTCTTCCCTCTGCACATTGGTGACCATGTGTTCATAGAAGAGGACTGTGTTGTCAATGCGGCCCAGATCGGCTCATACGTGCACATAGGCAAGAACTGTGTCATCGTGAGTGCCATTTCTGTCCTTTCTGCAAACTCCTGGGTACTGCTGAGGGTTTGGGGCAGCAGCTGAGAAGTGTCTGCCCCAGATGCCTGGAGCAGGCGCCTTCTCTGCGCTGTTCCTTCCTCCTCCTCTTCCTTCTCTGCAGGAAGCAGGGCTTTCAGGTTTGGTTTTCTGAGGACAGCAGGTTCAGCTGCTGCTGATTGGAAAATCCATCCCAACAACATTGTCCCTGTGGCTAACAGGACTGCCCAGGGAAGGCAGCCTGGCCACAGAGAACAAGTGGAACTGTGTTCCTGTGCAAGTAACTCCAAATAGTCAAGGCTTCTCTGCTGAGGTAGAGAAGGCCCTGCTGGTACTGCATGATTCAGGCCAATTTGCACACTGACATGTTAATGTGCAGCTGCCTATACCTGTGTTATTTGGAAGCAAACATGTTTCTCCTTAAAAAGAAAAATTAGTTGTGTTAGGAGGAGGATTCAATCAGGGTAAGGAATTACTCCTGTGATCCCATATACAGAATGTGTTTTGAGCAATTAATCTGCTTGAAATATAAGTAACGTATCAGTAACAAGCAAAAGATCTCATAGTGTTTTCAGTATAAACTTTTCTGGTTCTCTGTTTTAGGGTCGTAGATGTGTTTTGAAAGACTGCTGCAAAATCTTGGACAACACAGTACTCCCTCCTGAAACTGTAGTCCCTCCTTTCACTGTCTTCTCAGGCTGTCCAGGTATGCTCCCTCCAAGTTCCCTTGCCCAGAAGCATGGATAACAGGGATATTCTTATTTTAAATGAGATTGCTATGACAAAGTTGCCTATTAGCAGTTAGTGTGTAGAAATAAAGGTATCAGACCTTCCTGCACTGCAAAGTAACAGCTTTAACTTGTGAAACTCCCTCCCTTAGTACATGGTGGGTAGATGGTACATGGTGACTGATGTCAATACTGTTGTTCTTCTTCCAGGACTCTTCTCTGGGGAGCTCCCAGAATGCACCCAGGAGCTCATGATTGACGTTACCAAGAGCTATTACCAGAAGTTCTTGCCACTCACTCAGGTCTAGTAGCCCATTTCCCGTGTTTCAGGCACACAGGAGCATCCTGGGGGTGGGGAGAGGGATGTTGTCCAGTGAGACCAGGGCCTGGCCTTCTGCTCTCCTGAGCACTTGTGGGAGTTTCCCTCAACCTCACCAGCCTGGCCAGGCAGTCCCTTGTGAAAGCTGTCATGTCCTGTTCAACTTCTGTATGCTCATAAGATGTACTCCATTCCACATTGTCTGAACTGTGCCACTGAATGTTCTGGAGCTGGGAAAGCTGATCCACCCACCTTAGGGCAGCAGCTGGGGAACGAGGCAGAGCTGACACATGCTCTGCAGCCTCAGCCTGTCTGGTCAGTTCTGTCCTAGCCCCAAGTATGGGGGTTTGGGTCTGTTAGGAGCAGTCTCACCCCAGCAGGACTATAATGGGTGTGCTCCAGGGACTTAGCAGGGTTCATTAGACCCAGGGCTTGCCTTTGGCAAAATACTTGCTGCTCCTTAGGCTGTGTGCTGAGGTGGATGGCCTCTTCCTTTTCCATGGGACTCTCTCCTGTAGGGCCATCATTCATCATCCTGCTGTTGGCTTTAGGAACTTTGGCTGGCATTGACACCTGTCTTTCTGTGCCTGACAGGACATTTCCTAGCTTTCAGCTCCTGTGTTCTCACCCCTTGAGGTTGGTGTTCTTGGGGCCAGTGCATGTTCTGCTTCCTGAACATCACAGACCTTAAAGAGCCAAAGGCCTTTGGAAAGAGGTTTGCTATGTCACTCGCAGAATTCAGTGCAGCAGAAAGTAGATAATTAAAAGCAGAAATCACGTGGATGAGAGAATGCTGCAACTGTCCCCATTCATTACCCAGTGTCTATATTTGCAGAAAGCCCTTTGATGCTTTTCTGCATTATGAAGCTTAGGAATGAGATTCAGACTTCGTGAAAAGAGTGAACATTTCATTTCCAACATGTAGAGCAGGAATAGTTCTTGCTGGGAGCAGCTTTGAAAGTTGTGGGCACCTGATGCTTGTGTACCTGACTGAGTACAGACAACCAGCTGAACATGACTCTGCCTGCTCTGGTTGTGCTCTATTAAAGCTTAGCATCATTCTGCTCTAAGTTTGAAACTGGGGCTCCTGCATGTTGCAGTGTAGCAGCTGGGGCCAGGACATGTGTTAGGTGTGTAGTGGGTGCGTGGTTTCGGATGAGCAGCCCTGGAGCCCTCAGCTGATCTGTGTAACAAGTGCTGATACACCTTTATAGCTGTACAAGCTGTACCAGTACTAACGTGTGTAGTAGCTGCTGTTTATCACATGTAAAACCACTGACTGGTTTGTTTTGTATTTTTGCTGTACATAAATTAAAGCCTCTCCAGTTGTTCAAGTGACTCAAGGTTGTGACTCTTCAAATCAAACTTGAGACTAGACTGAGGTTCCTGCTGTGCTTGGCCATGAGCCCCCGCCCCTTGTTCTGTGACTGTTACAGGCTGTTCTGGCTATCACAGTGTCAGTGCATTAAAAAAGTGGAGTACAGTGTGAAACAGCTGCTTTCTCCCTCTGAGGGGTGGAGAGGCCTCCCCATCACCAGACCTGACACGTTAGGGGCTTCTTGAGATTCTGTGCAAGGCGGCTGTTCAGAGCCCCGCTTTGCTGTCAGGTGTCTCTGGCAGTGTCTGGCAGGAGTGGGGTGTCTGTGCTGTGTTGCCATGATGTCACCTCAAAGTTTCAACACCACATTGTGCGTCTCACTGGGATCACTTCATCAGCAGCTGCAGTGGCAGGGAGAGGGGTGGGAGGAGGTGTTTGAATTGGGATGGAGGGGGATGACAGCTGGAAAAGTCTGAGTGATGCATTTCCACCATCACCTGAGAGCAGTAGTGCATGGAGGGATATGTCACCGCAATTATGTGTTTCGTGGCCTACTCTTCCTTCTAACAGGCTGAGCCAACCCTTCTGCCCTAATTAAAACCTCTTTTATTGTCTCTGTTAAGGTGGCCTCTGCCAGGGCCTAAAACCAAGCCGCCACTGAAGATCCCAAACACCCAGCACTGTTAACATTCCTTACCTTGGCCACTTTCTCCTCCTGTCTCTGAAGCGTCCCTCTGACCTGGGCCCACCTCTCCACCTGTGCCAGCTCTGGGAAGATGGAGTGTCAGTGCTGCCACAGCCCGGGGAGGCCCAGCTCTGCTGGCAGCGCTCGCTCCTGCACAGTGCAGCAAAACCTGACCCACAGCAGGGCTGTGCCTGTGGCCAGAGGAGCTGCAGGAGTGGGGAAGCATGTCCCGCAGGGAGGGAATGCCATCTGTCAGGAATCTTGTACAAACACTGAGCACTTCAACCCCCAAGTCGCCGTGTTGCTTCATTGATCTTGCTCTGTTCCTGTGTGGTTTGCTCCGGGTTGCTCCAGGCGGTGGGCAGGCCATGCTGTCTGTACCTCAGGGTGTTCAGAGTCCCTGGGACAGACCTCCTGCTCTGTGCCAGGCACTGAGGGCTCAGCAAGAGGAGCTCAGGGGCCTGTCAGGGGCTGTGCAGGAAGGTCACGCAGTCAGTGTCTGCTTTGTGGGGTGGTCCCGCTCCATGGGGGGAGTGGCAGCTGAACTGAGCCCGTGGTGTTCTGCAGGGCCCATGGCCTGGCCTCGTGTGCTCCTGGGGACCCGTGTTCTGTGCCAGGGCCAGCTGGGAGCACTGGCTCAGCCTGCGGGGCCAGCCTTCTGTTCTTTGTTAGCCAGGGCTGAAAGGAACAGCTTCTGCTGACAGAGAAGGGCAAAGGAGGTAAAGTCCCTGCCCTCATCCCACTTCCAGCCAGGTGGGGCTGTGTGTGCCTGGAGGTACCTGGGCTGGGGCACTGCTGCTGATTTTTTTGTGCCTTTTGGAGTTGTCATTGGTGTTTTATTCTGTGCCAGCAGGCAGCAAGATACGGTTAAGGGATGGGAACACCCCGTGGTCATTTCTCTTGGCAAGTGGTGCCAGGCCCAGGAGCAGCGCCGGGGGTGGGGATGCCCCGGGGTGGAGGTGGCCTGGGGGGAGGATGCCCTGGGGTGGGGGTGGTCTGGGCGGGTGGGGGAGGATGCGCCGGGGTGGGGATGCCTTGGGGAGGGGATATTCTGGGGAGGGGATGCCCTGGGGCAGGGCTGTCACTGAGCAGCGTCCACGGTGGAAGTGGGGAGAGTGAAAAGTCCTTAATAAGGTCAGGGAGAGCCACACAGAACTGTGAAAGATTACCCGAGGGGGCCGAGAGTGAGGGGGGAGCCTGTGGAATAAAAACCAGTGCAGGGTCCCGATTCCTTCGCGGTCCCGCCGTGACGGCCCCTTTCTCTCCCGGGAGCGGCCGCGCCGGGATCAAACCGCACGGGAATGCCCGGTCCGGGAGCGGCGCTGGGCGGGGCCGGGGGCGGGAGCGCGCCCCGCGCGTGCCCCGCAGCGCCCGCCGCCAACCGCCGCGCACGCGCGTCCGGGGGCGTGTCGGGGCGGGCGCGGCCCCGCCGCGGCGGTCACGTGTCCGCCCGCGCTCGCATCGGCCCCGCGCGCCGCGGGGAGT
>JAWWEV010000034.1:15917307-15930270 GCA_035583235.1 Hafferia zeledoni
GCCCGGCTGGCAGCCAGCACCTGAGCTGTGCTCTGCCATGCTGGTGTGTGTGGCCGTGGGCTGGTGGGCCACACAGCGTGCCTGTCTCAGGGCGTTTCCCAAAAGCCCATGCACGATTCCTAATGGAACTTCCCCTGCAGGGTGCCAGGTCCCACCTTCCCTTTCCAGCAGCAGGAGGCAGTCACAGTACAAGTGACTGCCAGCACTGCTGAGTGTCCAACGCCAAGTGTGCTCCCTCTGCCAGAAAAGCCCCTGGGTGTTTTTAGAAGAGGGTCATTCCCACACAGAATCCAAGTCTCTTTTGCAAAACTGATGCCCTTTTGTCTGGGAATGCCCAGGTACACTCTGCTGGTGGGGAAACCGCCCTTTGAGACTTCTTGTCTAAAGGAAACGTACCTCCGGATCAAGAAGAATGAGTACACCATTCCTAAGGTATGGTGCTTCCCGTGGAGGATCCATTCACCCCACTGCAGTTCCCTGTCAGCCTCCTGCTGCACCTCCTGTGTCTGGCACTCAGTGGGTTCTCACACAACTGGGCAGTGGCTGTTATTGGTGGGAGGGAGTGGTTCAGTCTGTGGTGGAGTGAACCCATAAGGGTCCCTCATGGAAAGCCAGAAACTCCCCGCCCCCTGATCCAGCAAAAATCTGAGCTGGGCAGTTGGCACATGGGGGTGAATGGACAGCAGCAAGTCCATGAGGTTTGGGCCAGGTCCCCAGTCATCCCACTTCTGTTGAGTTGGTCTTGCTCAAGTCAGTTAAATTCGGGGTCTGGGTGCTGTTAGGAGACAGCTCTCTGTGCTGCCCAATTGTGCTCCTCCAGGCTTGTGTCCTGCTTTCCTGATGCAGCACTGAAGCTCTGCTCCAAGTGGAACTTCCCTGGGTTGTGAATCCAGTTCATCTGTCTCTAGTGCACATTGTCCTCTGTCCCCTGTCTAAACTCCACCTGTCCCTCAGCACATCAACCCTGTGGCTGCAAACCTCATCCAGAAGATGCTGAGGTCTGACCCTGCCACGCGCCCAACCATTGACGAGCTGCTGAATGACGAGTTCTTCACCTCGGGGTACATGCCCAGCCGCCTGCCCACCAGCTGCCTCACCATCGCCCCGCGCTTCTCCATCGCGCCCAGCGGTGCCGAACTCGCCGGGCGGAAGCCACTGACGGCACTCAACAAGGGTGAGTGGGGTGCCTGTGAGCGGCTGGGCTGTGGTGCTGAGCCTGCCTGGCCTCCAGCAGCATCCAGAACCTTCAGTGGGGTGCTCCCTCACGTCAGCTCCCGATTCTTCTGGAAACTCAGTGTTTTGTGGGTGAGAGGGTTCTTGCTCTGCCCGGGGCCAGCGTGGGGAGGAAGCACAGTGGCAGTTGTAGCTGTGGTAGTGGGCACAAAGGTGCATGTGAAGTTCCACCTGAACATGAGGAAGAAATTCTTTCCCGTGCAGGTGACAAACACTAGAACAGATTGTCCAGAAAGGGTGTGGAGTCTCCCTCACTGGAAATATTACAGAACCATGTGGACACAATTCTGTTTCATGTGCTCTGGGATGATCCTGCTTGAACAGGAAGGTGGGACCAGGTACCCCACCATGATCCTTTCCAACCTGATCCATTCTGTGTGTAAGATGTTGCCTATGCCTGGGGTAGGGTGTAAGTCTAATGCCATTGTAAGCCTCTCCCTGGTCATACCCTCACACTCTTCTTTCTTCTGGCCCAGGACTAGACAGCCCTGCACTGGAGAACTTACCAGACAAGGAGGATGCGGCCGGGCTGCGGGAGGTGGGAGATGCTGTCATCTGCCACCTGACTGATATGTTGCAGCAGCTGACAGCAGTCAATGCAGCCAAGCCCTCTGAGAGAGTGGCAGTGAGACAAGGTGAGCCTGGGGCAGCCCATGGGCTTTGCTGGGTGCACAGGGTGTGGGAAACATCTCCTGACAAGCTCCTTTCCTCTTGCAGAAGAAGCTGAGGACCCAGCCTGCATTCCCATCTTCTGGGTTAGCAAATGGGTGGACTACTCAGATAAATATGGACTAGGTAAGTACTCCGGGGACAATGCTTCAGGCTTTTCTGGTGACTGAAGTAGCTGGGGGAAGCCTGGATTGGTGTCTTGGCATCACCATGTTCCCATGATGCGTCCAAGACTGCTGCCAGGGAAATTAACAAATACCCAAAGAATCCAGAGCAGTGGTCACTGAACATCAGCCCTGGCCACTTTAAGGTGGACAGTGGTTACCTGTGCATGAGGTGGCCACGCTGTCCTGAGCCTGCATAGGGACCCATGGTGGCAGCTGAGGTTGTTTCTGCAGCAGGTGATGCAGTAAGGGAGATGACAAATCCAGAGGTGGAAAAGTGCCACCCAGACCTCCCTGTAAGGAGACCTGGCAGGGACTTGTGAGATGGCTGTTGGGGAACCCTTGGGGGATACAGTCATTTGCCTTTGTATTTTCCCCGGCCGGCAGTCCCCTGAGTTTGGAGGGCTCACAGGGTCCCTTTTGGGCAGGTTATCAGCTGTGTGACAACAGCGTTGGTGTTCTCTTCAACGACTCCACTCGCCTCATCATGTACAACGATGGCGAAAACCTGCAGTACATTGAGCAGAACAGCACTGAGTCCTACTTCACTGTGAGGTCCTACCCCTCTGCCTTGAACAAGAAGGTTAGTCCTGGGGACAGCAGCCCTGGCTGAGGGGTGGGATGACTCCTGCCAGCCTTGAACTTTTGTGATAGGGTGCGTTCCAGGGAGAAACATCTGTAACTGGGGCTCACTGGCACTCTTCAGGCTTCCTCTGGCTGGTGACACATGACCCCAAGGACAGACATTAGCAGCTCTGTTTATCTCTGCTGTCTGAGGCTCATGTGTGAGCAGTTTCACAGAAAATAGTGCTCGCATGACTTGTGTGTACTCAAGTGTTCAGCACACTGAGGCTGAAGTGTCACAGTCCAAATTAACTTGGAGGTCTTGCAGTTTGTGCAGTGGCACTTCAAGCTGTGAAGGATGTAAGGAGGCTCTGGGACTGTGATGGCCGCCCTAGGGTCACCCTTGGCCCCTCACAGCACATCCCATCTGCAGATAACACTACTGAAGTACTTCCGGAACTACATGAGCGAGCACCTGCTGAAGGCGGGGGCGAACATCACGCCGCGGGAGGGGGATGAGCTGGCCCGCCTGCCCTACCTCTGCACCTGGTTCCGCACCCGCAGCGCCATCGTCCTGCACCTCAGCAACGGCACCGTGCAGATCAACTTCTTCCAGGTGAGGCCCTTTCCAGGCTGCGGCTCCAGTGCCTGAGGGACTGGCTGCCTGTGGTGCTGCTGGGAAGGTGGCAGAAAGGGATAACCTGAGCTCCCCAGACACTCCTTGCTCATGAGCACTGGAGTGAGCAGTGCTGAGCTGGCTGGTCCCCTCAGCTGCGCGTTGCAGGAATTCTGTGGTGGGGCCTTGTCACCATGCTCCGGGTGCGGCTGGGGTGGCACATCCAGAGGAAATGCTGTCCCCAAGGAGTGCAGTGCTCAGGGTGACTGCGTGTTCTCTCCCCCCAGGACCACACCAAGGTCATCCTGTGCCCTCTCATGGCTGCTGTCACATACATAGATGAGAAACGGGACTTCCGCACGTATAAGCTGAGCCTGATCGAGGAGCACGGCTGCAGCAAGGAGCTGGCCAGCCGCCTCCGCTACGCACGCACCATGCTCGAGAAGCTCCTCAGCAACAGGGCTGGCTCGGGCCGTGCCAAACCCCCTGCTTAGACACTGTTCTTGCTGGACTCGGCATCTGTGCCAAACTGCCCAGCTGTGGAGAGAGAGGGCTGGGAGCTTCCCTCCCGTGGCACAGCTGGGCTCTCCCTCTTGGATATGGGCTCGTTGACACAAGGAGGTCCCTGTTGCTGTGGGAACAGTGTTGTTCACTCTGACTGGTGCCCAAAGGTTTCTTGATCCCCTCTTCTAACGGAGTCTGTTTTATAATTCCCTACCTAGTCTGTTTTTCTAACTTTCCAAAGCCAAAAGCCTGACTCCAAACCAGCCCTCTTGTCTGAGGCACCTGGGCCTGCTCTTGAGAGAGCAGAGCATGGGGAGAGCAGAGCTATCATGTGAGGGATCTTTACATGGCTACTGCACCCATGCTTTGGGCTTCATCTCCTCTTGTAGAAGCTCAGGTAAGGTATTGAGCAAGTGCAGGGTGAGACTGAGCAATCAGCCTTTTAATACTGAACTACACAAAACCTCAACTTTTGTATATTGCATAACCTGATTAAAGATTGTTTGCTGCAGCATCCAGCCTCTTGCAGTTCCCTTTGGTTTGCTGAGGGAGGGAACAGCACCTCTGATTTCCCCTGTGACCAAGCTATCCTCTTACCCTACTGACAGTCCCAGGGTGAGCCTGCCTCTAGCTCTGCTCAACTTAAAAAGGAGCAACAGGGAAACTGGCAGAAGATGATGGGGAAGGAAATAAGTTGGTTTGGGAGATGCTCTTGGGACCAGACAAAGGTGGGTGAGTTACTTCTCCAGTGTTGGGGAACATTCCCCTTTTCCAGGTAATTGGCTCTATTTACTACATGGTTACTAATTATGATTACACAATCAGCAGAAATTATCTTCTGCAGCAGACTCTTGCAAGAGCCTAGTGACCTTCAGTTATTCTCCCCATCTCTGCTCCCTGTCAGCACCTATGGCAGCCCTTGGGCCAATTTACTTTTAAGCAGGACAAGCTTTTTAGTTTTCATTTTTTATAACATTTTGTATAAATATATTCTGAAAAGAAACCAGGTACAAAACTCTGTTACCTATGTAACAAAATCCCACACCCCAGCACCCCCAGCAATCACACTGTACAGAATTATTGCTGTTCTCCAGAGGAACTTTGCCATGGGGCTCCCTGTGCCTGTGGGCTCAGGCAGTACTGGAGGCTGGCTCATAGGGAACACTTGCCTATGGGGAAGCCAAGAACCAGAGCAGCCATGGGGCTCTGGCCCTGGGCAGCAGAAGAGGCTGGCAGAGCTTCAGGAACAGCCTTGTGTTTGAGGGAAGGGATCCCTGGGAAAAAGTAAGGTCCCTGCTTTGTGCAGAGAGACAACTGCTCCCAAACTGCACTGTGACCCCCTCAGGGGCTCACACCTGGCAGAGGTACAGGCTGCTTGGGACTGAAAGGGAGACAACATTGTTCTCAGTCCAGCTGAGACTCAAACCTTCATTCAGGGGGCAGTGCTGGAGGCCCCAAAGTGCCACAGGGCTGTGCCCTCACAGCCTGGATATGACAGGCAGATCCCAGCCTGGTGTGGCTGCTCAGCACTGCCTGACTGAGCACAGCCCACAGTGGGGCTGAGGGCTCAGCTCCAGTGACAAGACAGGCACTAGTCCTGGTCACAGCTCAACCAGCTGTGTTCCCAGCCATCTGGCACAGGAGAATGCCCTGGACAAAGCTTGCTGATCCACAGTGACCATCCCACCAGGACCCAGTGCCAGCCTGAGGGCATCGCTGTGTGGGGAAATCGACATCACTGCCCTTGGAAAACACATGTTGTGTTTTCCTCTTTCTTCTCCAAGCACCCTGTCCACCCCAGAGATGTCTTTGTTCTCTGACACAAGTGCCTTCAGGCCCCTGAGTCTGACTGTGAGTGTTTGCAAAGGTGAGTGCCCAGGCAAGAGCACAGTGCTGCCCTGTGCCCACCTCCACACTCTGCTGCTGGTAACCCCCTGTGTGCTGGGCACCCGTCTGGCCCCGGGGAGGGGGGGAAGGACTCCCAGAGCCCCCAGGGCTGTGGGAGCAGGTGGGGAGGAATGGCCGAGCAGCCTCGTGCCGTCTGGGTGCCCCTCAGGCGCCGTCGCCCCTCGGGCCGTGGCAGTAGTAGGAGTGGAAGATGCGCTCGTGGGCGCAGCCGCGCATGGCCCCGTGTGTGTGCAGCAGCAGCCGCGGGAAGCGTGAGGTGAAGTACTGCACGAAGCCCTCGGGGACCGAGCCCAGGGCGGCCCGCACGTCGGCTGGCAGCTCGTGGTAGTGGTGCTTCTGCAGGAGAGAGGGTGAGAGGGTGAGCTCAGAGGGGCAGGGACGGTGGGAGCGCCAGGGCAGCCGTGCGGCTCTACCTTGTTCCTCATGGCCCGCAACAGGTCACGCACCGACCCTCCCTTGTAGGTGCGGAACTTCCTCAGGTCTGCAGAGAGCACAAGAGACATGGTGAGGTGGGACACAGCTGGGGCAAGGGGCTGCCACAGCCCTGCAGTGCCAGCAGCACTCCTGGGTGCTGCAAACCCGGCTTGGCTCTGCTCTGCCATCCCAAAGAAGGCATGGCACCTTTACCTGCCCTGCTTTTTAGCTCCTGAGCACAAGCAGGCACCTCCTGGGTGGTAAAGGCAATCGACTCCCTGTCTACTACCAGCCCCTACCTGCTTCACCAGGCCCAGGGGCATGCCTGGCCTTCCTATACTCACCCATCTGCAGTGGGAGGGAGATGTGCATCCTCCAGTTGGTCCTCACCACTGCCCGTGCCCCTGATTCCAGGGCCGACACGATGGGACCCTCAGCTGGCTCCTTCTCCACGCGGTCACTGACGTCCTGCATGCCCAAGAGCAGGGATGGGGTAGTAAGGCACTGCCCTCACCCCGCATGATGGGGCACAGAGATCCAGCAACCCACCACCCCATTCAAAAGTAGCTCAGAATGAGCACATTGACCTAAAACCAGCTGTTTCCAGCATGTTTTTCAGAGCACACCTGTGGTTGCTGCCAGTGGGACAGCATAGGCTCACCTGGAAGAACTGCAGCTGCTTCTCTTGACTCCAGAAAAAGGGATGCACAAGGACCACAGGGGCCGAGGGCCGGTGCTGGGGGTCAGGGCTGATCATCGCCACAATCAGCTCCCTCGCCACAAGCTTGTCTGGAGGTAAAACAACAAAGCAGAGAAATCAAGGGAGCTGCCCCTTGGCCCAGAGCTGCCCTGCAGGACTGTGCCACTGGGGAAGGTGCTCAGCTGGGGAAGGGCCTCACCGTGAGCCTCCTCTTGCAGGCAGCTCAACTCGTAGGAGCCCGCCAGGATGTTGGCCTGGCGCCGCAGGCTGTCCCCAAAGGGGTGCTGTCCTCCCGACACCACATAGTAGAAGATACAGCCAGCTGAGAAAATGTCCACGGCACTGGTCTGCAAAACATGGTGGGAGATGGCACCTTCAGGCCAGGGGTAAGGAAAGCTTTCACCTCACACTTTTCCATCCTTTTCTGTGAACAATTGGTTGTTGGCTGCAGAGCTGCCGGAAAATGCATCACATGCATCACCCCAGGTCCATGTCAGGGAAGGGGCTTCCAGAGGCACAGCCAGAATTCAGGACTCCACAGCCTGACGGACACACCGGGGCTGCTGGGTAAAAGGATCCCAGCCCACGGTGAAGGGAAGCTGCCAGTCCCAGCACATGCCTCGCCAGGGACCAGTACAGCTGCTGCTTCCAGCAGAAATGGGACTCCTGGCGCTAAACAGAGGAGCAGAAGCTTCTGCTTGACCTTGGTAGCAACCTATGGCATCTCCAACCTCCCCACTCCAAATTTCTGAGCGCTGGAGCTCAATGAGATGCCCTGTGAAGACAGCTGGGCCCTGTTCCCTGAGGGCAGGGTCATGGGGGCAGCCACGGACCAGGGGCAGCCCTGGCACGCAGCATGGTGCCCGTGTCTGGGCTGGCTTGAGCTTAATTGTGCACCCCAGCAGTGTGCCCCAAGGCCACTGCCAGCATGGGGACACTGCCACCATGGGCCCAAGGAGCACCCAGGGCAAGGGCAGCCATGGCTCACTGACAGGGTTCTCCTTCGGAGCCTCCTGCAGCACCTCGGGCGCGATCCAGCCCTCGGTGCCAGGGATACCGGAGTGGAGACTGAAGCTCTGTCGTCCCCCCTGAAGCTTCTTGCAGAGGCCAAAGTCTGAGATGACAGCACGGATCTGCCCATGACAATTTGGGGCAGAGATGAGGATGTTACAGGGCTTCAGGTCACGGTGGACTGGAAGAGAGAGTGTGTGGTGTCACCTGGCAGGGCTGGAGTAAACAGGGCTCTGCCACTGCCCTGCACGCCGCTGGCCCCAACAGCCCCCACCCAAACCCCGACAGCCCCTGCCCAAATCCTGCAGCCTCAGCTGAGGACGAGATGGAAAAGGCCCTGCTGGCCCTTACCAATGCTGAGGGAGTGGAGGTGGGCCAGCCCAGACATGGTCTGACGCAGCAGGGACACCGGGTCCAGCCCACGGCGGTTGAAGCTGGGGCTCTCCACGTACTGGAAACACACAGAGGGAGAGAGGAACAGAGCCTGATTTACTGGGCAAAGGCAAGGCTGGCTGGGAGGGACAGAGATCAGCCCCAAACAGGCTGTTTGTGCCCACGGCTTTTGTTTCCAGGGCTCCCAGTGGGCGCCAGGAGCAGCCCCGTGCCCAGGGCAGGTGGGGGGCCGGGCTCACCTCCTGCAGTGTGGCAGAGCAGAGCTCGATGGCGATGTAGTGGAACTGCCTGTCCTTCTCAGTGCAGAAGTAGCGCACAACGTGGGGATGATCATCCGACTGCCGGAGCAGCTGCACCTCCCGGTCAAGCAGATGGACACACTCGGGCAGGAGCCGCTTCACGGCCACACTCCGTCCCTCGAACTGCCCCCTGTGCAGAGTCCTCAGTGTGTCCATGTGTGGCCCCCCGGCTGGAGCAGAGCTCAGCGCTGCAGCCCCACAGCCCAGTCACACTCCAGCTGACACTGGAGCTCACACACGGGGTCCTCAGCAAGGGTCACCCTGCTGTGACTCCCAAAGCCCTGCCACACCACAGACAGGCAGAGATCTCTCCCAGCATGAGCTGGGAACTGCGGGTCAGAGTCTTGATTTTGTAGGAAAATGACATCCCTCACTTTTTCCTGTGTTCAGTGCTGGGAAAGGGGCTCAGCGAGAGCCTGGGAACTGTGTGAGGAGCCAGATCAGGTGCAGGCAGGCAAGGAAGAGGTGGGAGGGGTACCTGCCCAGTGCCTGGTTACTGAGGGCCACAAGCCCAGCTTTGGGACAGGTGTAATGAGGACCAGAAGAAAGGGAAGATAGAGGCTTATTCTCAAATATTCCTGAACCAGCAGCCACCACCCTGGGCAACAGCCACCTTGACATTGGCACTGTGGCTCCCAGGGAGAATGGGAACGGAATGGGAGAAGGCACCTGGTATCACTCACCTGAAGACAAAGGTTCCTCCAGCTCCATGGCCTAGAACTTCCTTGGGGTTAAAAGAAACTTTACCAACTACAACCAGGTCTGGTTCTGTATCTGCAGGGGAAGAGAAGACAGCCATCCTTCAGCCTCCAAGCATTAGTTCTGTGTGGAAGACAACTACATTTTTATCCATCTGGCCATTTCTTGGGCCCTACTCTTATGTAGTCCACACTTATCCAGCAGCAGGTCTGGCACCCCCTCCCATCCCAACTGGGCTGCAGCCATCTCATGTGTGGGCGTCCCTGTTTTGGGTGACAGCATCTTTGGACAGACAGTCCCTGCACCCTGCCCTTTCCCCCTGCACCCACCTGCAGCTGGGTCTGGACTGACCATCCCATTAGCTGGGCCCTTCAGGTGGTTTGAGGGGCCCAAGCTCTGCAAGAGTTCTAATGCACTTCCCCGGATCAGCTGTGGCTTCCCAGGCTCCTCAGGGACATCTCCCTCAGAGACCCGGCCTGGGAGCAGGATCTGCTGCTGCTGCTGCTGCAGGAGCTGGATCTGCTCCTCCAGTTGTTGCTGCTGTGCCGTGTGCTGCCGCTGCAGTTTCTGCAACAGAAACCACAGGAACACTCAGCTCTGTGCCCAGAGTGCAGCTGGGGCATTGACGCAGCGAGGCCACTGCTGTCCCTCACCCTCCACCATCACCACTCACCACGAGCAGGAGGAGCAGGACTCCCCCACCCAGCAGAGTTGTGCCAACACCAGCCATCACCATGTCCCAGGTGTCATTGGGATACACCTCCACCTGCTCCCCCGGCGCAGGGTCCGGCGGGAGCTGCCCCTCACTGCGGACAGCCGGCTCCTCCGGGATGCTCGGGGCCAGGAACTGCAACACACACCTGGCGCTGGGTGACACCAGAGGGACAGACCGCGGGGCACTCAGGTTTGGGACCCCCTCCCTGTCTCACCCGACGCCAGGGATCTACCACCCACCCCAAGCCATGGGTGACCCTTCAGTGACCCAGCACCCTTCACTGCTCACATCATCAAACACAGTCCTGGCAGGAGGAGCCCTGGGGATGATGGTTTGGGTGGTTTTTCTCAGGTTCTCTGGGAAGGCTCGCAGCATTGTGGTGTGGACCAGAGGAGGCAGCTCATGGTGCCCTGTGGTGGGGGAGGAACAGAAAACCATCAGTTTGCTTCTGGTCACAGCACCTGTCCTTCACTCCACAGTGCCATGGGCACATCAGCAGCCCTGGCTCTTTTGGAGAAAGGGGGTCACTTCTGATGACAACCCCCAGCATGGGTAACTGTGACCTCTGTTTCAAAGGCTCCCTGCCCACCCCTGGGTGGGGGTGCTCAGTGGCCCTTCCTGGGGAGGGAACAAGGATGGGCTGAAACAACTCCCAAGCCAGAGTCACCACAGCCCCTGGGGTGACTCACAGCCTCGGTCTGATTCACCCTACTGGGCAGAGCACATCGGGCTGTACCCCCAGAGTACACCAGCAGCTTGGGCTGGCCCCCCCACCAGGCACTCCCCTGGAGCCAGGATATGGAGAAGCCCATGCCCCACCAAGAGTTCACACCTATGAGGAGCCACTGGTTGCGGAGCGCGGTGATGCTGCCCTGCGGGTACTTGACGTCTGTGCTGGGCGTGATCTCGCACTCCCCTGACTCCCTCAAGGTAACGTCCTCTGTGGTGGGGCCGTCGATTCTCGACAGTGTGATGCCCTGGGGCTGGGGGTGGCAGCTCATGGGGCACCGCTGCTGGGACGGGCGCCCACCACAGCTGTCCCTGAGCGGTGACACTCACCACCAGCGCCACACTGCCGTGCACCAGCGACGTCAGGGCATAGAAGCTGGTCGCGTGCTTCCCCACATAGAGCGCCGGCCTGCAGGGGAGGGACAAGCATCACCTTCCATCACGGATCAGGGTGGCAGAGCACCGGGAATGTGAATGCCACTGGCTGCCACCACGCAGGAACCACGTACAGCAGCTGGGTCTTGGTGGTGGCAAAGTCCTTGACAGACTGGTAGCTCCACTTGAGTACATGGATGTCCTGTGACTGGAATGTCAGGTAGCGCAGGGTCTCCATGGCCAGGTTGAGGTGGGGGATGCGGTGCAGGCTGTCCTGGTGCCACACATAGATGCCAACCACAGGTGAGCCATAGTTCTGCGCCCACAGGACCTCCCCACTCTCCTTGTCCAGTGTTACCACCAGCCCGTCCCCACTCGAGGCCAAGTGTGCCATTTCTAGGGAGAGCAAGAGGGATGGGAGATGTAGCAGTGGGGCCATATGCCCTCTGGTCACCTTTAGTCCTGCCACTGGCTGTGGGCTGCTGTCCATTCTCCCCAGCAATTGGCACAGCCAAGACCTGCTGGCCCTGACAGTACCACCCCAGAGCCCCCACACAGTCACAGTCCTGCTGCAAACAGGGCACCAGTGAGCTGGCTGCCATGGCCCGCACAGATCCCATGGCTTCCATGGCTCCTGCAGATCCCACGGCTCCCGCAGATCCCACAGCCACTCACTGTAGTGGCAGGACTCCTCGCAGAGCGGGGCTGAGTACTCGGAGAAGGTGGCGTTCCAGCGCAGCTCCCGCGACTTGGTGTCGTACATGGTGATGATGTACTCTGGGGACAGGAGCAGGGCACGAGGTCACCTCCCAGCACCGCATCCCTGGCACCAGGCAGGTGATCGGGGCACAGGGCTGCCTTACGGGTCCGGCCTATGTACAGCAGGGGGCTGGATGGGCACACACCATCCCAGGCCTCTGTCGACAGCGTGGTCTGTTTCTCCCCTGACTTGGGATCCACGATGAGCCAGCTGTCCTGCTTCTTCCCTGAGAAGGAAAATACCTTTTCTCTGAGTCCCCACAGCCCTGCCCGTCCCCAGGAGTGCCTGTTGGGCTCCTGCCAGATGCCCTCCATGTCTCCTGGGAGCCACTGCTGGGAGCCTCCATACCAGTGTAGAGGACACCATCTGAGCTGCGGCACGGTGAGGACTGGACCAGCTCTGGGATGGTGAATGGCAGCTTCTGCAACACAGATAGCAGAGTGCATGCGGAGCCAAAGTCACTTCCCCCTGCCCAGTGAACCCTGAGGGGACACGGGATGCCCACAGCCCCACTGACCATCAAGCCTTCTTTGTTCTTTCCTCCCAGGATATACAGGCTGCCATCATTGGGGTCTGGAAGGAATGCTGGTCTGGGAAGGAAGAAAAGAGGATGAAACATGAGCTGCACCCTGCCCTGGCATCCAAGGACCACAGAGGAGCTGCACTGCAGAATCCCCTTGAGCAGTTCTCTGCAGGGTGAGTCACTGTGAGGCTTGACCTTTCCAGGACACCTGTAACACTGGATTTGGCAGGAGGTAACTCCTGCTGTGGGGTGCCCTGCCTGCCCTAGGGAGCTCTCCTGATGCCCCTGTGCTTTTGAGGGCATTTCCCTTAATTCCTCTCCATGCTGTTGTGTATGGTGGAGCTGAGAGCTCCTTGGCTGCTGTGAAAAGGCTGCAAGCCCATGGGGATGACACTCACTCTGCCACGTACACCGGCACTTGCAGAATGGGATCTGAAACAGAGAGTGAGAGACAACATCAGCAGCGCTCCCGTGAGCAGGACAGCACAGCACTGCTGCTTATCAGCATGACACAGCTTACACCACATGGCACTGTCACCCAGAGTGGCACTGTCACCTAGCCCAGCCACACAGTCTGTTTGCATTTCAGACCCAGAACAGACACCAACGGCAGATGCTCACCCATGCTCAGCCATGCCTGGAGTTGTGCCTGGGGCTGGAGTGTCCCCCGGAGCTGGAGGCACTGCC
>JAWWEV010000034.1:15930359-15944726 GCA_035583235.1 Hafferia zeledoni
CAGATGCTCACCCATGCTCAGCCATGCCTGGAGTTGTGCCTGGGGCTGGAGTGTCCCCCGGAGCTGGAGGCACTGCCCACCCAACAAGAGCCAGGCTGGAGGAACATCCCCCAACCCCAGAGACAAGCCCTGGGAGCCAGGCTGTCATCAAACCCCTGTCCTGGTTGCTACTCACCATCCTTCAGGGTCCACTTGATGTCCCCTGTGCTCTTGCTGACGGCATGGAGGTTCCCATCCAGTGTGGAGACAAAGAGCAGTGTTTCTGGGATGGCCACGGCACCGCCTTTGAGGCACTAGGACAGACACACCATCCTTGAGAGCTTGGCCAGACTTGGGGATTGGTGCCCAGCCTGGGTCAGCCCCTGCACCCAGGACCCCACAGTGGTGGGCAAAGGCCCACAGTCCTCCTGCTCCCTGATGAGGTGAGACTGGGACGGAAATAACTTATTTCCTTGTACTACCATATTAAATCTGCTCATTCCTCTAGCTCCACCTGCAAAGGACATCACAGAACTGCACCTGTTGCTGGCTGCTGGGAGCTGCTGTGTGCCATAAATCCCTGGTCAGTGGCCCCAGCACTGGGGCAGCTGTACTCGTGGTGACTGGCACCACCAGTACCCATGGTCCCCAGCTTCTGCATTGTTCATGTCCCACCAGAGCAATGCTGGGACCAAGCAGCCTTCCTCCTCCTCTCCCTGGAGCCAGCTCTCCCACTGGTGAGATGAGCCGCAGCACAGCTGTCCCCAGCCACAACCCTGTGTGCCTTTCTAAAGGTGACAACACGAGCAGCTGCACCATTGGCTCCTTCCAGACACAAACGAGTTGGGTGACTTTTCATGCCAGAGATACAATGATTGCTCGGCCATGCCTTCAGATCTGCAGGTTTCAGCTACTTAATGCTGAGGAAGTAATTGCCAATTCACCTGGGAAAAGGAGCAGCTCCTTCCACGTATGGCATCTGCACAGCAAGTGCCAGCTCAGCCAGTGGCACACACACATCAGCCTCACCCCGTTGGCAAACAGGGATCAGCAAACAGCACTGGGACCTGTTGGAATTCTATTTGGTATTTGGCTTAAAAAGCAAGCTATGTGCTGAACTGCATATGTGAATTAGGTGATGTGACTTTAAGAACTATTTTATAAGGTCCAAGATGGCTGTGACAGAGTTCTAAACAGCTGCAAGTGGTCAACCAATTATGAAAGAGTTTATAATGTAAATAACATGATTAACCAATTACCATCTCACAGAGTGCCATCACCTGCGGAAGGTTACAGACTTAAAGAGATATATAATTGTATGCGTAGATGAATAAAGTGCCTGTTCTTGCTAACTCCTATGGAGTCGTCTTGTCAGGCCAGAAACCTCGTCTCTGATAGCTTTAGGGACCCACACGGCTCTGGCAGTCCCTGACACCCAGAACTTGACAGCAGTGCCTGAGCTCCCACCTGGCTGTAGATCCAACATGGGAAGCCCAAGGACACCTGTAGGACCTGCTCCCCCTGCAGACCCCTCACTGCTCTGGGAGCCTGAGCTGGCAAAACCCGGCCTGAGGGGACAGGCCAACAGCCCATGCCCTTCCAGTGCCCACGTGTGAGCATGTGCCCATCTGCAGAGCAGAATCTGACAGTAGCAGACCAGCCACGGCACGGTGGGCTCAGGAGGTTCCTCCACCTGCAGCCGCACAGTCAGCAGAGCCAACAAGAGCCAGGTCGCCTGGAGCACATACCAGCTCCCTCTCAATGCACCTCACACCAACTTTCCGTCTCCAGCCTACTTCTTTTATTTGTCTTTCTTCTTGCCTAATTTTCAGGTGGGGTCAGTGCAAGTTTTGCAGCTCTGGCGTTGCCTGGAGGATGTGGCAGGGCAGGCAGGGAAGGGGACTGCTCCCCACGGCCACTGCTCTAGCCCCTGAGGCCACAAAGGGCTCGCTGAGGGCTTGGACAAGCCAGGCCAGCAGACCCGGGGCTCTTGCGGTGTGGCCACCTGCCCTTGGGACATCGAGGCTGCCGAGCCCCTCCGGGCCGTCAGTGCTGTCAGGGCTCTGTGCTTCCTCCCTTGATGCTCTGTGTTTCTTCCCTCTCTTACACAGGGCTGGCTGCCCAGCACACTCCCTGTGCAGAACGGGGACCCTCACTCTGCTCCCACCCGCGGCGGCCCCTCTGGCCGCCCCCAGCCCCAGCCCCAGCCCGGCAGTGCGCCTGTCATTCCCACGGGCCGTTCCCAGGGCTGTGCTTTCCCAGGCTCCCACCACGGCCCCCCGAGCCAGCAGCGATGCTGAAGGGCTGGAGCTCAGCCGCGAGCTCGGGGCTCGCTGTGCCCCGGACAGGGATGGGCAGCCGGGCACAGGCAGAAACACGGCGCTGCCTCCCCTGGCGGAGCTCTGCCGCTGTCACCGCAGCCACCGTGGCACGGTGCCCTCTCCACGTGAACTGCCACAGCTGCAGGACCTGCATCCGGCTCGGGAGCAGCGCCCGGCCCGAGCAGGCAGGAGGCTCCGGTGCCGGCCCAGCCAGGCTGGGGGTGACGGGGAACACCCCGGGGCTGCATCGCAGAGCGGCGATGGCCACGGGCCCGGCCCCGGGACCCGCACCCAGCACCGCGAACCCTCCGCACCCCACGCCGCCGGTGCCACCCGAGCGCTGTCACAGCGCGGGACACGGACCCGCTTGTGCCGGGGCTTCCCGCAGGGCACGGGGGGCACAGCGGGCACCGGCACCCGAGCAGGAACCACGCAGACACCGCACTGTGCCCCCCGAGCCTCCCTCCGCACTGTCCCTCCCCGCACTGTCCCCGCGGCTGCGGAGCGGCCGTACCTGTGCGGGAGGCGGCAGCAGCAGCAGCAGCAGCAGGAGAAGCCCCCGGAGCCACCACGGAGGCCGCGCGGAGGGGCCGCCCATGTCGCCGCCAGGCCGGGCCGGGCCGCGCGGTCGCCGGTGAGTCAGCGGGGCTGGGGCGGGCCCGGAGGCGGCTCCCGCCCCGCGCCGGCCCCGCACACGGGCACGGACACACACACAGACACGGGCACCGTCCCCGCACACACACACAGAGACACAAACGGGCACCCTCACCCCACTTACACACACGGGCACACACAGACACACACACGGGCACCCTCACCCCACTCACACACTTACACACACACACACACACCCCCAGGCCCCCTCGCACTCCCCCCGTGCTTTAATTCAAGGAAACCAAAGTACAGCTTGGGGCAGGGGGTGCAGGGCCCGCTCTGTAACTCCCACCCCATGTATGTGTGCTGGCACAGAGCAGCCACAGCTGCACTTAAATCCCCACTTTGGCCCTCCGATGTCACAGCAGGCATTGGGTCCCCTGAATTTCTGCCTGTGTTCATCTTCCTGCAAAGAAACTCACCATAAACCCTTTGCTCACAGCTGTTCATGCAGGAGAAGCAGCTCAGTAGTACGGAGCACTGAAACACTCAAACACAGAAAATACTTAATTATCAAACTTTAATTCATAAGACTAATCTTACAGAATAAAACACCAGGATAACCAGTCAAGGTTACACTTAAAAAATCCATCAGTGCAAATCTAAGACTAAATATGTCATCTCCCCCCTCCCCCTTGAAATAGGCAATAGATTATTTAAAAATACCATAATACATGGTACTCACATATTCCATTTAAAAGAAATCTGCAGTGGACACAAATATCTAAGATTTCTTTTTTAATATAAAACCAAACTATGAATTGCTTTGAGTATGAATAAGACGGAGTGAAATTCCATGACCCACAAAGGTGAATCCTTGGCTAGAAGGTAAAATGGCCACGTTTCATACAAGACTTGCTACAGCTCTCCTGGTCCCCTCCTCCCCCACCAGTGACAAGGACATTAATTAACAAAACAAGATGCCAACAGCCTCATCCTAACAAGAGGGGAGAGGCTGGAGTACAGAACTGAGAGTGAAAACAGCTTCATTAGAAAAACCAAGTTACAGAGAAAGAGAAGTAAACAAAGGAAGGCAAGTCTGGCAACAAGCCCTGTGCTGTGGGCACAGTGTGGGCACAGCCAGGACGGGCGCAGGGGGTGCTGTGGCTGTACCAGCAGCACTGGTGGGGTCAGGGACCATGGCTGTGGGGCAGCGGGTGTGGAGCAGATCCCAACAGGGCACCTGGGGAGTGGCACGGCAGGGAATTGTTTGTCTTTGGCCCTTCAGAGCAGGGGCTGGCAGGAACAGGATGGCAGGGGGGATGTCACTGGTACAGCACCACGGTGGTGACAGTTTCTTATCTCATTTGAATCCAGATCACACTCTCCCATCACCAGAACATCCTGACTGTGGTTACATATTCCTTGACACACTTCTGCATTCCCAACACAATATTCATCCCAAGACTGCGTACACTTGGGTTGTACAGAGAAGGAAGGAATACTGAACCTGGGACAAGGAGAGGAGGAGAAGCCCACAGCATTGGGCACAGAGAAGGGAGAGGGATGGCACACAGGTGAGCTGAGCGCTCAGTGTCACAGAACATGGCAGGAATCTTGGGGACTGACACGGGAGGGACCTCCACAAGATGGCAAGAGGAGAGGACACTGCCCAGGCACCGGGAGCCACCGTCCAACACCAGCTGTGTCCTGTGGAAACCCACATCTGCCCCTTGGACCCTTTAATCTTAGCAAACCTAGAAAGCACTTAGTGTAACCTCATATGGAGCTGCAGCTCAGGGTGCTCCCCAAGAATCACTCCCACACACAGCAGGAACCAGCTGTTATTGAAAGCACCTTGTTAAATTGTGATTTAATCAAAACACACTTTTGTGCAGCTGTTAGCATTAACATCCTACAGAAGCCCACGTCAGATCTCAGAACCATCTTTACCACCAACTCCAAATACTGAGTGTACTCACACTACTTGCAAGCTGTATCACTGAGGACCAACCACCAAACTCCTCTCCAGGACCATTGTCTACACTGAGTCACAGTGACCAGAGAGTAAAATCCAAAGCCAAGAGAAGCTGACAACAGCTGTGAGGCAACTGTGGCACTATCCTACTAAAGAGAGGGTGTAACTGCGTTGGAAAAACTGGCATAAGCCAGAACATACAAAGGTCCACATCATTGCCAAAGAGAAAGGATCTTAAAAGCAGTGCTGCTGAGTTCAGCTGGAATATTCATTTCAAGGAGCTCACAAGAAACCTAGGATATTGAGCCAACAAACACCAACTAAAGCATTTTATATAATTCACTTTCCTGTATTTTAATTCAAATTTTGCACGCAGAATGAAAAAGTGAAACAATTTCATTTTTCCAATCAAATCCAACTTGAAAGGAAGCACCTAAACAGGATCACATTTTCTCAGGTTGTAGTATTTTCTTTGTGTTTAAAACTGCTTTGCACGTAACCAAGGGGTTTGCGTTCAGTTTCTTTTGGGCTGCTGGGTTGTACCTGGCCCAAGACACAGAGTAGCTGCACCCCTGGGCAAGGGGCAGCAGGAATGTGACAAGCTGCCTGTGCCCCAGGAGCCTCAGCAGCAGGGCCAGCACCTGCCCCCTGGCACTGCCCCAGAGTTACTCACCCGGTCGCTGCGTCCTGCACAGGAGCTGGGGAGGAGCTGGAACTCGGCCATGTGCCCTCGCCAGGAGCACCCGGACGAAGGGACAGGAAAGGAAACGGAACATGAACAGATGGCAGAGAGGTCCAAACAAGTCAAGGAGCAAGTGGGAGCTGATCATCACTGAACCAGCAAGGTAGTAAGTGCCAAGGTGAACCCTGGTGACAGAAAGGGGCAGTGTTGCCCCTTTTTTTTATCCTGGGGCACCCACTCTTTCCACTGGGTCACAAACTATAAATTTAAGCCTTAACACCAGGACTGGCAACTAGAAAATCACCAGTGTGATGGCTGCATTTCTTCTGTAACGCTGTACCAGTTAACTCAGGACAGCTCCCCTCTGCCCTCGCCGCTCCAAGGGACAGACAAAGGAGCTGACATGGCTCTTCTGGCCCGAGCCACCCGTGTCAGGACACACTGGTGCTGGCTTGTGCACAGAAAGGAAATGCCTCAAGCTACAAGAGGAACAAGCACATCAATAATTTCTCTGTAGGATATGAAACACCTTTAAAATTCATGTTGCATGGCTGTTCTAACAGAAAATACAAACCAAAAGCTATCAAGAGGCTACAGGGAAATAAGTGACCTTAATACCTACCAGAAAGTCCATGCTTTTCGCAGTCTCCCAAGTAAAATAAAAATAAAATAAATACTCATTTGGGACTTTGCACCTGCTGAGTTTCAACTGAGCTGTTTCAAGGAGAGGGAAGAGTGGACATGGGGTATATTAAAATCAGCTGTTCCTAAAAGGCTGTTTCTCCATGAGTTAGAGCTACTGGTATAGAGCAGCTGTGTGCCATGTTAGTGCCCCAGCACTAACACACAGTAGGGATGTTTGAGCTGCTCCAGTCTGGCTGCACAATGGCACCTGCTACGGGCATGCACCTGTCCAGGGCTGGGCGCTCTGTTCAGAACACCTGAGAGAAATGGCACATGGATGGCTGGGAGGACACTGGAGTGTCACAGCCCAAGGCCCGGCACATGAGGTCAGACAGGACAAGGTGTGAGAGCCTCCTGTGAATGGGAGCAGGAGAAAAGCTGGAAGGTGATTCACATTTCAAAACATCAGTTGCTGGATAGAAAATCTAAATTGGGTACAATTCACTGAATTCAAAATCAACATAAATTTTCAAATCCAGGACACAAAAGACTGCTGCAGTTATTAAGGATTCAAAACAGCATCTGAGCTTCTCTCTTCCCCACTCCTCCCACTCCTCACAGGGCAGGAAGGGCCCTGGGGTTCCCTCCCTTTGGGAGATCGTGTCACTGTGTAAGCCCACTCACGCCAGACAGCGTCACGGTGTTCCATCCACATCACTGTGTCACCTGCTCACACCAGGCAGCACCATGGTGTTTCCAGTCCAACGGGTTACTGTCAACACAGCAGCTGCAAAATGATTCTGGACCATGCATGACCAAGATAACGCTCCTAAAGTGTAGCAGTCCGGGGCAGGAGGTGAGCCACTCACTGGGCACCAGAAGTGACAGCAGGCAGCACTGGGTCACCTGCCACTGCAAAACATCCCCAGGGAATTCATCTGCTCCAAACAGGCTACAGAGACCAACCCAGAGATGCCAGTGTCAGGAAAAGGTAAGTAGAAATTCCAAACAAGCATCTTTGGGTTAAAACAAAGAATTAGTTCTGCTACCAAAGCGTGGAAGCTGCCCTGAAGGGCTGGTGGGATATGGCTTCACCCAACAGCAATGCTGCACACAGCTACAGTTTGTTCTTAAAAAGCTGCTCCTGAAATTCTCAGTCACAGCCAAATAACTAAATTAAGTCTAATGCTGATAACTGAAAGGTTATGAAAATATTTGTTTTTGTTCAGACCGTGTAAAAAATCTTCAATAATACATTGTAATATTTTCTTTTTAAAACTAAACTGGAAGATCAACTCTCAGCAGATTTAAGTGTATTACACACAATATTTTGTGAATTAAGATTTATTGATTTCCATTGTATTTGCTTTAAATATGGTTGAAGCTGACTGCAGAAAAGGGATGGTGAAATCTTTAAGTTAAAGTAAACTAATGGTGAAAGAACATCACCTCTGGCTTCCATCCATGCCTTGTTTAGCATGTTTTATCAATAAGTTCCAGGACTGTCACATCCAGGGATGTTGGAGGCCTCTCCCAGCAGTGTCCTTAGCTTTGTTCATTTTCCTGTGCCAGAGGTGAGCGTGCTTTCAAAAATACTGCCACTTCCCCAGCACCGTGTCTTTGATTGCATCGACATACTGAGTTGGGACCCAATAGACCCAGTAGTAAGACGCTTCTGTTGGGCCCAGCTGAAATGCCTGCAATTAAAAATGACAACATTTACACGTGGGAACAAACCGCTGGTCCCAGGGGACAGGCACAGCTCACCCACTGCCAAACCAGCCCAGCCTGTCCCACCTGCTGCTCCTCCAGCACTTGGGGCACGCTACAGCTCTTTGGTGGGCAATTGAAGGAGCATTCCAGAAAAACAAGAGCTGCACAGCACCAATAAAACAATGAGCTCTTCCCTTTTACAACATCACAGCAGCAACCAAAACCCATGGCCAGTTTCAAGAACATGAGGAAACTATTCTGGAACACAATGTGAAGCTTAACTCAAGAGTCTCTACAGAAATGACAGAGCTGAGAAGCCAAAACAGGAACTAAACAAGACAATGTCCATGTTTTTATAGTCATAAGATTTAACAGGATTTTATATTTAGACATAATGTCCTATTCTCAATTTCTCTTCTATGCCAGGAGAGAGGCACCATGGCGTGCCAGAACCTCTGTCCTTGCTGTGGGATAAGTTTGTTGCAACATGTGCTAAAGAGGACATTTTCTCCCATGGGTGAACAAAAATCAAGTATTTAGACAGAGACTAGAGCAGCACCCTCCTGCAGGCAATGATTTTAAGATCAAACATTTTCCTTTTCTCCCCCTAAAGGAGGAAACAGCCTTCTTAGAGAAAAAAACTTGTTTTTCAAAGTACAGTAACTAACTTAATGTTCAAGTAGGATCCCAAAAAAACCTGTAGATTGAAATAAACAGATAAAAATTCAGCACATTAGCATAGCTCTCTTCTGAAATGTTACTTTGCTAGATCCAGTGTCAGTTGTTCAGAAAATTACAGATGTGAAAAAATATTACAGGATTAAGTCCCTTTTTTTTAAGTCTGCATCAAGGCCTGTAGTTTATACAAATACCACAGACACTAGAAACCAAACCAGGTATCGAAAAATATCACCAACATTAAGAAATCAGGAGCTACATTGTGAGTATTTTTACTGGTTTAGCACTGTCACAGATAATGCTTAATAATGCTTAAATAGTTCATGTTTGTGTGGAACCAGCCCAGATTTCCACAGAGCAGAGATATCCAATATGGACCCAAAATACTGACACTGTGACAGGAGCCCTCGGCCCCATCCTCATGAGGCTGGAACCACCATCCACCTCCAGCCTGCCCTGATCTACAGCCTGGTGTGCTCTGCATGAAGGAATTACATGGATATGATTAAAGTAGAGTCATTACTCACCATCATGTGATAATCCTCATGGCCTTCAATAGGTTCACTCACCACATTTTTAATGGACCCCATGGGTAATTTTTCTGTTCTCTCTACATTAAAATTGATCAGAGTATTATTTCTGACATGTGGGGAAGCAACACTTCACATTAATTTCATACATCACCTCCGCTAATGCCTGAAGCCCCTCAGATCAGCACCTCCCCTCAGGTGAGTTTGGTACCTGCTGCCCAGGACCCCATGGCTGCAGCACCACGTCCCCAGCTGGCACCCACCAGTGTGACAGGGTCCAAACCACAGCTCTCTGCACCACATGAAGCACTTCAGTGTTCCTGATTTGGGCCTAGACTGAGTGATGGGAAAACCCCAGCTTTATTTAATGTTTTCCCATAAGGAGCTCCCCTTGAAGCAGTTGGATTGCTCATCTCAGTGGGATCTAGTCCAGGTGTGCCAATATTCAGAACCGACTCCCAAGGATTATACCAAACTCCACAGAAAAACAGCAGGGCTGAAAGCTGGTGAAGAAAGGCTGACCTAACTCTGAAAGCCTAGGCCTGGCTTTACCCTGAGGCAGTGCTCAGAGGAGCACAGGCAAGAGAATATGAAAGAGCAAACAGGGAAAGAAACAAATGGAAAAAACCCAAAGGCTACACAGCAGAGGACAATCAGCTGGCCAGAGGCACCACCAACAGTGACAAAGTACATGGTCCAGGGCAGAGCTTTCCTGCCAGCTCCATCCTCACTCCTCTCCAAACTCTTAATTCCAAGATCCTGCCTTTCAGTTCCAGTGTTCAGCATCAGGCTAAAATGATCTACTTTGATACAAGACAGAGAACACCCAGAACACTCTACAAAGGAGAGACTGAACTCTGAGCTCCTGAGATATAGCTAATTAATTTGTGTAATCCAAAAAAAAAATGCACCTACCCAAAAAAGGCACTCAGTGATATAAGGACAAATACTCTCTCCCTCAGTGCTGTGACTGAGCCTGCTCAGACTTGTGACATCATTCACAGGGTAAAAACTCACTTTGCCCTTGTTTAATGTCCCCCAAATCAATTCCTGCTCAGAGTATCCCAGCAATAGACAAAATCCACATTATCAATGCCTCTGCAGAACTGACACAGAGCAACAGGGAACATCTGCCTGTACCAACCTGCACAAATACCCTGCGAGGCCCAGGGAGGCTGCAGGGGAAGAACCAGCTCCAACTTTCCAGGACCAGCAAGTGAGAAGCTGAGTGAACACCCAGGTGGGTTTCCTCCAACCCATCCATGCTGGCCTCTGTCATGGATTTCTCAGAGCAGGAAGGAGGTGTTCCCAACAACAGCCAGCAATTACAACGGTTCCCTAGAGGGGGCAAGCTGCTGCTCCCTTGGGGAAGTAGGGAAACAGGTTACAGGAAAGACAGAGGACTACAAGAAGAATCAAATCTCACAGCTTAAGGAAACACTAAGCCAGAACACCTCAGGAACACTATACTTGAAACTCATCTGGAAGATGAAGGAAGAGATTAATCACCTAAATACTAGGCATGGATTCAGAACACAGAGTCAGTAACAGCAAGATCTGCCTGCCCAACCTATAGAGGGAAAAACAGCCCCCAGTATCTCGCTTTATCACTTCGTCCAGGAGAGAAATGATTGCAACTGAAACCAAGAGAGGTTTTAAAGCCAGAGAGACTCCACAGTCGGGTCTGTCCTACAAAGGAAAGGTCAAAAGCTTCTGAGATTTCTGCTTACTTTGGAAATACTGTAGCGTCTGGAGGTAGTATTACCACCCAATTAGGCTACTTCACTGGGACAGTGAGCAAGCACTTTTATTCCTCTTGCTCATTACTATATATTGCCCATCCTGGTCAAACTGTAGGAGCACAGCTTCCTTGGGAGGCAGGGGATATCCCAGTGGCCCATGTAGCCCCAGCTGGCAACTGGGAGCATGCAGCCACTCACTCCCCCTGCCCTGCTGGGATGGGGAGGAGAATTGGGAAAAAAAGGAAAAAACTCGCATGTTCAGGTAAGAGCAGTTTAATAATTGCAAAAAAGTAAAATATACTACCACTACTGATAATAACAATAAAATGAAAAAAAAAACCCAAGAGAAACTAGTGATGCAGAGCATAGCTGCTCCCCACTTATTGACTGATGCCCAGCCTGTCACACAGCAGTGACCAGCCCCTCCCAGCCAACTCCCCCCAGTTTATACTGGACATAATGCTTCGTGGTGTGGGATACTCCTTTTGCCAGCTCTGGTCAGCTGTCCTGGCCCTGCTCCCTCCCAGTTCCTTGGACAGAGCCTGAGACACCAAACAGTCCTTGACTGAGGGTAAGCACTGCGCAGCAACAAACAAAAACATCAGCTCTTATCAGCATTACTCCCACCCTGAATCCAAAACAGCTACTGGGAAGAAAACTAACTCTATCCCAGTCCAAACCAGGACACAGACATCCTCAGCAAGGCACATTATCCCCACGTCAATCCCAGCTCCTTCTGGCACCATTCACAACCACAAACTGACCCCTCTACACAGCACCACAGTTGTGCATCACCAGGACAAGACACCTGAGTAACCCTGGCTGGAAGGAAAGAGTGCCAGATGTCTGCACTCCTGGTTTTGATCCCACTTCTGAGATTCCCTTCCAAGCCCTGGCCAAGCCCTTGAGCCTCTGTGTGCTCCTGGCATCCAATCCATGTTTATGGAGTGCTTTTGAGATACACCAGAAATGCCAAGTATCATCATTTACGTTTAAAGCCAGGAATAGTACACTGGACACTTAGTCTGCTGGCACCACTGAACTCCAGTTTTTCAGGAACAGAAGTGAATACCAAGTACTGTTCAATGACCTGGTAGAATGGCATGTCAAAAGAGGAACCAGAATTCCATTTTGAAGCACTGCAATGTCACCATCATTCCCTAAACAAGATTTAGTCACAGGAGAGGCTTTTTTAGGTCACACAATTCAGTTACAGCCCAATTACCAATGGTTCATCCCCGAGGCTGAGAGGTGCTCACCTTTTGTACCAATCCACAGCTGATCTTGCTCGAGTTTAAAAGTCAATCTGACTTTGCCCCCTGACTTGTTGTACATGCCGGACAGCGGCACCGTCGGCAGGCGCTCCTGCAAAGGGACACAGGCAGTCACGGCCAGGGACTGCGACACAAAAGCTACATTCTCTCAACTTTTTAAGCATAAGGACCATCCATCTTTCCAGCTTTCTGCTGAGACAGGAAAGAACAATTCAACCAGGAGAGAAAGGCCTCAAACCGCAAAAAAGTCCCTTCTCTGAGTGTCTCAAGCCCTTATTCACGCACCTGCACGCCTTTGACTGAAGGCATCACATCATCAGGTTTTCCTTTATCCAATACTTTTCTGTGTTGCTACAATATAAAAACAGAAATTAAATTCACAGAAACACAACAGAGCTTTGCAATGTACTTCCAGCTGTTCCCCTGACCACATTCTGATGGCATCAAGAGACAGTTGAGAGCTGTCCACGGGTATTTAACACATGGAAACCAGTTCTTTTCAAACCTAACTGAGCACTTTCTAAGATACTCTGAAGAAATTATAAAGATGAGAAGAGGTCCAACATAATGCCATGGATAACAACCATTCTAGAATACACAGACACATGTCTATAAAAAGTGCAGGAATCCCAAGTCCCACTCTCACCTCATACATGTAGAAGCACAGAGTTGGCATTTGGCCTTTTGATAGTTTTAACAGTCAAGTGTTACATCCAGTGAACGGCAGAAACCCTCCAGGTCTGCCAGTGTGACCCAGCACCAAACCAAAAGGGATTACAGCAACAGTAACTAATAAATCCACACTCACAGCCTTTAGGCTGTGTCCCTTTATGCAATGACGGCACTCACAGGGAGCATGAACTGTGATAAACCAGAGAACACAACAGCACGTTTCACAGAGGCTGCAGTTCTAGGGTGCACTACTTACTTTTAACCAAATTTGTTCTGAGGAAGGTACAGGGCTGGTAATGCCTTTTGGTGGAAATCCTTTCCCAGTCCCACCACCAAACCAGCCTCACTGTGCTGTGCTCCAAGATGTGAAAGGAGAATTCAAAGCTCATGTCCCCTTCAGTGCTGGGACAGCTGAAGGAGCTGCTCTCTTTGTTTCCATTTTAAGCAGTTTTTGGAGATCAAATTTTTTTATGCCAATAAAAATTAGTTAGAATGAAGCTGGACTGTGTTTGCACTAACAACCATCAAATGTTTCTATTATTTGCCATGTTTTGTGTGAAATGTTGGGCTGTGCCTGGCACCATGAGCAGTGTCTTGCAAAGCTCCAGCCCCAGCTTCTCTGCTGAACTCCCTGTCAGAGCCTTCCCAGCACCAAATGGTCAGAAATGAACCCCCAGCCTGCTCTGGGGAGGAACAGGACCCAGAGGTGCCTGCAGGAGGACCAAGTAAATCCTGCAGCTCTCCCACACCAGCAATTATTGAGGCATTAATAACCTTTTGTCTGCAAAGTGGCTCCTTTTTGTTTTCCTCAGCTTTGACCTCCTGCTGAGCAGCTTCTTTGGGTGTATTTACTGCTAACACATCGTTGATGGTAGAGCCCACAACCATTATTTTTGCTCCGTTTGTTACTTTGATTTCCCGCAACGTTTTCTCCTCGGGCAGAAGTCCCTTGAACATAACTTTCTGCATGGCTGGCGGGAGGCCTGGGGACAAGCACAGAGATCAGGAGTTCTGGGGACAAGCACAGAGATCAATTTTAGGGACAAGCACAGCGATCAGGAGGAACCCGCAGCAGCGGCAGCGGCGGCCCCGACAGACCTGTGAGCGAGTGGATCTTCTGCTTCAGTTCGGCGCCCGTGCTGTCCAGGCAGAACTTCACGTCGTACTTGTTCTTGTTCCAGATCACCTTCAGCTCCACCAGCTCCCCGCCGCTGTCCGCGTCGCCGCCGTTGCTGACCGGCTCCTGCAGCGGCTCCCGGCGCTCCTCGGGCTCCGTTGCCCGCTCCGAGGCCGGCGAGCCCTCCCCGCCGCAGCCGAGCGGCAGCTGCTGCGCCTCGGCCTCCATGCCCGGCTCCTCGGCACCTGCGGGGAGCGCTCGGGAGGAGCCCGGCCCGAGGGACGCCGGCCCGGCCCGGCCGCGCTGCAGCCCCGGAGCGCCGCCCGCAGCGTGCCCAGGGCCGGCCCCGCTCCCGCTCCCGCCCCGCAGCTCCCGAACCCGCGGCTCTCGCCACCGGCCCCGGCCCCGGCCCCGGCCCCGCACCCGCACCCGCACGGGCCCCGCACCCGCGGCGGCCCCGCGC
>JAWWEV010000034.1:15950308-15966627 GCA_035583235.1 Hafferia zeledoni
CTTTCCCCTCTTTCCTGTCCCCTCTTTCCTTTCCCCTCTTTCCTTTCCCCTCTTTCCTCTTTCCTTTCCCCTCTTTCCTCTTTCCTTTCCCTCTTCCATCCCCTTTCCTCTTTTCCCAACTGTCTTGTCCCTGGTACCAAGGGACATCTCACAGGGCCCAGCATCAGTTTCCTTTTGGAGCACATGTGCCAGTATCCAGCAACTCTGCATGTTTGGAATTGCCATTCTGCATGTTTGGAAGCAGCAGCAGTGTCAGAGTAAATATGCTGGTTAATCTGAAGTCACACAATCCACTGGAGCAGCCATAAGGAGCATTGGCAAGGTTGTAGGTTTGTGGCAGAACTGGGATTTTATGTGCAATCTGTTTCACAGAGGTCAAACCCAAGTTTTACGAAAGTTCTCCAAAGCCTAATCCCAGCTCAGCTCCAGTGTTAATCCTTCAGGTCCATTTGACCAGGGCTGGCATTTGCCTTCAGGAGGAGAAACCCCAAACCCTTGTTTGAGCTGCTGCTGAACCCCCATCCTTGCTCTGACAGCAGTCCCAGAGCACATCGCTCAGTCTGTTCCATCACAATGACACACGAGCATGTGCTGGGAAGTGCCAGTTCTGTGTGCAGTGACTCCCTCTGTGTTTGCAGCACGGGCCAAGCGTTGCTGAGATGATGGTGACTTTGGGACCCAAGGAAGTGAGTGGCCGGATACACAGAGCACTGTCCAGCTGACACGGGACAGCCGAGATGCTGCCAGGCCACACTTGGGTGGCACAGGCAGCACGTGCCATTGTCCTCGACCTGTGGTGTGGTTTGGATCTCAGTGTGATTATCACTGGTCAGATGAGCTGGGCTTTAGATCAGGCAGGTGTCCATGCTGTTTCCAGATCTATATGTACTTGCACTAAGCACAAACCACTTAGTCTGGAAGAGGAACCAAATCTAAATTCAGGTCCATCCTGATGTCACCTTGTGCAAGGAGCCTGGTTTGTGCAAGGAGCCTGGTTTCCAGGGTGGGAGAAAGACAGTTATCAGTGTTTAAACTCAGATCATGTGGACAGGAAGTAACTGCTAATAGCAGCAGATCAGTCTCCTTTTGAAGACAGCTTCACAATCAGGGTGCCCGCAGCCACAACAACACAGGTCCCCAATAAATACTGTGTGGGGAGGGTGTTTTTATATATAGAAATATATATGAGATGCTGCCTTAGCTACCCTGATGTCCTGCCAGGCTGAGCTGCTTGGAGAGGAGAACTCTCCTCCCTGTGTCCTGGGTCATGCATGGGGTTCTGCTAAAAATATCTATGATCAGAGATTGGAATGTCTTTCCCTCTTTTGTCTGATGCCCTTTAATTGTTAAATAAATGTGGTGACTTTTGATTCTGTTCTCACCAATGCTCTGCACGCCAGTGAGGGGAGGAGCTGCCAAAGGGATGTGGGGGGTGTTTCATTGAGCCCACGCCCACAGTCAACACTCCACGCCAGGAGAACTCACGTGGTGTTCCCACGGGGCATGCAGGGAGCGAGGGCGGGTGGATGTGCTTCCTGCTGGGGCGGAGCGGAGCCCATGGCCAGCACTGGGGAGCTGGAGCGCTGGCTCAGTGAGTGGGGCTGGGGCTGGGGCTGGAGGTCACCTGGCTGCTGGCTCTGGAGCCACTTCCAAACTGGGTGGGCACTGGAGCAGCTTCAGCTCTGCGGGTCATGGCCTGTCGCCTTCATGGATCTCCTTCAGGGTGATGTTCATGGGTGCTGTCAAGGTATCTCTCCTCCCCAACTCTCCTGCCCATTCTCAGCCACCAAAGCTGCTTGAGCAACAGGTTGGGCAGTGCATAAAGACAGAAAAGACTTTTTTCCTCAATTTACTGTGCAAAAGGGTAAATGGTGCCTGTGTTCCAGCACATTTGCAGAGTGGTCCTGGGAGAGCTGCCTTTAAATGTTTTTTAAGTTTCTCATGCTAAAAACAGTATCTGCTGTAGTCAGGATGTGCCTGAGTTTAAGAGTATGCTTGGGACTGTATTTTTAGGCAGATTTAAGTAACAGCTGTTTTGTGCTTGTCCCATTTCTACTGCTAAAAGCACTGGGGGAGCCAGCAGCCCTGAGCTGCTTGCTCACACTGAGGCTGCCTCTGCTTCTTCCTTTCTTATTTTGCTCTCTCTGGAAGACAAGGCCACTGACCCGAGTATCCCTGAGGAAAACTGGGAATGCATCCAGCAGTTCCTTGCCCAGGTGAACGCCAGCACTGAGGGGTAAGGCAGACACACAGCTCTTTGTGTTTGCTCAGGCCGTGTCTGGCTCTGAGCTTCCTTCACTCCTGGTGGGGGAAAGGGGCCTGAGGCCACAGGGTGGGGAGCTGGAGAGGGAGCTGGGAATGGGCTCAGTGGGCTCTGCTGCTCCCGGGAATGGCAGTGAGTTGCAAATAGGTGTATGCCAGTGTGGTGGAGGGTGATGTCTGGGAATGGCTCAGACATCCATTGCTGGAACCCACCAGGCATCATGTCCTGCTGACCATGCCCTCAGCAGCCCCTCTGGAGTCTGACCAAGGATTCCTGCCATGGAGTTCTGCAGGGAAGCCCTGAGGGAGCTCAGCCTTGGCTTTTGCTTCCTGAGGTGGGGTGGATCTCTGCTGGGACTTCACCACCTTCCAGCTGACAGTCTGGGCTCTGTGGGAAGTAGCCAGGACTAATAAGCAAATGACCTGTCAAAGCTCAGTGGTCATACAGTTTAGAGCAGACGGCTCAGAGCTCATAGTCTGGCCCCTGTTTTGTGCCCAGGAACTGGTACAGGCTGTCCAGGCTGTTACCAAAGCTGCTGCCCGGGGCCAGCTCTCATGGTGCCTGCCCAGGGAGATCCCCCAGCCTGTCCCTGCTGCTCCCTCCCTGGGGACAGACCCTGGGCATGGCTGGAGGGCAGCGCTGCCATCACTGGGCTCCAGTTTGCCCCTTGTGTGTGTGTGTGACCCCAGCCAACACCATGCCTGAGGAAGGGGGTCTGTGCTTTTGTGAATCCAGCAGCTGCTCCTCTCTGCAGAGCAAACCCAGCAGCATTCGTTTTTCCTGTGAGCTTTGTGGTCTGACTTAATCCTTCTTCTCCCCAGCCCATTGCTTGCACTGAGGCTGCTGGCACATAAAATCCAGTCCCCTCAGGAGAGGGAAGCTCTCCATGCCCTCACAGTAAGTACTTCCATCCACACTTGGGAACAGAGTTTGGTGGGTAGAACAACACAGCAGACACTGCCACTCTGTCCTCCTCTTCTCTTAGATGTCTTTCTGTTTTTCCTTGAGTGTCTCTCCCTTTTAACTTTCCCTTGCACAAGGAATACAGAAACCAGGGCAGAGCAGAGGGAGTAGCTCCGTTGTTCCTCCCCATGTTGTTCTGCTGAGGTGCTTCTGTGATCTGCAGCTCTGGCTGTGTGACCTGTGTTCCACCACAGGGTCAGTGGCTACAAGTTGGTAGTGCTGGGTAGAACAGAGCAGACAGTCTTAAACATGCTGCTCTAGAAAGCTGGTGAAGGAAAAATACGTGTCCTTACTGCACAATTTTCTCAGTGTCCTGTATTTGTGAACACAGTGCCAGAAAGTTCCTAAAATTAGTATTATAATGGCAAATTTTTTGGAAGCTCCCCAAGCCTGGTTTCTTCAGTTCATGTTGGTAACATTTTGTTTTCTGCAGGTGCTGGAGACCTGTGTGAACAACTGTGGTGACAGATTTCACTGTGAAATAGCAAAATTCAGGTTTCTGAATGAGCTGATTAAAGTGCTTTCCCCAAAGGTAGGTGGTGGTGGTTAGAGGGCCTTTCAGGATGAGAAATGCAGCCCTGCTTTATCAGACACTGTGGGATCTTCTGGCCATGTTCCTCTGCATCAGAGCAGGCCTGGGACTGCCTGAAATATCCTCTCTGTGGTGTAGTCATCAATTCCCCTTTTTGGTGGGTCCTGCACACATTTACCACTGGTACATGTTTCGTTTTCCATTGCATCAGCCTGAGGGCAGAGCTACTAAAAGCTGATTTCAGAGAAATGCTCAACTGAAGAACAAAACCCCTTCTCTCAGACCCAGGCTTAGTAATGAGATGCCGAAGAAACCACTGAGTTTAGAGAATATGTCACTGCAGACTGTTCTGTTTGCTGTTCTGACAGGACAGGTATCATCATACGAGTTTGAAATGCCTGGTCTTGGGGAGGGTTTTTTTTTATAATACATTGAAGTGAATGCTCATAAGCAATAATAAGAGAAATTTGATAAAACATGCAGATGCTGATAAAAGCCAACAACTATCGTTTCTGGTTTTGTTCAGCTTTCCTGTGCCCAGGGCTGGCCAAGGCCAGTGGTGCGATTGCATCGCAGCAGTTAAAGGAAGTGGTTAAAGTCAAATATAGATCTGTCTTCACTAAAATAAAACAGCCTCCCTTGGCATTTGGATTCAATAACTAATCAGAAAAGTTTGAAGTGGTTTAATTTTGATTGTTATACAATAGGTGTGCAATTATCATACATTTAATAGCATTCTCTGTGCTTACAGCCAGAGCTATACACACTGTTCTCTACACCCCAAGATACACAGTTGACAGCACTCTGAATAAACTCTTAGGAATCCATTTTCTCCTTGGTCTCTGCACACAAACCCCTCAGGGCCAGATCCCTGCTGATCTGGCACCATTTCTTTGGGTTTGACCTTTTTGTCTTTCTTTACTGTTGTCTTTTCAGTACTATGGAATTTGGTCTTCAGAAAAAGTCAAGTTGAGGGTCACAGAAGTGATATTCAGTTGGACAGTCTGGTTTCCTCAGGAAGTCAAAATCCGGGATGCTTATCAGATGCTGAAGAAACAAGGTTCAGTTCTCTTATTTCAGTTTTCTTTTTGGCCTCCCAAGCCATGTGGTTTCCCCCCAGCAGATATTTGTCCCCTTCAATTTGTGACTCAGCTTTTTTATAACATGCTGTGTGTAAGGAAAAGGGACAGAGGCCACCCTTCTCAGGCTGATTGGGTACTGAAGGATGCATGGAACTGTTTAAAGTGATATACCAAAGAGCAGCCTCCCTAAGTCACAGCTCAGGCTGACCTGGAGGCCTCTGTTCACACAGTGCTCGCACTGTATGCAGGGAGAAGGTATAGGACATACTCAGAGTGAACTTCGTCCTGGAATACTCTCCCAGGATTATGATAGATCGGTTCACAGGGTTCCTAAGATGAATTTTTTTTATCCATTCCATTATATTTAATAGTCCTCAGTGGTATTGTAATCCAGAAATCCCATGCAAAACTCCACACACTGTTGAGCATTGGGGTTTCAGCAGCTCAGGCAGCACTGAACAGCTACTGTTACCCGTTCCAGGTATTGTAAAAGAAGATCCCAAACTGCCAGAAGACAAAATTTTACCTCCCCCTTCTCCAAGACCTCAGAATTCTATTTTTGACACAGATGAAGAGAAATCCAAGGTAAACCTTAGAGTTTTCCTGACCCACCCTTTGATTTGTACTGATGAGAAGAGAGGCTAAGTAATGTTTTGTGAGCTTATGCTATTTGAAAGATGCTATCTCAGAATAATGTTGATCCTTCTTGTGGTACAACAGTTACAGATCACTGTGAGGCTTTGTCAGAAATGTTTGCTTAATAATAAGTAAAATGTTTTTACAGAAAAGCATCAGTTTCTGTGAAACCTTCCCAAGGGAGGGCTTCTCCAGGTCTCACAGAAGTTCTGCAGAGTCAGAGAATTCCTAATCCCAAACAGCCAAACTGTGTGCAGGCAGCAGTATAACCTGAATTAGATCATGGGACAGGAGCCTGCATATTTCCAGGATTACAGGCACTGTTCTGACAGCGAGTGTCTCGTGTGTGATGTGTGCTTGTGGCACAGTGTCCAGAGGCTGCTGCTCACTGCTGTGCCATCTCTGCCCTGACAGCTCCTGGCCAGGCTTCTGAAGAGCACCCACCCTGAGGACCTGCAGGCAGCCAACCACCTGATCCAGAGCGTGGTTAGAGAGGTGGGAGCTCCGGGGGAGAAGCCTCTTTGCAGCCGGGGCAGCGGGGAGAGGATGTGGCCATTCAGTTTATGACAGGAGACCCTCTGTACTGGATCAGAATACAGCCCCAGAGGAGGGGCCATTTTCAGTCTTTATCACTCTGAATTTACAATGTGGGACCATTTTGATTTGTTTTGCTAAAATATGCCACTTCTAGGAAGAGGGAATATGTGAATGTGTGTACCCAGGAGCCTGTGTGGTGGGGCCCTTCCCCATCAGTGGCATCCTGGCAGTAGGACTGCAGTAGTGGTAGGAAGTTCCCAGCCACATCTGTACAGAACTGCCTGCACACAGTGTGTGTGCACATCTGGCCTGTCCATGTTTGTATTCCATCTGAAAGAGCATCCCACTGCTCTGCCTGTGTAGGAGATTTGGTTTCACAAATCCCTGGGGTCATTTTGAGCGTGTCCTTCTGTGTGGCAGAAACCAACTCTCAGCTTGAATTCTGAAGTCTCACTTGTGCCTGTGGGGAGATGGATTCCATATGGCCCAGCACACCCCAGGGTGCCCTGAGCGGGGCAGGGGCTTCTGTCCCTGCCCTTGACATGGAGAGGGGGTGCAGCTGGGGGCATGTTCTCACCTCTCCCACTTTGTGTCTCCCTAACCCACGACAAGATATTAATAGGAAGGAACTCTCCAAGTGTGACCCAGAGTGCTCCAGCCAAGCACATGCACTGGCTGTATCAGCTAAATAAACACCTACCTTTATTTCATGTTTCATCACAGGAACAAGAAAAGTCCGCTCGGGTGTCCCGACGAGTGAACACCATCAGCGAGGTTTCTGAGAATGTCAAACATATGGGTGAGTTACTGGAGAACTACAGGAGACAAGAATTATCCCCAGCTGACCAGGAGACCCTACAGGTAAATGCTCTTTTTTCTGCACGAATGCTCCTCTTCCTCCCTCTTCTAGAGGGAGCAACACTTAGAGGTGATCATGGAGACACAAGTGTGAGTGTGCCTGAGATCTCCTGAGACATGCAACATTTCACCCCCAGACTCTGTTCCAGCGCTGTGAGAAGCTCAGGCCGCTGCTCTTCCGCCTGGCCAGCGAGGCGGTGGCTGATGATGAGGTTCTAGGTAAGAGCCAGCACTGTCCTTGTATGTCTTTGCAGCTGAATTTGTTACCTTTGCTGTGACAGGGGTGTGCCCTTCCTCTGGGAGGGGAGTGCTTGGACACTTGCTACCCAAAGGTACAGGCAAAGTGCTCCACTTTCACCATGCCCAGGCGAAGTGGCGTTGAGTCTCCTGCTGCCCCTCTATGAGGAAGCTGTTAGTTTTCACTTGGAGCTCAAAGTTAAACAATGAATCTGTTTCTTCCAGCTGAGGTGGTTTTGGAGTTCTGATGTTCAGAGAACTGAAGGCTTTTGAGGCCTTTATTCTCCAGAGATTGAAGTTCTCCCTGTCTATAAACACAGAAGGAAGAATATATTTTGAATTTTGTAAGTGTAATACCAAGGAAGGTCAGACGAGCAGAATCTTTGAATTCCACAGTTGTGAAACTCAGCCCTTCCCAGATGATGACATTACAGTCCTGTCCATACGCCTTCAAAGCCTGACTGAGGTGGTAATTGCTGAAAAAGCAACCACAAGAGCTCAGCTGTGCCTCACACCTTTCACACCCATGGATGCCAAGGCTCTTCACCTGGGGAGTGCTGAATTACAGACTTGAGTACACTGGGAAAACTTGTGGAGAACAACAAAGTAGAGAAGAAATGGCAGGAACTAGAAGTACTTTAGAGATGGGTTCAGATTTCACAGTGATCGTGCTAAATGAGAGAGAGGCCTGAAATCAGCAGCTGTGTGTGCAAAATGGAATGAAAGATGAGTGAGGATCTGAGGACAGGCTGTTCCACTGGCCTTTGCTCCAGGCAGGTCCTCAGGTGCACTGTCCCTGTTTCACAAGCAGTTTGGGGAGTGCCATGGAACTGAACTGACCTTCCCATAAGCACACAGCATTTTGTTTCTTCTCTGGTTCCCAGCTGAGATCCTGCAGGCTAATGACAAGCTGACACGGGCACTGGGGCAGTACAGGCAGGTTGTGGGCAGCCAGGACAGCGCCGGAGGGGCTGCAGCCTCCAGCTGTGCCAGTGTGCCAGGTGAGGAGCATGGGCAGCCCTGGATCCTGTGTGCCAGTGGGGAGGGCTTGGGAGGGGAGTGCTGCTGATGGAATACATGGGGAGAAAATCTTCTAACTCATAATGAACCATGGATAGACATGTTCCTCTCTGACTGTCCCTGTTCCCAAAGCACATCGACCAGCCCCACGGCGCATGAAGAGCTACACTCTGATGGACTTCTCTGAGCTGGAGGCCACAGCCCAGACCCCCACAGACCCCTCTGCAGACACAGCCTCGGCCTCCCGCCACAGCAGCACAACCTCCACATGCCTGCTCGAAGAGGAGTTGCAGTCCTTAGGTCTGTAGGTGCAGTTCAGTGCTACCCTTGTTACTGGCGTTTATGAAGGTTAATAAAGGGAGGAGAGCTTTGACTTTAATGTCAGTCTCAAGAGAAAGTAGAGCCTTTCAGCCATATGTTTTCAGGAATGTCTTTACTGGTGTTAGACTGTAGCCAAATCACTGTTAGCAAAGGAAGAACCTGTGGAAAACCCTTGTTTTCTGTAAATTATTGTGTGGCATTTTGGCATCTTTCTTAGGTCTCAGCAACTCCCCTGTTGTACAGAAACCACCACCCAATTTTGGCTTAGCAGAGGTGAGTGATGCTGAGATAAGGTATAAAGGACTAAAATCAGAGGTGATTCCTCCTCTGGCTTTCTCTGGCAGCCTATTTTACACTCTACTCTGAAGGGAAAATGGAGTCCTCCTGCTCTCAGTGAACCTTGCAATTGCAGTTTGCAACCAAATTACTCACATTTATTTCTATTTTAAGTAGTGGTATTAAAAACAAGGTTCTTTTCGGTGGAACGGGTGGGGGTTTTTTGCCTGAAATGCCTTGTTTTCCAGCCTGATGTACACAATGGATATGGTGAAGCTGTAAGTGCTGTTCAAACCCTGGGACCACAGGAGAGCTGGGACAACAGCTGTACAGGGAAGAGTGAATTCCAGGGCCTGGATGAACAGCCCTCTCCACCATCCAGGACCAAAACATTCTCTTTGTAAGCAAACTCTGCATAATACAGTCAGATTTTGGGGCAGAGGAATACTGTTTTACAGCAGGGAGGTCTAGGAAAACCTTTCCTCTACTCCTGGTTAGTGGTGACAAGGGATCCATCCACACATCGGCTCTTTTCTGCAGTTGTACCTGTTAATTGTACTTTGTGTAATTGCATACCAAGACCTTCCAAGGGAGACAAATCCCATTGCCTGGTACCAAGGTGATGTTGAGCTAAAGGAGCAAAAACCTCAGTCAGGCCTTTTTATAATAACCTGTCACTCAAAAAGTACTTTCCTCAGCTTTCTTCAGACTGTGACAAAGTAGTTTCCAGGCACTCAGTAGAAGCTTGGATCAGTTCACAAACCAAATGAATCATCCACAGATCTTCAGAGCAGGGGCCATTATGATATGATTATCCAGTCTGCCATAATACAAGAAATTTTACTGGAGATTCCCAGCTTCTTGTGACATCTTTGAGGTGGAATTTGTTTTAATCTCCCTGATAAGGGCTCCAGAGAAACTGTGCACAGGGAGAACAGATTTACAAAGCCCTAAAACCAAGTTTCACTATAGAAACAGAACCAAAATCTGTCTTAATGAATTTTGAAACAGCAACATCTTCCATATTAAATAGAAATTTTTTAAATTTCTCAAGAACTCAGAGAGTATAAGCCTGTAGTTTCTCTATACCTAAAGGGGATGAGGGATTGGAATACAGACAGATAGAGCAGAAGGTGGCATATCTCATGTAGTGTACCCAGTTAATATAAGCTTTCTACATGCTTTTCTTTCCAGGGATTTATCACCAATGAAATTGCCCTTTCCAGATCTCCCCAATAGCTCAGTGGCAGATCCTCCACTGCCCAGTCCAGGCTACAAGCTGAAGCCTGCTGCCTCTTTGCATCCAGCTTCCTATGATGCCTCTCTAGAAAACATTTTTGTCCCTTTAATTTCAATTACACCAAGTAAGTGCAATCATTCTGTGCCCCAGCTCTGCTTATGAGGAGCTTACTAGAGCTCTTCCATGGTTTTGCAGGGAAGCAGTCAGTATCTTCATGCTGTGTGGGTGGGCTGGAGACAAGTAATGACTGTTCTATGAAGGGTTTAATGTACCTGAGAATTTGAGCAGGTGCTAGGGATCATAGCATGGAAGTGTCCTTGTCCTCCCTACTCATTAGCCAGGAGTTTCCCGCCGTGACTGATCTTTGCAACGTGCTTCTAAACACTCTGCCCTTCGCACCTTTAGTCAAGCTACAAGCAGTTCTTTTACAGGGGCCTAAAGACAACTGTGAGTGAGAGTTGTCCCACTTCCTAAAGCAGAACTGTTCTTTCCACCTCTGCTTTTCGATTTCACACTGTAAGGTCCAGCCCTGCAGCCCCTTCCTGGAGTGTCACCTGGGTATGTGTCACCCCAGGGTCTCAGCCCAGTCACATCCTGCTAACAGGGCCACAGAGTCTTGGCCCTCACTGCTGCTAGAAGAGGATGAACGCAAAGACATCCTGACCTGGTTGCCTTCTGCCTTCAGTCTCAAGTGAAAGATTTAGCAAATTTTGAAAGGGCTGGATGGTGGTAGTCAGGTGTCGATTTGCCAGGCAGTGGTGGTAAGGGGACAAGTCTTGTGTGTGCCAAAGAAAAGCACTTTGCTTTTCCCATCAAATCTCTGTTGGATCCACACCTGACATCTCTTGCTGACAGATGAAATCTGTTGAATACCCAATGCAGACATTCAGATTCTGTCTCTGCCTTAGAGGCAAAAGTAAATCAGGGGCAGGTGCTGTGTGCTGCTTGGTCTGTGAGCGTGCTGGAGGATGTAAAAGTTTGCTTGTGTGTTTTCTTTTTGCTGTTCCTTATCCCATCTTTCCTGTTCTGCTCTTGGATAAGAGGGGAATGCAGGCTTTGTTTCTGATTCTCCTCTTGCCTCTGGCAGGCAGTATCCCTCCACTCACTGTGTACGACAGGAATGGTTTCAAGGCCATGCTCCACTTCTCCAGAGACCCGGCTCCTGGCCGGCCAGATGTGCTGGTGATGGTTCTGTCCATGCTGAGCACCTCAGCTCACCCCATTAAGGACATAGCATTCCAGGCTGCAGTCCCAAAGGTGAGAAGCTTGTGAGTAACAGAGGTGGTCAGAAACATCCTAGGGAGAAGGTTCCTCATTTCTTGCATAGCATTTGCCTTCCTCATGGGAAATTGTGTGGCTCCCTTTCTCTGCACGGAGAGCCTGTTGTGTGGTGTGCCTGTGGTGCTGGTGCCTGTTCCACTGTGGGTATCCATGGCCTTGCTACAGCCAGACAGGGCTCCAGACCTGCTGCTTCAGCTTCCTGGGTAAGGCTCTGCTCTGTGCTGCCTGTGAATGTGCAGCATAGAATTGGCTGTTTAGGAATCTCTTTAATGCAGGCTGTGCTTTTCACTGAATGGCAGTCTGACATATTTTTAACCAGTTCTGTGGCTCAGTAACACTCCCAGCCCTTTTCCAGTGTGGACTAAAAAGTGTTCCTTTTGTTTTCTCTTTCAGACCATGAAAATAAAGTTACAGCCAGCCTCTGGTTCTGAGCTGCCAGCCTTCAGTCCCCTCCTGCCACCCGTGGTGGTGTCCCAGGTGCTGCTGCTTGCCAACCCACACAAGGTGCTGCTGGTGGGCACTGGGAATGTCACTGGGGTGGGTGGGGTGTTTGCATGAAAGATGGGGAGAGGCTTAATAATGGGAAGATGCAGGGGAGAGACAGCGATGTTTGGAGTATTTGGGGAAGATATTGTTCCTGCTGGAACAGCTTTCCAGAGCCATAATCTGAAGGACTGGATGGGCAGTCACTGCAGGGGCACACACAGTTCTGCCCCGTCTACCCACAGAGATGGCCCCAGGCACACACTGTGCAGGTGTTGGCAGCTGATGGAACATGAGGCCACATGAGGCATGACTGATGGGTGGTAGATTTGTTGTGTTGCTGAATAATTATGAGACCCAAAGACTGGTATAAAGAAACCTCTATCCCTGAGAAGGTTGGCCAGCCCTGGATTGCCAACATGCCCTTGAGTGGCTTGCACAGGTCTCCCAGTTGCTCCTTGTCTGTATTAGCTGAAGATCCATTTCTTACCATGTGCAGATCTTCCCCTGGCTGGTGTTCATCTCCCCTCCCAGAGGTGCTCCCTGCAGTGAGGCTGCAAGGGGTGAGGCTGATGGGGCCCAGCAGTCTGTAATCATGATGTGCCCCTCTCTTTCCCTTTCCCAGGATCCCATCCGACTGAGGTACAGACTGGTGTTCACGCAGGGTGTGCAGCCCTTCAGTGAAGTGGGAGAGGTGACTGGCCTTCCAGAAGCAGAGCTCTGGAACAGGAGCTGAGTCCAGCTGGCTCGGCCATTGCCCTGTTGCCTTAGCCATGGATGGATATAGAGGAACTGGGGCCAGAATGGCTCCTTTCCTTGGGATCTGCCATTTTCTTCTTTTTTTGTGCCTGGCAGGAGTGTGACCTTCTCCCAGCCACAGCCTTTCCCTGTAGCCGACCCTGCTTTACAGGACCCTGCTGGGGAGCTCTGGGGCCTCAATGCTTCTGTCACACACACCTTCGCTGCTGCTTTCTGGGCTCGTTTCCCCTCTTCCCGATTACTTTTGAATTAAAAAATAAAAAGCAAACCCCCACCAGCACTCAGCCCTTGTGCCAGGCTGCCCGGAGCAGGGGCAGTGCCCGGAGCAGGGCCCGTCCCTGGAGCAGGGGCCGTGCCAGGGACGCCCCTACCCTGTTTCCAGGGTCTGTGTGCGAGGGGCGGTGGGATGCGGTTTGTGGAAGGGCACCAAGGGAGCGATGAGAGTTAACGGGGCCGTGTTTGGGGACCAGGCGGGGCGGGGGCTGCCGGGCGGCCGCGGCTCGGGGGTCCGGCACAGCCCCCGGGCCCAGCACAGGCCTCGCTCCGGGCCCGCCCCGGCAGCGTTTCCGGCGCCGTTTCCGGGTGCGCGGCGGGGCCGCAGCCGCTGCTGCCGCTGCCGACGGGGCCGTGTCCGGCCGTGCTGCCGCTGTCTCCGCTGTCCCCGGCTGTGCCCCCGTTCCCGCTGTGCCCCCGTCCGCGGTGCCCCACGGCCCGGCCGTGGCGATGGATTTCTCCCGGTTCCTGTCGGACGAGTTCGAGGTGAAGGGCTGGGTGAACGCGGCGTTCCGGGCGATGCAGCAGGAGGCCCCGGGCAAGGTGGACGCCCACGCCGCCACCCTGGTGATGAAGCTGCAGCTCTTCATCCAGGAGGTCAACAACGCCGTGGAAGGTGTGTGGGCCGGGGCGGCTCTGCGGGCCTGGGAGCGTGTCGGGCCGGGGCTCCTCTGTGTGCCCCTGGGAGCTGTGTGTGCCCATCCCCGCATCCTCCGAGTGCGCAGGGAGCGACGGGGACACCTGTGCAGGCTGCCCGAGGGCGGGCTGGCGAGCCAGGCCTGGCCACCTTGTCAGAGACAGAGGGTCCCTTACCCCGGTCTGGGGCTCGTGATTATCCACCAACACATCTCTGCTCAGCGCTGACAAACAGCAGCCCCTGCCAGGCCTGGTTTCTGCCCTAAAAGGCTTGTCCAGTCCTGGCACAGCTGCCCTGGGCAATGGTGGAGTGCCCATCTCTGCAGGAATTTTAAAGCCCTGTAGATGTGGCACTTGGGGACAGGGGTTTAGTGGTGGCCTTGGCAGTGCTGGGGGCTGAGCACTGAACTATTGGAGCAGTTGGACTCTGGTCTCAGAGGGCTTTTCCAACATAAGTGATTCCGTGATAAAGTACATATTTAAACTTTAAAGATACAACTGCAGTTTTCTGTTTTGCTGTGTTGTCTAGTGTAGGTCTTTTTCAAGTACTGAAGATTAAATAAGATTATTGAAAGACTCCCCCATTCCTGCCAGGGCTCTCAGCCCCCCTCACTGACTGCTTGGTGTTTCTGCAGAAACGAGCCATCAGGCTCTTCAGAACATGCCCAGAGTCCTCCGGGAAGTGGAAGTCTTGAAACAGGAGGCAACATTCCTGAAGGAGCAGATGATCCTTGTTAAAGAAGATATCAAGAAGTTTGAAGAAGACACAGCTCAGTCGATGCAGGTCAGTTCTTGTGGGTTAGGTCTTAGGAAAAGGTTCTTCCCCCAGCAGGTGGTTGGACACTAAACACTCTCCCCAGGGCAATGGTCACAGCACCAAGGCTGGCAGAGCTCAGAGAGTGTTTGGATGATGCTCTGGGGCACAGGGGGTGACTCTTGGGGATGGGCCTGTGCAGGGCTGAGGGTTGTACTCAATGATCCTTGTGGGTCCCTTGCAACTCGACATATCCTGGGATTCTGTGATACTTAATGTTTATCTGTAGCTTGTGAAATTTAAAATAATGGAAAGGTGGGTGTGAGCCAGACCTGTGCAATCTGCCTGTCCTGAGGAACAGCTGCTCAGGTGTCAGCTCAGAGCTGCTGCTGCCTGGCTGGGGACACTGGTTTCTGCCTGCAGTGAAGAGCATTTTCAGGCAGAGTGGATACTAAAAGTACAAGACCAGAATTCAAACTAACCTAAACTAACCTGTTATTGTTTGACTTTGAAAGTTGATTTTACATCTCGAGTTCGTTCTGCCCATTCCTTCCTCCTTGTAACATCATAATATTTTCATAACTTTTTTCTAAGTCCAAGAAAAAAAACCTCTCATATTTATTTATAAGTATCCATGGCAGTCACCAGTTTTTTCACTGGGCAACATTACGTTGTTTTCTATTCAGGTCCTGGTAGAGATTGACCGAGTGAAGTCTAGGATGCAGTTGGCTGCCGAGTCACTTCAGGAAGCAGACAAATGGAGCACGTTAAGTGCAGACATTGAGGAGACTCTTAAAACACAGGTAAATACTGAATTATTCTGTTTGGTGTTTATGCCTTCAGCATTCCAAGGAACTGCATTTAAAAGTAGGTTTTTGAAGTGACTCTCAAACATGTCGTTGTTTGAAATGTCGTCGTGAAACTGGTGCTGCTGCTGTCTGAGGTCCCCCCTGGTAACAGGCTGCCTTTCCCTGCTGGCAGGACGTGTCCCTGATTTCAGCTAAGCTGACGAGCATGCAGAGCAGCCTGGCCATGCTGGTGGACACGCCGGATTACTCCGAGAAGTGTGTGCACCTGGAAGCACTGAAGAACCGGCTGGAGGCCATGGCCAGCCCTCAGATTGTTGCTGCTTTCAACTCCCAGTCTGTTGGTCAGCAACTCTTGGTGTCATTTACTATCAGCACAGAATATATTGTCTATAAAACAGTGTTTGGGTGGGGAGTTGGTATCCTGAAGGCTCCTGGTGCTGGGTCAGGAGCTTTTCCTGATGGAGCAGATGCCCTGGAATGTTTGTGCTCTGCAGCTGCCTGCAGGCAAGTGCTGCTTTGATTTTCATACAGTTTGGGGGACCTGTGGCCACTGCAGGAAGAATGCTGTGAGCTGGTTTTATAGGCCATGTGGATGTGTGAGATGGAGATGCTGAGTCAGGGCTGCCCTGCTGTCATAGTTTAGTTATGTCAGGGGTGCTCTCCAGGTGGGAAGTGCTGCTCAGGTGAGCAAAGGCCCCTGGTTTTGTGTTGTCACATGCTGCTGGGCATTTCTGTTACAGCTTGGTGGTGTAATCAGGAAGAAAACTTGTTTGGAAGTGTTCTGACTCCTTGCTACTTTATAAAAGTGGCTTTATAAGCTCTCCTTAGAAAATTTGACGTTTTGGACTGTTCTTTGTGCTCTTCCTTCCCCCTGCTACTGTCAGCACTTTTGAAAAGTACATTTTCTGGTTGTTGACTCTCATCTGTGTGCACCTCAGGGGGTCTGGGACTGTGGGGTACAAATCAGACTGTTTAGGAACCTGTGTTTCCAAGCTCTGTGCAGGAGCTCACTGTGCCATGAGTCAGTCTAAGGCACATGGGTCAGTTTGAGGACAGGTGAAAGCAAAGCTGAGGCGTTTATCAGGTGTGCTCCGGGTGTGTAAGTAGTGGCTTGTTTCTGGAAAATAATGATTTCCTTCTAGGAAATGCTCTGGCCTTATCTGATTTTAGTACCAGATACGTTAATTTTAAGAAGTTTAAATTCATACCTCATATCTGCTGCCTGTTCTTGATTGAGGATGGGTTTGATTTTAGGCAGTTGTGCTCCTCTTTGAGAAGATACGTGAACAAGAGGTGAAATGGATCTTTCTGTGTGGGTCACTGTGCATGCTCCCTTAGGAGAAGAATTCTTACTCAGAG
>JAWWEV010000034.1:15966727-16015286 GCA_035583235.1 Hafferia zeledoni
GTGAACAAGAGGTGAAATGGATCTTTCTGTGTGGGTCACTGTGCATGCTCCCTTAGGAGAAGAATTCTTACTCAGAGCAATGTCTCACCCTCAGCTTTGAGGCTGATCCTAACTGTGTGTTGTTTTCTTTTCCTTAGATCAGGCAAAAACATTTGTTAAAGTCTTCACTGAAGTTGATCGGATGCCTCAGCTTCTTGCTTATTATTATAAATGTCACAAGGTAAGTGTTTTGGTAATACTTTAACATTTTAGGAATAAAAATTGGAATGCTTGCTGGGCTCTGACTGCAGAGGGAGCTGCTGCCCCACGGATCTCACCTGTGCTGTGGCAGGGACATGGCACCTGTTCCTTTCTGTGTTTTCTTCCCTTGCTGTGTCTGAACAGCTTTAGTTACTCCCCGTGTTTCAGGAGTCCGTTCAGGTCCTTGTGTCCCTTCCTGCCGCACACACAGGGTACGTGTGCTCTGCTTGATTTCTCTGTGCCACATGGTTTTGCGTTGCTTTCTGTGGATGTGGCTGTGTCGGCAGTAACTTCATTACTGCAACTTGCCAGCTACTGACTTGTGTAAACTCTTTTCAGGTAAGATTAAAAGTTGGAATTCCAGACAGTTCTGTAGCCATAACATGAGCCTCAAATTTCTCACATGACTGTGACTTTTGAGGATTAAGTTCAAGGCTGCAGCTTGCCAAGTATTTCAACTATTATGTGGGGGTATCAGTTACAATCTCATTTTATGAGTAAAATACCAATGTTAATTAAATCTTTGAATCACTAAGAAGTCTCAAGCTTCATGCTGGAAGTCTCTTCCTTCTGTGGTGCTGAATTATATGTTACACTGAAATCTGGAGAGAGGAGCAAGGGCGGGCCTCACGTTTTGGCAGAAGTGCTGTGCAAGGGGAATGCTGGATTTGGGATATAAAGCAAGACCTGTGACCTGTCCGTTCTCCTCTCAGATGGTTCTTATTCCGTGACAGGTGCAGCTGGTGGCCATGTGGCAGGACCTTTGCCAGAGTGACCTGAGCTTGAATCGCCAGCTGACTGAGCTGTACGACACACTGCTGGGGACCTGGCACTCCCAGCTCCAGTGGGCAGCACAGGTGCAGTGACAAGTTAATGCTGGTGCAGGGATAGGAGAGAACAGGACTGAGCACACTCTGAATTCTCACAAAGCTCCAAATAGCTCATGGCTGCTCACTTTGAATTATGCTCTGTGCCCTATTGGTGCAAGATGGGACTTGCAGCCGACTTGGTGATCCTTGTGCAGTCCTTGCAGGCAGGATTTGAGTTCTGGTGTTCTACCAGCAGCAAGGTTGCTCTGTTATTGACATTTAAGCTGCTCTATCGCTTTCATCTGTATCTTAAGTTAAACCTAATTTGTTGGTGTTGCAAATGTGTTCTGTTGCAAGACATTTGGAATGCCTGAGTTGCTTTATCTCTTGGCCTGAAGGAAGCCCTCAAGGTCACATTGAACTGATGGATGTCGCTCTCTGTAAGATATCTGAGGGCTTCTTCTGTCACCTCTTGGAGTCTGTGTGCTTGTTTTTCCTGCCAAGAATAATGTAGGATCAAAAAAAGCTTTTTTCCTTTACTGAAATGAAGAAATAAGTTCATATTGTTGAGCCTGTAAGAGTTTTTCATCCATGAAGGGTAAGAGATTCTTATCTTCGCGTCACGAAGCCAGTGTCAGTGTGAGGCCTGTGCTGCAGAGGAGCTCAGTGTTTCCTTGAAATGTATTTTTTCTGCTTAATGATTCGATGTGACTTACAGGTCAGATGTCAGGTTACATTTTAGCAGGTACTCTTTGAACTAGGGATTGTGAGAAATGGCACGTGGGGGCAGAGCTTGTGTCACTCAGTCTCCTGTGTTGCTTCTACTTTATGAAAAACTCTTGGATCTTTTTGATGCTGATCCCAACTTTCAAAGCAAATGAGCTGATGAAAAAATCATAATAAAAGGCTGCAACACATTGTATGTCAGTGGAGTGGCTCATTCTGAGCTGATTACAGGATTTCTAGCCTTTCCAGTACTGACGTCTGCTTATTTGACCAGTAATTTGGCTCATGATACGATACTATTTCTTCATATATAACTGATATATGTTTTTTCCCAACACACCTGTGTAAACTGAGTGCTCTGTTTCAGATGCCCTTTTCTGCCAGGTGGTTTTTGAATCACTGTAGTGCCTGTGTTCTGCTGCGTTCAGTTTTTGACCTGTGCCTGTCTTCTAGTTTCCTGGTGGCTGTACTCAAAGCACAGTGGTAAATAGGTATTGTCCTGGACTTTTGTCATCAGGCTGTTCTGTGTGCTTTGTCAGTGCGGCTGTTGTAGCCTTAGCAGGCGTCTTTTGGGTTTTTTACCCCTTGTGAGGTTTCTCAGGTTTGGAATCTGTCTGCTGCTCCCTGCTGCTGTGTGTTCCTCTCAGGAAATGTGCTTTTGCCAGTAGCTTTTCTGCTGCCACAGGTTTTCAAGAACCCCCATGAAATCGTGACTGTGCTGTTGATCCAAACTCTGGGAGCACTGGTGCCTTCCCTCCCTGTGTGCCTTAGCACTGCCATGGAGAGGACAGGCCAGGACACCAAGCTGAACCAGCTGCTGGAGCTGCATGATGCCACCGTCCACTTTGCCAAGGGGCTGGAGGTAGCGATGCTGCCAAACCTGAGTAAGGATCTGGCACTGAATGCTGGCATTTTATTCTGTCAACTGCTTTGTAAAGTCCCATTGTGGGGTTTTGTTTAGTTTTAGGTGGAGGGAGGGATTATCTCTTCTCCAGCACTGCCCAGTTGCGCAGCAGTTGCACCTTTGTGTGTACGTGTGTGTGTGTATCTTCCACTGAAGCTGTTGACACAACACTGAGTTTCCTGAAGCAGCCCTGTCCTGGCTGGCTCTGGAGGGTAAATAGCATTTAGCACTTCTCCTTTTACAAGCTTTACTGTTTCTTCTATCTCACAGATGAGGAAATGTCTCCAGGAGGCAGTCAGACCCATTGTGAGAGATCACAAGGCAGAAAAGTTGAAGAGTTTCCCGGAATTGTCACACCTCACTAAACAAGAGAAAACTTGCTTAAAGGCTGCATCCATTGGATGCTTATATTTGATTTCGTAGTTTTTCTGTTGGTGGTTTATTCCCAGCAGCATCCTTGGGGTTTGATTTCAAATCTGCCCTAGGTTTTTCTCTCTGTGGGATGTTTGTCATCTCATTTTGGTCATGGCTTGCTGAGTAATTCTCACAAACCACACAGCAGAGCTGTGCTGTGTTTGCACAGGTTTATGCCTGACTTGACCTGTTGGCTATTTATAGTCCTTTATGAATCTGATGGGGCCTCTTCAAAGACTGCCTATGGGAAAATCCAAAATTAAAGCTAATGGAGCATTCCTAATGCTGTGCTTCCTGTGTTTGGTTCCTCATAACATTGTCTTGAGCTGTTTAAACCCAGATTCTTGCTTGATCCTGTAAATTATGATTGCTGGGCAATGTCAGGGAGTGTGACTGGCACTGTGTTTGTTGTCTGTGTGGTTGTGTACTTGCCAGTCATTTTCTAGCTCAATTTGTGGTTTGTTAGAAAAATTCTTAAAAAAGGTCTGAAAAAATGATGCTGGATTCTATAAGATGATGGAATAGGAAGACAGTTGCTGAACTGTTATCTGAGTACATTTAAAAAATAAAAGCCCAAAGCCTTTATTTCTATCTCTTTTGCTCTGGGGTAAGATGTTTGGGAAGAGAAATATCTCAAGAATGGAAAGGCCAGGTGACTCAGCTGAGCAGAGTCAAACCAGTTGCTATGTCTGTATGTGAGGGTTCAGCTGTGATTCATAGGATAATTCAGGTTGGAAGATGATCTTGCCCAATCCCCTCCTCCAAGCAGGATCTTCCGTGAAGTCAGACCATGGGATATTGTCAGTCTGGTCTTGAAAATGTCCAGGCATGGAGACTGCACTGGCTTTGGACAGCCTACTCCATTGCTTTCCTGTCCTTAGGGCATAAAAGTCTTTTCTGATATCCAGGAAACAAAGTAATTGTGGTTTGCTAGTGGTTTGAGTTTGGCAAAGCTTCATGAGAATAGCTGGTGTCCAGTTCTGCTGTGAGAAATAATCATTCGGCCCTGATTTGTGTTTGGGTTTGCAGCTCCCTGCTCAAGCATGGCACTGAGATGCTGAGTTTGTGGTTGATGAACACTGAAGCAATAGTGCTGAGTGAGCTGAGTTAGTGTCAGTTATTTTAAGTATGAGCCAGGCTTTCTGTTAAATGAGGATTACCCCTGTTTGATGCTGTGACAGTAATGTGTTTCACTTCTCAGATGGTTTCAGTTCTTCTACTGTAGGTTGGAATGTTTGATAGATTTGTTTCACCCAGGCTGTTTTGGAGCAGTGACTGATAATTTTCTTGAGGCACTTGTTGAGGTAGAACATCTTGGTTTTAGGAAGCAGTTAGACATAATAGCCTTGTTTTTAAAAAAATTTAAAAAATTCAGTCTTTGTAGTTGAGGTTGAAGCTGTTGGGCAGCATTCCAAGCCTGTGCAGACAGCATGCTGTGATGGAAGAACTGCTGGAAATAGCTTGAAACAAAATTTTTAGTAGCATGTTCATCTCTGTGTAGACTAAACTTTGTCTGGTTCTTTTTAGAGGAGCAGAACCTGGTGAAAGTGATGGAGCTGGTGGAAGCAGTGTATAGTCCATACAAACCCTACCAGCTGCAGTATGGAGACCTGGAAGAAGAGAATCTTCTCATCCAGATCAGTGCAGTGCCCTTGGTAATGTACCAGCCTTTGCTCAGCTGCACAGGGAGAGGCTAAAGCTTCCACTAAATACAGGGGGCTTGTCATAGTTACTGCTCTCTTTCTCCTCTCATTTTTGGTAATATTTCCTTTTTGCAGTATATTTTTTACTGTCATGTAACTTTGTTTAAGAAATAAAGATATTTTGAGCAGCACTGTCAGGTCAGCTCCTTTCCTCTCCTGCAGGCAGTAACACACCCCATGTAGATCTGCTGGGGAAAGCCTTTACCAGAAAAACACTGTCAACCAGGAGTCTGCTTCAGGTTGGACTGAATTTGTTAAGAACAGGGGCTAGAGGAGGAAAGTCCTTTTTCTTGAGGATTCTTTTGGCAGAACTGTTTTTTCTTGCAGACCTGGTTTGGCAGCCCAGCTGTTGTGACAGTCCACCTGCAGATGGGTGGAAGGACCAGCAGGGCTCTGCCTTAGGAGTTTCACAAGATTAGAGGATACCAGAGAGTGCTGTGTTACAAAAGGTGTGTTTTCTCTAACAAGGAGGGTCGGGCTCAGCTTTGTTGTTGTTGTTGTTGTTGTTTAGGAGCATTGGGAAGTAATTGACTGTGTCCAGGAGCTGAACCACTCAGTCAACAAGCTCTTCCTCTTGGCCTCTGGAGCCATCGACAACTGCGTCAAGCTCACCGATGGCCTGGGAGTGTGTGGGCTCCTGAAGGCCCTCAAGGCCCTGTTTGCAAAGTAAGATGCTTTTAGCTATTGCTGCATTTATCCTGAGGGAGTGGTGAGTGTGCAGTTTCTGGCCAAGGACTTCGTAGTTTATGGAAAATGGCTGAGAGCAGTATCTGTCTCTCACTGTTCTATGAATCATTGATATCCCTTTTGCTGCTCCATTCAGGTAGGGGCTAGGGGAAAAATGGAAGCTCTTATGGCTAAATTAAAGACTTCTCAGCTGTATTCTATTCTGGTTGGATACTTTTAGAGAGGAGAATGTTTCCAAAACCAGAGTAAGACAAAGATAAAATAGGGTGATGAAAGTAAATCTGAGTAGATTTCTCTGGGGAAATAGGTCCAGAGTTTGGACTCAGTGATTTGCAGGTCTTTTCCAACCTTAATGACTCCATGAGTCTGTGAATACACTCACTGGGAAGACTGACCTCACATTCAGGATCTGCCTGTAGTGTGAGATACCCCAGGGAGTGGGTTCTTGTCTTACAGTAGCACTTTTATATTCCCATACTGGTTAACTCCTTATTCCTTCATGATACTGAAAAAGCCACTCACAAGATAGGAGTCAGGTATTACTGCCCTGTGGGAAGGGGGAAGAGGAAAGCACAGGTCTCTGATCTCACCTTCTTTATAGGCAATTACAGAGCAATGTACATGCCTCCAGCTTATGGGCACTATTAAAAAAGGAAAGGGGGATGTGTGGAAAACAAAATGTTCTCCTTTTTATCCATGTTCTCATCTGAGGAGTAGCTGAGAAAACAAATTCATGAGATTGTTGTCACCATGTTCCTGGAGTAAGGGCCAAGTGATGTTGGGGTAGCAGGAGCCTTATAAACTTTTCCTCACCTTTCCTAGGAGATATGGTCAGGGTAATGGTAACAAAGGTATCTTGCTCTCTCCTTCTCACAGGAGGGGAGAGCTCCTGGTAATCCACATGTAGCATACTGAGGCAACCTCACAGTGTCTGTTGCTCCCCTTGGTTTCTGGTGTAGGCTCAAGTGGGCTGTGGCTGATCAGTTCTTCAAATCCACTGTTTTCACTGGATCCACAGTGGCCCTTTCTACTCCTTTTAATAATTCTGGTTCTTATTTGGCCTTTGTAGAGGACTGAGCAAATCACAGGACGTGCCATTGTGCTGCTCTCCAACCAGTTCTCTTATGCTGGTGCTTCTCTCTGCTCCATTTCTCACTACAGGTATACATCCGATTTCACAAATACCCTGCAGTCTATACGAAAGAAATGTAAACTGGATGATGTCCTATCAGATTCCCCGTTCCAGGAGGACTGGACTGCATTCCAAAACTCTGTTCGGTAAAGGGGATTTATTTTTGCCTGACTCAGAGCTGATTTTTGTATCAAAGCTGAAAAGGAATTACTTGGCATCAGTTTTCACACAAGTTCTCAGTGCAGAACACAGGGCTGAGCTCACTGTGCTGCGTTGCTGCTGGGAGCACCAGTGTCAGTGGTGGGTTTCAGGTTGCTCCTGGCACAGGGAGTGCTGTGGGGCTCCCCACCCTGCCTGGAGCAAGACTGCATCTCATAGCACTTGTCATATCAGCAGCTCTTAGAATTTTTCCCTGACACTGAGCTGACCTTCTCCATAATGACAAGAAGTGCCACATGGATGAGGTTACTGGGCAAAAAAATTCAGTGTGTTATCAAATGGATGCAGAGTTAATTATCAGTTTGACTCTTGGCAGATGTGTGGGCTGTGGATTGTTAATTGCATTTCATAATTACTTGATATGCGTCTGAGATGGGTTCTCTGAGGGAGTCTGGTGTTACCTGCCTCCAGTCTCACATGTGAGTTTTTGTCTTGTTCTTTCTCAGGGTAATTACCACTTGTGGTGAACTCCTCCATCAGTGTGGAGACTTTGAGCAGCAGTTGGCCAACAGGTGAGCACTACTGACCTTAATTCATGAGCTGTCAACATAGGAAGCAAGTTGAAAGAAAACAAACCCCAAGGTGCTTTGTTTGCGTAGACCATGGAGGGAACCCAGCCAGTGTGATTCCCCCAGTGCCCCTCCCCGTCCTTCGTCGTGTCAGAGATGGGGCACAGACTGTTCTACTCAGTCGTGTGCCCTGAGACAGTCCCAGCAATTCTTTTCCTTGGATACCCAGCTGGCCACCAGTGGACCGGATTGGGGTCAGGAAGGAATTTTCCACCAGATCAAACTGGCAAGATTCTCACCCTTGTGACATGAATCATGTGCTGAAATGAGTCTAGGTGTGCCTTAACTGATGGATTGATCCCCTGTAACCTGAGGAGTGTCAGGCACAGGCAGCACGTAGATCTTTTGTTACTACTTGTTGTAAGCAGTGCTCAGCCTGTTGTACCTCGAAATGCTTGATGTGACTTCAGTGCCCATGCTCTGCACAGCATGGCCTGTAGTGCACAGTGGGCTGGGCTTGGGCCCTACTGCCCAGGTGTTCTGAGAGCACAGTCCTCTCTTCTGTCTCAGTATTTCTGCAGTTTTTGAGCGGCACAGTAGATACAAGGGCTGGCTGTAATTAGTGTCTCCACCACTCTCCCTTGAAGTCACACAAAGGCAGTGCTGATCCTTGGCCCAGCATGAGGACTGGAATGCTGAGTTCAGAGGATTCTACTGGTGACTTTTGCATACTTGTTTTCAGGATTTTGTCAACTGCTGGGAAGTATCTTTCGGACTCCTACAGCCCTTGTAGTTTTTCTGGCTTTCAGGACACCAGTTCTGCAGAAAAGAAGAGCTCCATAAAGAATCCCTGGCAGGAATACAATTATCTCTTCAAGGAGAATCCGTCCGAGTATGCCAGTCTTATGGAAACCCTTTACACTCTAAAGGTAGCTTTGGTGCCTGGAGAGCATGCCTCTCTCACAGGGTGCTCTTGGGCCTACATTTGGTAGATGAGACCTGGGTTTCCCCTCCAACCTGGTGACTTTTTGTCCTGGACTGCAACTTTCCATGGGCTGGGTTCCAAGTCTTCCACAGAGACACTGATCTGTGGAGAGATGAAATATCCAAACCCAGGAAGTCTGGACTTGTTCTGTCTCTCCCCATATCATGTTTGTGTTTTGTGGACATGCCTTTATCAGCTCAGGTGAGGGAGATTTAATGACAGTGAGCACTGGGAAGGTTGTGTTGGAGCCATCTCAAATTCTGGAGCCCACACAGCAGCTTCCCAAGGCTTTTTCTGCCACTTACACCCTGCTGCCATGTCCAGTCTGAAACAGAATTCTGCAGGATCATTCATGCACGGATCTGTGAACAGAGTAGAATGACTCTAATTATCTTTCTGTGGATCTAAGTTATGTTTGCCATCATTGGTCACATGGAGTAGTGAATTCAAGGTTATGAGTCTTTTATTTCCTCAAAATGTTTTTATTTCTTTTGCGCTTGACTTACTTGCAACTTTTGCAGTTCTACCTTCAGTATTACATGTTTGTCTAAACCTTGGCTAAACAGTCCAGTTCAACAAGTCCTCTTTGTGTAAGAACTCACTGAATTCCATGCAGGGAATCAGTTGTGCTCTTTGAGTAAAAGGTAGCTTTGGCATTTTCTCTGTGAGTTTCTCAGTATCCAACCTATGCCAGAGCCTGACCCGGCTGGAATATGATACTGATTCCTTGTCCTACAGTTCAGGGAGCAGTGGCAGTTTCTGTCTGGAATAACTGCTTGGAATAGGTCATTCCAAAGGAAACAGGCTGTGCCATCTCAGAGAAAAGCTCTGCTGCATTAGGATGGCCTCATAAAACCTCTGTAAGAATGTTACAGCTCCTCTTTGGTCAGTTTAATGACTGGTGTATGTGAATGTTTTTGTGTCTCTGTGTGTCAGGAGAAAGGTACCAGTAACCACAACCTGCTGTCGTCCTCGCGAGCCGCCCTGAGCCGCCTCAACCAGCTGGCACATCACCTGGCCTTTGACTCCGTGTTCCTTCGCATCAAACAGCAGCTGCTGCTGGTGCCCAAGATGGAGGTGAGCAGCGAGGGCCTCGAGCTGAGCTGAGCTGGACAGGCAGGCTTTACCTGTGGGATCCCCTGGGTCAGTGTTGCTTTCCTTTCTGCTGTTCAGAATATCCCTCTGGTGTCACATTTCTCCCATGAGCAGTGGAACAGTTTCCCTTGCCTCACCCACAGCCTTTGCAGCACACAGATGTTTGCAGGCTCTGGTGTTTGTTTGAGGTGTTGCTTTTCTAATCTGTGTGAGCGTGTGTTTCCCACGGGAGCTGAATGGAAAGGGTGGGTGTTTTGGGCCTGAGAGACAACACAGGAAACAATTTTCTCACCATCTGTGTTCTGCTTTTTCTAGAATTCCTTGGGTAGTCACAGTTCATGTTGCTGGGTGACCCCTTCCTAAAATACTGACAGGGTTCATCCTCCAGGAAGTCATTGATTCATCCTGCATTTTCTGCCTTACAGGGCTGGAGTTCTGGTGGCATTGGTGAGACTCTGACAGAAGACCTGCCAAACTTCAGCCTGACCCCTCTGGAATATATCAGCAATGTAAGAGAACTGAACTGTCTTTCTGCTCTAGAAAACAAATTGCCAGGAACACTCTGGAGAGTAAAGATTTACTTGGACTTGCAGTTCTCTGTACAGGTCTTTCTTACCATAAGTGTTTCAGTGACTGCTTCTTTGACCTTATGAAAAACTTTCTTGTACCAAGTATAATGATGTGCAGAAGCCAATTTGTAAATGAGTGAGTGGCTGTCAGGCTCAGCTCTGCTTCCAGGTGTGCCTTACTGCAGGTGACTTTTTTTTTTCTAGTAAAGGACTTGCCTCACATTTGTTCAGTGACTCAGCTCTTGGTGCTTTTTTTCTAGATTGGGCAATACATCATGTCACTTCCTCTACACCTTGAGCCATTTGTCACTCAAGAGGATTCTGCTTTGGAACTGGCATTACATGCTGGAAAACTGCCGTATCCCCCAGAGCAAGGTAAGATGAGACCAAAGGCTTGGAGCGTCTGGGGAAAGCTTTCCCATCCTGACATTACTCAGGTGTGATGTGTGGTTTGTAAACTACACCTGGAAGAGGATCCTGTTGAAGGTGCCTGGCCATGCCCCGATCCCAGCTGATGGCCCGTCTGCCCTTTGGAATTGACTTACCTGCAGAGTAATCCAGGGAAGGGAAGTGTTTTGGGTCTGAGGCTCGCTGTCAATGCTCTATAGTACATATGGATACATAACTGCTCTGATTACTCCAAAACCGGCTGATAAACTCTGACTACCTTGCTGTGGAAAGAACAGTTAAGATATTATTAACCGTTGATTATGTTTGCTACAAAGCCAGCCAAGGCAGGTGGGTGTGTGCTGTCAGCTAACAGGAGTTGTCTGTCTGTGCAGGAGACGAGGTGCCTGAGCTGGATAACATGGCTGATTACTGGCTGGGCTCCATCGCCAGAGCCACCATGCAGACGTACTGCGAGGTCATCCTGCAGATCCCGCAGCTCACACCGCACTCCGCCAAGCAGCTGGGCACCGACATTGGTGAGTGTGGCATGGGGCCTGGCCCTACTGTGGCACACACAGGCTGCTCTGTCACCACACTGGGTTGGAGGGAACTGCCCTGTGGGTTTCTCCTCTAACCATGAGCATGTTGGTCTGGTACCCTGCATGAGGAGGGGTCACAGCTTCTCTCTTGCCGTGTTTTTTGTCACACCTCTCTTCAGTGGAAGGGGGATTTTCCTGTGAGTACTCCTGCTGCTTCACTGCTTTGTCTGTCTGAATGGGGAAGTCCAAGTCCTTCTGCATGGAAAGGATTCCCTTGCAGGCCAGCCTTAGCAAGAAAGACTTGTATAGGATCTTTTTCAGTGTGGCCCTGGTCTTCACCCTCTCAGAGTGCCATGTTCTGCCAGTATGTGCCAGGATGGGGTACCTGGCATGTGCCGAGTCTGTTGAGGATGCTCTGCTGGATTGCAGAGCAGGCAGCTCATTGATTTCTCCATTCACTGGATAGCTGAAGTGGGAAAGATCAGCTAAAAGCCTTGTGAAAGTGATTGTGGAGCACTTGAGCAGCGTTATTTTTCACAAACCCTCCAGGATTAGCTCTCCTGCCATAGCTGACACTGCCCTGCTGCTCTGAGGGTGCTGCAGGCTAAAGTTACTTTCAACATAGAGATTTTTTCAGCAGCAAAATGGGAAACAGTTGGCACAGGCTCATCTCTGCCTTCTCCCATGCCACACAGAGTGACTGAGGGAGAGCTGGCAGAGAGTGCTGAGGAGGCATTTCTGCAGAATGTAGAGGAGATGGGCTTTTGTTAACCAAAGCTGCTGTAAGGGCCACTGAGGGACCACTACAGCTATTGTAAATGCCAGTTAGTCCTTTTTCTGCTGTAAATCTTGGATGCTGACTTCCCCCTCGCCAAGGTTAAAAGTGAGAATACAGCCAGTATCTACTCCTCAGCTCTCCAGAAGGTGTGCTTGGACATCAGTGAACTCAGCCTGAATCTGTTTACTTTTCTTTTTTTGGCATTGCTTTACAACAAGCTGGTGAATGAGAGGCTGGCTGCTCAGCGTTCTCCCTGCCATCCTCAGTTCCACAGCTGCCTGTGAATCACTGAGCTGGAACTGCCTCCTGCCTCCACAGACACTCACCTCAGCAGAGCTGCCCAGCTTCAGTGCCAGCTCTTTGCCTTTGGCAGTGGGACTCTGATCCTCTGCCCGTGCCTGGAGTGACTGACCCCCCGAGGGGTGTTGTGTGCAGGTACTGAAACCTGGCAGAATGTGTCTGGGTCCCCTGCACGGAACAGGCAGTGTCTGATCTAGTGCAGAAGCAGCAGAAAATACAACCCAGGCAGTGCCGTTAGATTCCAGCCATGCTGCTGGTGTGTGAGCTCTTGGTGACAGGATCCCCAGTGTCATGAAGAACAAGGATATCTTTCATTTCACAGTGTCTGTTACCTGTCAAATACACATTTTTCCTTAATCTTGCAGATTACCTCATAAACGTGATGGATGCCCTTGGCCTCCAGCCCTCACGGACGCTGCAGAACATTGTAACTCTGCTGAAGGCCAAACCAGAGGAGTTTCGCCAGGTAGCCAAGAGCCTGCCCCGCCGCACGGCCAGCAGCATTGCAGCCATGAGGGGCCTGGAGGGGTAGCTGTGCCCCCCTGCTGCTGGCATCACTGCTAGGAGGGGCCTGGAGGGACTGCTGTGCCCTCCCTCCTACTAGCCCCTGCTCAAGGGCTCACCTCTTCAGATTGGTTTTTATTTCTGCACGGACAGTGAAAATACTGCTGGAGACTAGGGGAATTTATTTCAGACAACTTTGAATAAATGTCTTTGTCTAGGAAAAGCTTGTTCCATTTTTCCATCTGTAGAAATGAGGAAAGATGTCATACAGCCAAATGTTCCAAAAACTCTAGATGACCCTGAGTAGGCTGAACAGTGCTGGAAATGTTCTGCTGGGTGCTGGAGAGTTCATGCTTCATGGGAGCTTCTTCAGAAAATTTAATCTATTGTGTCTGAAGTGATAGGGTAGGTGCAGCACAGAGGGGCTGTCTGGGAGCTACTCTGCCTGCAGGCACTGGCTATTGCCCAGGGCTGTTGTTATTACAAAGCCAGGAAGAGTCTCTTCAATTGGTAGATGAGGCTTGATCGAGCTCAACCCTGAGAATAAAACCAGCTTTGTCGGTTATTTTTGATGCAATTTCAGTATTCTACTAAAAGGCATGAAGTTTTTAAGGAATTTAAGGAAATTGATGCTGTCCTGTAGAAATTTATTAGTGTTTCTTACATAGATCTGTATATAACATCTCATCTAGCCTCAGTGTGCTCTCTTAGGAGACAGCTGAATACAGAGAGGTCCCAAAACTGGAATGCCAGTCGGGTCTCCAGCACCTGCACTGTCACTGCAGCAGGAAACCCCTTTGCTGAGCTGGGCTCAGATCTGCCATGGGTCTGGCTGGAACAGAGCTGGAGCCAACCATCTGAGACACTTCCCACTTTTATGAGTTGTGAGATGCCTCTGTAAACCAGCAGTGACTGGAATGGTGAGCTGTCCTGTCCGGCAGAGAACATTCTGTTCCCTTCACCCTTGATCTGAGGAGATGAATTTCACTGGTGGTGCCTCTCCCAGCCTTCCCCTGCTCCATCACTGCCAGGGAGGGTTTCTGCTGCTATTGCCTCTCACGGGGCAAGTGGCACCTGGCTGGGGCTGAAGGTGCGAGGAGCCGAAGGAGTTGGCTGGGACCTGCTGCCTGTCCCAGTGTCCTGTTGTCTGTTGGTGAGAATGTGGGAGGAGATGCCCAGGTTCTTGCTTGCAGCATTCCCCATGTTTTAAGCAAAGTGCTCTGTTGTGTGTTTTTTGGAGAGAGTGCTGGTTTTTGTCAATGAGCACTGAATCAGGAAGGATGTTGGGTCCTTGCTTCCCCAGTTCCTTGGTCCTGCTGGTGGTGGTTGTTGGCAACTGGCCTGACTGCATCCTCTGCTGCTGAGGGAAGCTGAAGGGGCCTCAGCCCGCTCTGCCCAGCAGCTCTGCACCAGAGCACCCCGTGCTGGGGACCTTCACATGCAGAAGGGTCACAGACCCCCCTGGCTGCGGCTGCCCCGCGCTGGGCACTTTGCCCAGAACATCCTGTTCCTGGGCGCGTGATTTAGCCACACAATCGTGTTTCCTCTTGAACTTTTGCAAAAGTACTTCAGTAAGGCAGGTCTTGGTGGGTCATGATGGGCTCCTGGGAAAGTTGAGGGCCAGGACTGGCCAGGGGATGGTTGAACTCACTGCCCCACTCAGCCCCCAGCCCCACAGGGACCACCAAAGTTCCCAGTGCCCTCACCACGGGGCAAGCACAGTACGTTCCCATCCTTGCAAAGTGCTGCCATGAACATCTTGCCAGCACTGGACTGCCCACGCTGCCAGCAGGGAAGCTAAAGGCAACTTCTAATTATTTTATTGCAGAGGTGGTACTGTTAAACAGGCTGATGCTTCCTCCCCACCCCTGAGGCTTTATGGAGCCTATCCTTGGCACACACTTAACAGCTGTTCCCACCTGCACCAAAAGTGGTACAAGCCCTGGGCAGCAACACAGTGGGGCACCTGCGGGCTCCAGCAGTGAAGGGATGGTTCAGCTTTCACTCTTTCTGTGGTAGTTATTTGGGGATGGACATATTGCAACCCCAGAGGTCAGGAGTAGCTTTGGTCCCATGCCAAGGGTCTGACCCAGGGTGTGGCACAGCTGCAATGAACACACATGTGTCTTGCATCCAAGAGAGCTGGAGAAAGGGATGGAATGAGATGGTCCTTAAGGTCTCTTCCAACCCAAACCCTTTTGTGGTTCTATGACCCACCAGGCCATGACTTTGCATTCACTGTCAGGATGTCCTGTCCTCTGCCTTCCACCACTGCCACCACCCCACTGCTCACTGGGAACTGCTTCCTCCTCACCTGGTAATGAGAAGTGGTGAATGATTTTACAGCAATACTGATGTACACAAGCCCTACACACTGAGCCAGAGCCTGACTTGGAGAGATTTATTGCAGGGTTTATTAGGCAGCACTTCCTCCCAGTGATCAGTCAAGGGGGAGGGATAGCCAGGGCTTTTTAGTTCCCTCCTAACTTTGATGGAGAGTAGACACTTGCTCAGAGAGTGACCCCCCCCAGGGCAGTGCCAGCTGCCCAGTGGTGGCTGGCAGGAGGGACAGGGCACTCTGCTCATTCGGTCTCCGCATCGCTGTCAGGACCGAGGCTGTCGAGGGACTGCACACGCAGTGAGTCGTAGTTGGGGGGGGGCGTGCCGGGCTCGGGGGCCAGCGCTTCGTCCCTGGGCAGGGCACCCCCGGGCTCGTGCTGGAAGCCCAGGTTGGTGTGAGCCTCCACGAGCTCCGACACCGTCGGGGGCGCGTCTGGGTACCGCGCCCGCACCCGCCTCTGCTTCAGGCCTTTGCACCAGCCGATCACATTGATGATGGTGATCCACAGCGAGTCAATGATGATCTCCCCGAACTCGATGAGGCACAGCACTGAGCCACCCATCCAGAACCCAAACTGGCCTCCAAGGCTTGAGAGCAGCCAAACGATCTGTGGGAAGAGTGGAGTGAGCCAAGGAGGTGGAGCCCTATCCCTAGTCCACTCCCCAGGCCATCACCCCCTGTGCTGGTGCCAAGATGGGTGATGCCCCTGCACCTGAGAGCTGCCAGCCTTGTGCCCTGCTGTGTGGGTGCTGCCTTGTGGGGCTGTGCTCCCCAGTGCCGGGGATGGGGATGGGAGGTGCAGGGGAGGAAGGAATGGCAGGCTGCGAGCTGACCAGTGACCAGTGGAGGTGGCTTTGTCCACTTCATTACAGCAAATGTGTGAGACAGCAGCCCTGGGGGGCATGGTAGACTGCCTGGTGAGGGGCATCTCTGGCCAGGGCTAATTAGCCCCAGGGAGCTGAGTCCTGGCTGACTGGCTTCTGTGTCTGCCCTGCCAGAAGGGCTGGGATGGGCACCCACCGTTGTGGCGGCCGACTCTGAGATGGTGCGGTAGTTGTACTCCTGGAAGTAAATGTTCAGCTTGATGATCCCATTCCTGTAAGGAACAAAAACCAGCTCAGTGAGAAGCTGGGCTGTGGACAACCCACACTTCTGCTCCAGCCTGACCAGGGGACAGATGGACACTGAGATGTAAGTACAAAGGAACAAATGTTATGACATGGGAGCTGCCCTTAATGCTGATTTTACTTAACACATTTGAGTTTGCCTAACATGGTTTGCACCTCTGGAGAGCAGGGGACATGCATGAAGTGTCTTTTGGATCTGCTTTCTGTATCTCCCAGGTGAACATGCGCCAGACCTTGTCCTCCTCTGCTCTCACACACATGTGTGCTGGCCCACAGCCAAGGCTCGTGTCAGTCTGATGTTAACAGGCTCAGCAGAGAAGATAAAGTGGTTGTTCCTTTCACTCACCTGTCCAGAGTCACATTTGTTGACATATCCCTTTCATAAGACAGAATATGGAAAATCCAGTCCTAGAAAAACAAAATCTATTCAGAAGGATCAGAAGCCTCCTGTGCTCCTGAAGAGCATGGAGCCCCACAAATGCCGTGTCCATCCCAGGCAACCCCAGCCCTGTAAGCAGGGAGGTTGCTGTGGAGCTGAGTGGGTGGGCTCTGCCACAGAGGGGAGGTGGGTGCTCCTGCCCCAGCCTGTGGGAAGCCCTCCCTGCACTGCACAGACATGAGGTGTGGAAGGTGGGTGCTCAGTCTTGAGCTGTCACAGGCACTTGGAGCAGAACCCCAGGATGGAGGAGCTGCTGTGGGGAGATCCCTCCTCCCACCTTGTGCCCCAGTTTCTGCTGCTGGTTTGTGTGTGGAAAATGTGGAATTCAACAAAGAGGTGTTTGGATCTGGATATCAGCTTTGACAATAGTGAGTGTCCATGTGGCTGGGAATGGGGAGCCATTAAGGTCAGTTCCATACCAAGAAATCAGGGTTACCTCAGAGGCTTCTGATGGCCAGTCTGCCATGGAGATGGTCATCTTGTACTGTGTGTCACTGCAATGAGGAGGGAGAGCATTAGTACAGAGGTTCCCCCTTCCCCGAAGTCTCTGGAACTTCAATTCTCACACTACAAACCATCCCTGCAGAATTTGCTGCTGTTTTAAGGTCAGGACTGATGGGACCTGAAATGTGATCTCCCTCCACCTCCACAGTGACCAGCTCAGGCTCAGGTACTCACTTGCATGTTTCTTTACAGGAATCAATGCAGATCTGTCGCTGTTTTATGCTGGATCTCAGTGAGGAATAGCAATATGCTGTTTGGTGAAAACAAAAATCAAAGTATTTGTTTAGATAAGGAGATGCTTACTGGGTTGTATCAGTTTCATTTATCAAAATAAATATTAGGCGTGATCCTGCAGCACAGACTTGCTGTGTTCCCCTCCAATCCTCCTTTCATTGAGAAACTTGGACAAATTACTTAGACAATTTAATAATAAATTAAAATAAACTGTAACTTTCTGCAGACAGTTTGAATGTAGGTGGCTTGCCTGGCACAGCCCTAGCCACTGCCAGCACAGAGCTGTGTCACCCAGGGAGCACTGGACCCCCATTGCCTCTGCCAGGGCCAGTTTGCTCCAGGACCCCAACTCTCTGGGCACAGAGGCCGGGAGCGTTCCCCTGTGTTCCTTCTCTCTGGTACCAGGGACTCCCTCTGCCCTCAGCCAGGGCCAAGGTTTGGTTCCTTTTCCCCAGCACTGCCCCGAGTGGCCACACGGACACTTCCCTTAGGGAAAAGCTGTTCGGCAGCTGCAGTGACAGCAGCAGCAGGTCCCGTGGCTGCTCCGGCCCCAGCGAGCCACAGGCAGCCCTGGCTGTGCCCTTACCCCAGCCTGGGTTATCCTCGTTATTGCAGTAATTCAACCCCTCAGGTAAAGGGAACATGTAGTGGCCACATCCGCAGATCTCAGCCATGTGGGTTTGGAAGCAGGAGCGCAGGCATGCCTGGAGAGGGAAGAGGGATGTTTGGACACGGGCTGGTCCCTTGGGCACCTCTGCACTGCTGGTGGCAGTGCTGGCTGTGGGAATCTCTCAGCTCCTGGGAATTCCCTCTCTTTTGCACCGAAGGAATGATTTTGGGGCTGCAGACCGAGAGGGCTGAAGGTGCAGGGGAGTGGGGGCGGCCAGAGCCTGTCCCTGCCCAGAACCTCCCTCAGCCGCTCCAACCACTGGAGTTTTTAAGGCCCCTTGTGGGACCTTCCCACAGGTGAGACCTTGTGTGCTGTGCCTGCTCCTATTCACACAAGAAACTGCTCATTTCTCAACTGTTTTCGGTTTTCATGGAAGTAATAGAGAGGTTCCAAAAGGGAATACAAATGTTCCATTACACCCATAGACAGGGCTGTGCTCTCCAGGCTTTACAAAACACTGACAAATGGCTGGTTTTACACTTTAAAGCCAGGGCTTTCCAAATCCTTCAGCATAAAAAGCGGGTGTCAAACATGTGAATGATCTCTGTGCTGCTGCTGCTGCTCTTCCCAGGAGGATCTTGGCTGTGGCTTTGGCCACATGTGAAGTGGCTGCGCCACTGCCACGAGCTCAGTGAGGTGTGAGTTAATCATCCAAGATTGGAGTGGGATTCTGGATGAGGCAGCACAAAGCAATAGCAAAGTCTATGAGAAGATAATTAAATTTAACAGCTGCAGGTAGGACAAGCAGACAATTTCTGTGTGATAGGAAAGGTCTACAGGGTTCAGAGCAGTCAGGGAGTGATGGAAGAGCCTGGTTTTGCTGAAAGGGCCCTGAAGTGACATTACATGGACACAGAACTCCACCAATGTTAGCACTTTGAGGGAATAACACAATCCTTCTGAGTGTTTGCTTAAATCTTACATAAGCATCTTCAAAAGTTGGGTAGAGTGGTCCAGTTGTTATATTACATAAAGGCAGAAATATAAAACTGCTGCCAGCCCAAAGCCCTGCCAGTCTCTGGGTGCATTTGTGAATCACCCCAAACCCTTTGAGTGTTTCCCTCATTGCTGGATTGCACCCTCCAGAGATGCCTCTCCCGCTCTCCAGCCTGTTACAAATTAACCTGTTGCTTAGTGTTTGCACTCTAATTTTCTACAGATTTAAGGTTTACAAACGCTCAACTTTCTCATCCCAATTACCTGGCATGCTAGCCAAAGGTTTAAGTGCTTTCATGATTTTTCCTAAACACTTTTGTTTGAGTTACAGGGATGTTTTACCTGTATGGAATAGGAGGTATTGTACTGGCTGTAGAGGTTTTTGACAGGGACGTCTGAGCCATTCATGGTGCAGTCGCTGTAGGGATAGCCCATCCGCTCCAGCTCATCCTGGAAGGAAATGCAAACAGAAAACTTTGGTGATTGCTCCTCCCCAGGTCCTTGTGCCCATTTTCCAGAGACCCTGTAATTCCTGTGCTCCCTGCTGGCTGCGGCAAAAATGAAAGATTCAGCAGCACCAGAGCTGAAAGGGCTGCAGCCTCTTCCCCATGCAGATCCAGGCAGGTGTTCAGGGGTTAGCAAAGCACCTTCTGACATGCCAGAGCAAGAGGCAACAACGACCTGAGCCTAATATTCTGGCCTCAATACAGCACTTGGCCAGGACAGTTACATAAAAGTCTCCATTAAACTGCTCCAGGCTCGGGCTGGTGCGTACCTTGATTCCTTTGGTTTGAGCCAGTTCAGCCAAGACTTTAAGCAAACTTGGTTTTGGTCCCATCAGATAACATTATTCTCAGACAATCTGCTCCTAAGGAATGCCACACATACCACCAGCACTCCGATGGAGGTTTCTGTCCCAGCCATGGCGTAGATGCCCTGATCCTTGAGGAAGGGAAAGCTCTTCTGCTGATGCAGCATCAGCCTGGCCCCAGCAGCAGAGGACAGGTAGGGGATGTAGTCCTGCTGGCTGATGTCCAGAATCAGCTTCAGCCCTGAGACATCAGACAAAACACTCAGAACAGGAACTGCATCAGAAGGCAAAGCTTTAGGAAAAAGAAAGTCTATTTTGTGCTCCCTGTTCCTTGGAGAAGGGCTGGGGTCTGGCTGCCACAGCAGCATGAGCTGTGCAGGAACTCTCATGAGGGTGAATGCCCAGAATGGGAATAGCTGGGAAGAGTCAGGAGTTGCCTCAGATATTTCAACTATCCAGATGTTGCACTTCTGCTACACGTAACATTTGTAGTGACTTTATTCCTGTGTTGCACATTTCCCTTTTGGGCTTAGCCCCTTCTGGAAATGCCTTGCTCCCTGTTTCAGTGCTCCAGTGACATGGGAATGATAAATCTGTCCCTAGTGACAGAAATGGGCACCAAGACACAGACAAACACTGCCCGGATCTGTCCCTCCAGCCCCTTCTCAGCTACTGAGGGCTCCCTTACCAAACTCAGCTCCAGGGTTGGAAGAATTCAACGCCTCTTCATCCATGCCCCAGTTAAAGATGTAGCAGTTACCGTGATCTGGGTGGTAGATTTGGGTGAAATTCCTGGAAGAATCATACACATAAAACTGTGACTCTTGGGAGGACTGAAGGGGTGTGAGAAAATGCAGTGGTGGGCCCAGTGCTTGGCAGCCGTGCTGAGGTTCACCTCCCACTGCCTCATTTGCTGAACACCTCTACACGAATTACAGCTGAGATCATATCAATCAATCTGCTGTTGGAAAAAAGGCAAAGCAAAGTACAGGTGTGTGCTGGGACACAGCCCTGGGGACGGCACTCCATTGGGATGGAGAAGAACAGTCACACGGGTGAGAGATGCAGTTCAGTCTGAGCTGTGGGACAAGGTTTGGGTTCATGTTACAGCTCGTGCTGTGGTAACAATTCTCTGTTCTCCTTGTTGCAGAAGGAGCATTGCAGAAGGGACAGGGATCCCCAAGCCTGGGGTGCTGCTGTGTGCTCCCCTTTCTCACCCTGGAGATAGGAATTTTGGGTTCATAGGCAACAAAGATGTTTCAAATACATTGTGTAAAAAGGGAGGGGTGTGTAACTGGGGGCTGTGCTGCTGTGCCAGCTATGCTGACTCAGTGCCTGGTTACCTGTGAATACCCTGGAAAGCTCCCAGTGCTGTCAGTCTTGATACGTCATGAGCAAAACAGCCCAACCAAAACTCAAGCTCAAGCCAGCACTGTCCCAGAATAACCCATTTTGGACAGGATCACATCCAGAAACCTACTGGCAAGTCTTTTTATAGCTGAGGACTAGCACCAATCTTGTTATTAGCTGATTTATACCTTAAAAAGAGAAAAGAACCCTTGTGCTGTGCCACTGGGGGGCTGTCCATTCCTGCTGGGATGAAAAGGGGCAGGGAACTCATGTGCACCTACTTGTAATTGCAGGGTTCGGCCCCATAGAGACAGGCCAGGATCATGTCCTCTGCCTGGTAGCCCATCCTGATCCTCTCGTGCAGCGGGACCTTGGAGAGGATGGAGGTGGACTGCAGGATGTACCACTCGGTCACCGCCTGCGCCGCGCTGGTGAAGTTCCGGTAGGTGCAGTTGTCAGAGCCCTGGTGGCTGCACTGGGAACAGAGGGCACGCAGATCTGAGCCCCTGTGGGGATGGCATGGGGTAGGACCCCCCTCTCTACACGCTCGGTGGGTGCCAGCCCTGCCTGCAGCTCCCAGGAATTGCAAGGTACAGCCAGATGGAGCCACGATCCGGCTGTCACACGTCGTGTGCTGACAGGGTCCCTCCCCAGGGATGTTTCCCAGCTGCGCAGGCTTTCAATCAGTCCCAGGATGACCTCCACAAGGTAACAGAAAACATCCCTTTTGGGCCAATCCCTTAAGGCTGGAGTTGCCCCAGCTTCCCAGGTCTGCTCAGGCAGGGTCCTTGGAGCCCCCGTGGGAGCAGGGGTGAGGGGTCACGAGGCCACTGTGTGCCTCTGAGCTGTGGACCACAGCAGGAGAAGGGCTGGGGCAGCAGTCACAGCCTCTCCCTGGCATTTTGGGTGCCCAGCCCAAGAAAGAAATGAAGGTGTGTGGTGTCTGGGAGCCTGCATGGAGCACCCTGCCCTGACTTTGCGCTGGGCTCAGCCCTTAGCAGGGGCTGAATCTGGGCAAAGGCAGCCCCCAGCCCTGGCACAGTCAGACCAGAGACCTGAGGCAGAGTCGCCATGGGCAGCTGATAGGGAGGAGATGCAGATCTCCACGCTGCATCCCTGCCAAGGAGCCCAGAGCATCCCATCCCTCACCCTTGCCCACTGTCTTCACAGGACCCCCCTCACCAGCTTCACTGCCAACTTGTACTTCTTTTCTTCTGTCGTTGTGTTGGGAGGAGTAGCAATGGTTCCATTCCCCACAGTGGTTCCATTCCCTGCAGTGGTTTCATTGCTCATGGCAGATTTGTTCCCTGCAGAATTCTGGTTGACCCCAAAAGTTTCGTTGCCCGTGTCAGTTTTATTGCTTGCAGCAGTTTCATTGCCCTCAGCAGTCTGGCTGGTCTCAAAGATATCCAGGATGATGGGGTTATCTTTGTTGTGTTCATCAATGAGGACCAGAGGGATCTGGTTCCAGAGCTCCAGGTTGAGTGGTGGGGACACGTTCTCACTCCCATTCCCCGGGGTGGGCTGCAAGATCCTCTCCAGCGCTGCCTCAATGAGCCTGTCCAGCTCTTTCAGCAAGTGCTTCACCTTCGAGTACCTGAGGGACAAGCAGCTGTCACCAGGCAGTGTCATGGTGCTGGGCACACCTGGAAGCTTGCCTGCCACACCACTGGCCTGGGCTTTTCTGGGGACCTTGGATTGCTGCCTGGAATTCACTGGAGGGCAATGGGAGGCTCCATGCAGAGCACAGCCAGCTTGGACACCGGCACCCCAGCAAGCTGCAGCCAGGCAGAAAGGCAGTGAGAGGGTCAATAGGGAGTGCTGCAGGGGCGAACCTGCCAGCATAGGCCTGAATTGGTTTTAGTTCAGTAATTCACTACAATTTACACAAAACATCTCTAGCAAGCAGATAAAAAACTACCCCAAAGCAATTCCTGTGTTGGCTGAGAGCATTTTGCCTTGGGCTGCACTATTGCATAGATATGAATTTAAAGCAACTCTAAAGCAACTCTAGCAAAAATCAGAGACTCCTTTGAAATCACATCTGAGTTTTATCTTTGCAGCTCCCAGCAGACACGACTGTGTAACCAGCTCTTAATGACTGGAGACTGAGCAATAAAACGAACATTCATGATGAGGAAGGGGAAGGAAAGGAATTGTGGGGAAAGACTGTAAGACTGATTTTGGCTGTGAGAGGTGAGCTGAACCTGTTGTTTTTAATGAGCTGAAGAAGGTTTGCAGGGAGGCAAAAACCTTCACTAGATTGTCTCATACAGTAGAGAAATTTTGCTAGGAACAAATTCTCAGCTATGAGGGTGGGGAGGCCCTGGCACAGGTGGTCCAGTGAAGCTGTAGCTGCCCCATCCCTGGAAGTGTTCAAGGCCAGGGTTGGAGAGGGGTTGGAGCAGCCTGGTCTAGTGGAAGGTGCTCCTGCCCATAGCAGGGAGTAGAATGAGATGAGCTTTGAGATCCCTTCCCACCCAGACCATGCTGGGGTTTGATGAAATCCAGAACTTGTAGGCAGATAAACACTCCTCTGGTCTTGAACCATTCACCTTTGTATTGTTCTTCTTTATTTGTTTTTTAGTGCCACTTGGTGAGTCAATTGATGCTCCTAGAGTGACATCTGAGACAGTCCCAGGCCTGCAGTACCTCACACTGGCAGTGTATCTGCGGGTTTAGGGCCCAGATGCGTAAATTTGGTGGATCAAAACTTACTTGAAAGGGTTGGCATTGCAGACGGTGACTGCAGGGAACTTCATGGTCTTAAAGCCAATGGAGAGAGATGAGGTGACATTATAGGACAGGTAGGTGTTGATGAGGATCCCCCACTGCCAGAACACCAGGGACGCAAAGAGCAACGTTAGGAAGAACCAGATTAATTTCTTCTTGGGCCCCTCCTTGATAATGCGCTTGGGGCCGTGGGTGTTGGTGTTGTCGCAGTACCAGACCAGCAGCTCCTTGTAGGTGTAGCCAGGGCCCTTCTGCAGGCGGTGCAGCGCCCGCACCAGGTACTTCTTCAGGTTCATGCTGCTGCCTGTGGGCAGAAGAAAAGACATCAAACTAGCTCTGTGGAGGAGCAGGGCTGTGCCACGCCGGGTGCATCTCTGCTCTCAGCACAGCAGGAGGGAGACAGGCTATGCAACAGCATGGACGTGGTTTATAACCAGGAGAAACTCAGCGTGGATGTTCTGCAGGGTTGTGTCCTGGCAGCAACATGTTCCCCAGCCTCCTGGGGGGCATGGAGGAGGTTTGGGATTGGCAGCTCCAGAGGTGGCAAATGCTGGTGTCCCTGCTGGCCCCACTGGAGCTGAGTGACTGGAACCTGCAGGACATGTCCATGCCTGGTGACTCCTGAGTCACTGCTGGCCACGGGCCCTGTGGTGTTGCAATGCCTGACCAGATGCTGGTCAGGGAGTGAGAATGCTGTGTGCACACTGAAACACCTGGAACACCATTCCCAGCCTCAGCCAACACTGGGTTGACCAAGTAGTACACGCAGGAGCTGGCTCAGGTAGAGCTCAGGCTCAAAGCGTTCAGGGTTCAGCCTCATGAGGGGCTTAAGACAATTTCCCTTAAAGGTAAGAAGCATTAGAGTGTGCCCAGCACCTGGAGGGGCAGGAGAAGAGAGGCTGGAAGCAGCAACACCATTGCCAGGACCAGGAATGCTGTCCAGGACTGCTGCTTGCCAGAGGAAGGAGGATGGATTTTTTTTTCCCACCAAATTCCTTTGTCTGTCAGATACTATCAGTATGACCTGACACCCCCTCAGGTGAGGGATGCTGCATACTTGACATTCATTTTGTGAGTAAATAGAACATTTTGTGCTGCTATTTTAAGGTGAGAATCTGTGTTACTAAACCTTAACATCCCAAGGCAGGATTTCAAAATGAACCTGAGACAGCCATTTGGAACATTTTTCAGATTTAAGCTGCAAGAGAGCAGAGTTAAAGATTAATGCTGGGAATAGCCCCCATCCCAGAAGGAAGAGTGCCAGAATGACAAAATGATAGTTCACTAAGGAGCAGCAGTTGGCAGGGCAGAAACAAGAGTGCCATGGCATTATTTGCAGGCAGACAAAGGTCCAGAAGGCAGTGAGGGGTGCACACAGGCCCTGCAGAGTGGAAGTAGCTGAGCCCTTTGTACTTTTCAAAGAAAAGAAGAAGTAATACTGATTCCTTGATCTATTGGCCAGATTTGCAAGATCTCCTGAGTAGCACATACTGAGTTTGATAGAGGTATAAAACCCAATAGATTTTTTAAGTCTCACTCCATTATGCAAAGAGAGATGATGGTTTTCACTGTATCCCTGTTACCTGTGACATTACATGTAGGTGACAGCATGGAAACTCAGTGGGAGAGGACTTCACAAAGAACAACCTCAGCTGCTTCTTCTAAGATTTAAAGGCAGGCTCTACTCACACAGGAATGGATCTTGTTCTCCAAGGAACACTTCTCGGGACTTGGACCGTCTGGACTCCCCACATCATCAGCTCATCAGCTCATCCTCTGTGATCTCATGCCACAAAAGTTCCCCTGCCATTGTCTGAGGGGCATTCACTTACAGAAGGAGCTGACATTGCACCAGGCCCTGGCTGGGTTTTGGGCAGGGATATAAGGAGAACAGGAGCCAGACCTCAGCCTCTGCTGAATTCCCACAGTGAAGAGGGATGGCTGCCATGCCTGAGCCTCTTCCTTGGCTGCACAGAACCAAATGGTCAGAGCTCATTTAAATGTGGGGAGCCCAGCAAGGCAGATGAGGAAATATTTTTGACCTTTTAAGAAATCCAATGAAAGATTTAGATCAGATTGAAATTTCAACCCCCCCTGCCCTGTGTGGAGCAGGATCCCTCTTTGCTGGTCCCAGCTGGCAATGTGCCCTCAGCTGTCCCTGCTGTCACCAGCTACTGGGCCAGTCAGAGCATGGGCTCCTGCCATGGAGGAACCACCACGTGTGTCTCTGTGGGTCACTCGTCAATCTACATTTGCTGGGAGAAGTTATTATTTCTTCTCATATTGGATGAAAGAAATGGCATGAAGCAAAAGCTGCACTTGATTGAACCTGGATTACTTATTTCAATATATTTTCTCTCTTTAACAGTTTTCTTCTTACCTTTATTTCCAGAGCATTTCCAAAACAAATTTTGTGCTCCTTTCTCACAACTGGAAGCTGCTCCAGGTGAGCTGCCCAAGCCTCTGTTATGGGGGCTCCTTCCCCAGGACACCACTCAGTGCTCAGGGGATGGAGCTGCTCGGAGGGAAGTTGGTGCCAGATTTGGTGCCAACTTGGAGCAGATCCTGCTTGGCCCCATCAGTGCACTGTGCCTGAGCAGAGAAGTGACAAATGAGGGACAACAAGATCCACCCTCCATTGGTGCACAGACAACTGCCACCCTTCCCAAAGCCCCTCCAGAGTGTGGGAGCAGAGCAGTGGTGGAGCAGGAGCCAAGCAGGGTTGGGGGCTCAGGAGGAGCCACCCCCTTGTGTCCTGCTCCAGGCTGCTCTGGTCACACCAAGGTCATCTGCACTGACCCTTGGGAGCTGACTCCAGGGACATGAGACCCTGCAGTGCACAGGGTGCCACAGGCCCCTCTCCTGGCAGCACCCTGTTATGACTAAAGTCATCCTAAGATAAAACTGCTCCCGGTTCCAGTGGGCTTTCTCTGTGCTGTAGATGTGTCCTCCCTGTCCTGCCAAGTCCGGCTGCCTCACCCCAGCATCATCCCAGCTGAAACTCCTCCACCTCACGGTGAGATCAGATTCCCACATTACGAAAGGATCGTGTTGACTGAGTTGAATCTCCTCTGGGATTTTCCTAGGGCAATTGCCACTTGAAGGAAATAAAGACATAAGCTAAACTCAGCACATTCTGGAAGCTTCAGGGTGGGACCTGGGCAGCAAAACTACCCTGGCACTATCAGCCTGATGACACTGTTATTGCTCAGCACTTTCTCTACTGGGACACACAGCATCATTCCCCTGTGATGACCAGCTATTCACCTGACATCTTCCCCCTGAGGGAAAGGACTTGTTTCCCTAGAGAAGACATTTATGCTCTCTAGTGGTATCTTTTGCAAATTAGAGGAATCTTCTTTATTAGCTCACAAGTTTACAGGTTGCCAGTTTGAAAAGTGGAGCAATAATGTGTCAGTGAGCAAAGAAAGTCCACGCCAAGGTGGGGTCAGAGCTCCCAGCAGATGCTCTGCCTTGCTGGTGGTGTGCAGGAAGAGTGGCCACAGCCACAGTACTGGCCCCAACACCCACAGCTCCAATCCAGGCAGGCGCCTCCGAGGCTCCAACCCCAGCAGGCACATGGACAGCACTCCAGAAGTATTTACAGTCTGGGAGCTTAGATAGCACTTGCCTGATTCTGTGCTGTGTGTTAGGCACTCTGTCCCCTCTTCCCTTGTCTAACCCTATGTTCCCCTCTGCTCTGGAGACAGTCTGGGAGAGCTGACGTTGTTCAGCCTGGAGAAGAGAAGGCTCTGGAGAGACCTTAGAACTCCTTCCAGTGCCTAAAGAGAGCTGGAGAGGGACTTTGGACAGGGCCCTGGAGCAACAGGACAAGAGGGAATGGCTTCACACTGCCAGAGGGCAGGGTTAGATGGGATATTAGGAAGAAATTCCTCCCTGTGAGAGTGGGCAGAGCCTGGCACAGGTTGCCTGGAGAAGCTGTGGCTACCCCACTCCTGGAATTGTTCAAAGCCAGGTTGGACAGGGCTTGGAGCAACCTAGAACAGTGGAAGGTGTTCCTGCCTGTGGCAGCAGAATGGAACAGGGTGACCCTTAAGGTCTCTTCCAAGCAAAACCATTCCATGATTCTGTGTTTCCCACGATGTCCCTCTCTCCTAGGACAATGACAAGCTATGCTCCTTATGTGCCAGGAGGGTCACATTGCTGAGTTAACTCTGTTGCTTGGGTAAGAAACAACAGGAATCCTGAATTGCAAGAGGAGCCAATCCCCAGTCCCAAACAACTCCATCCACCAGGCTGCCACTACCATATTTTGCCTCACTGGGAAACACCATCCTGGGGGAGATGGCACATTTCCAACACCAAACCAAACACTTAATTATTCCACAAAACTGTGGTTTGTTCACATTCCCTTTTATCAAAGAGATTAAAGAACCCCCCCTGTGTAAATACCGGATAAATCTGAACGACTACCCCCGGCTGCACGCTGGGGACATCCCAAATACCTGCCCGGCACGAAACCCTGCCCCTCTGCTGCAAAACCAGGCAGAGATCGGGTGACTTCAGGTCTGCATCAGTGTTAAAGACACCACGAGCAGCCGTGTCGCGCCGGTCCCTTCCCGGACGCGCCGCCGAGAGATGCGCGGCCGCCCAGAGATGCAGACAGACATCCCCGGCGGAGACTCGGGGCCAAAGGGGACCGGCCGGCACCGCCCCCGCGCCCTCTCTGCTGGCCCCCCTCGGTTCCCCCCGGTGCCCCCGTACCTGCCGCTCCGGCAGCGCTGCCCGCACACACCGGCCCCGGCCCCGGCCCCGCCGCCGCCCCTGGCCCGCCCCGGCCCGCCCCGACGGGGCGGCTTAACCCGCCCTCCCGCCGGCTGGAGTCGCTCCCGGGCTAGTCCTGGGTCCTGGAAATCTTGCTTTGATTTTTTCCTAACGCACCCCAAGGAATGGCAGCTGATTCTGCTGCTTCTACTCCCGTCATGCCAAGACCACCAGATACAGACAGCATGGGATCAGTGGCACAAACCTCACAGAATCACAGAATTATTTGGCTTGGAAAGGACCTGAGAACCATAGAATTCTGGAATGACTTGGGTTGGAAGGGACCTTAAAGACCATCCAGTCCCACCCTTTTCTACCTTCCACTAGCCCAGGTTGCTCCAACCTGGCCTTGGACACTTCCAGGGATGGAACAGCCGCATCTTCCCTGGACAGTCTGTGCCAGGGCCTCACCACCCTCACAGGGAGAAATTTCACCCCAGTATCACATCTAACCCTGCCCTCTGTCAGTTTAAAGCCATTCCCCCTTGTCCTGTCACTCCAGGCCCTCTCCACCTCTCTTGGAGGCCCTTCAGGTGCTGGAAGTTGTTCTCATGTCTGGTGGCCATTGCCCTGCAGCAGGTCACAGTGAGCTTCTCAGCCTGGTTTGAGGTGTCCCTGGTGCCAGGACATCACCTCGCTGTTTTGCCTTCCTTGGTGTCAGCTGTCCCTGGTGCCAGGTTTTTGACACTCTGCCTGGTTTTGCAGCAGTGGGGCAGGGTTTTGTGCCGGGCAGGTGTTTGGGATGTCCCCAGTGTGCAGCTGGGGGGAGTCGTTTAGATTTAACCTGTAATTCATCCCTCACTGGGGCTGGAGAGACACACTCCCCCCATTTACTTTCTGTTTCTCTACTCCAGGGCCAGCCCACTGTGTGCCATGGGTTGGGGTCCCTCAGCCCAGCACTGCTGTACAAACTCGCTCGGAGGTAAAACCTTGAGCATCTTGAGTGATGGAGGAGACATCGACTCCTCACAACAGAACAGTGAACATGTACAAACCTACTCAAAATCACAAATCACAACTGAGAACAGAGCATGGTACACAGGAGCAATTGCCTCTTGTTAGAAAAGGTAATGGCAGGTTCTTGTTCAATCAGGACTTGGTCAGACTTTCCCAAATGTCTCCGTGTTCTCTTACTTGGGAACAAAAGGGATTTTTATTTTTAACTCCCACAAGTGTTCCTTGTGTCATTATGTCAGGAGTGGAATGTGGGATTGTGTTCAAGCAGTATCTCCAGGGAAAGCTGGAATGAACAGGTTTGATGGACCAGGACTTACCTGGTTCCTCTGCCCTGTCACAGTAATTGCCCTCCTATCGCTGCGGATTTCCCAAAGAACAATGTCTGTTGCCACCTCTGGCAGCTCCAGCCCTCGAAATAGAGCAGGTGGCATTTGTTCTGGGCTTTGGCACATCAGTTGCAGAGCCAGCAAAGTCAAGTGACCTTGAGTTTGGCTTGACTTTCCCTTGTCTTGCACTTGTTTATAAGAAAGTTTATTTCATAAGCAAAAACCTACTGCCGAAAATACAGCTGAAACCCTGTGGGAAGCTCCCCTACACCCCAGGCATTGTGTTCAGAGTGGGGTGTTGTGCTGGTGTGATGCACTGCTGACAGCAGCTAAATACAGCTGGGACACCAGATCCACAGGGAAAATCAGCCCTGGAAGCGGTTCTATCCGCCTGATCGGCCGTGTTTCAAAAATACCAACTGCTCCTAAATTTATCTGATGGAGGGAAAACGTTTTGATGTTGGCTGCAGTAGGTACAAATGGAGAAGGCATTTTTCTGTGATGCTGCTAGGTCTGGATATACAGAAGAAAAAGAGCAGAGCTGCTTGTGCTGGAGCCCAAGGACAGCTCTGCACGGAGGAAATCTCTCCAATCCCAGCCCTGGGGGTGGGAATGAGTTCAGGTCCACGGGAAGAACACAGGACTCGTCCACACCTGGTTCTTTGCAAACATGCATTGCTTTTGGTCACATTATGCTTTTTGGCACCCCCGGCAGGGGTGCCACCCCAGTGGTGTCTGTCAGAGCCAGGATCACTCCTTGGTGCACACAGATTCCATCAGGCCTTGGGAAGGTTTTCGGTCTCCAGGAGCCCAAGTGGTGCTGGTGCTTTGCTGCCCCTGAGCTCTGCAGGCAGCCCGGCCTAGGTGGTCACTGCCCCAGCCAAGGTGCTGGGATGGTGTGGCCAGGAGCCCTGCCCACAGCACACAGTCACGGTGCCAGCGTGGCTACACCTGCTAATTACATTGTCACTGAGCAGGAGCTGCCAGATGAACGTGCCGAGTATTAGTCACATCTGCAGCCTGGCTTCCTGTCAGACAGCTCGGGGGGTCTGGGCAACCCTCCTGCCAGCAGGGGTGGGGATGAGTGTGCCAGGCCCAGCAGTGCCTGTCAGTGCCCATCAGTGCCCATCGGTGCCCAGTGATGCCCAGCACTCCCCATCACTGCCTGTCGGGGAGGCCGCTCCGCTCCGTGCCAAGGGAGCCGGACACCACCCGCTCCCACGCGTTCGGGTAATTGCCGGGTTTGGCCCGTGCACTTCCAGGACACGCTGTCACTAAACAAAATCGAGGCGTTTAGTTGTGACCAGTAAAATCCCAGTGAAGTGACACTGACCTTCTCTAAGCCACTCTGTGCTGGAAGCCCCTGTGTAAAACCTGTTAACTGCTCTGTTTGCGTTACAAAGATCAGGCAGTAAAACCCAGACTGGTTTTGTTTTACAAGCAGCAGAAGAGGGGAGGGATGGGGCCCCTGGCTCCTGCTCGCCTGGGGCAGCTCAGCGGGCCGATGACCACAGTGAGGGTCACTCCATGCCAGGGTCGGGCACTGGGCTGTGGTGCTGCCACGCTGTGCTGCTCTGCCAGCCCAGATGTGGGCAAATCCCACTGGGGCACAACTCTCTCAGCCCCAGTGTGGTGACATTGGGCACTGAGTCCCAGCTCACCCACGGGTGACGACTGGGCAGGCTCTCAATGTGATATTACAACAGTTTGTCACCAGCGGGGTTTCCACAGACCTGCTCTGTAACTAATTGCTGTGACAGACAATCAGTTGCATTCATTTGCCTTTTCCACCGTAGAAGTTTACTGGAAAAAATGACTCCAGCATCCTGGGATGTGGCAGCTGCAGGGAGGGTCCAGCCCCCAGAATGCCCCAGCACAGGCCAGGGAGTGTCAGTGCGGTGCCAGTGGGACGCAGAACTGTAAAGATGCCCTAGGCTGGTGCTTTATAGTCCTCTCCCATGATCTGGAGGAAATGTCAACTATTTTGTGACATTTTATAACAAGACCGAAGTGGGGGTGATTACCCATGTGTACCCAGGGGAACAGTTTGTACCGTTCAGGATTCATTATGTAAACTTGGGTGAGAAGGTCTTAAAACCCAGGAGGCAGGTACTGGAGTGAGAGGCACTGTGACAACAGGGTGATTCACCCTGGCTCCGGCCGGCTCCCGCCTCTGCCTCGCTCCGCTCCGGGTGATCGCATCCCTCTGGGACTGCGGCGCGCTCGGAGCTGCAGGTGAATAAATCTAGGGAACACGTGTTTTCAATCCCTAGAAACACATTTAGACAAAGTACGTGAGTGGAAGCATGGGAGGTTCAGGCTGGCTCCGTTGCCGTGGGCTTTGCTCTGTGGTGGGCAGTAGGCAGGCGAGTTGTGGAGGACACTGGTTCGTGTCCCTTTGCCCCACAGAGCATCCCCTCCTGTGCTTCATGACTTGCTGCTCCAGGGACGCTGCCAACAGCAAGGCTCCCGAGTTCGCAGCGCCACCACGGCCCCGGGGATCGCATGGAGAACTGTGCAGGGCTGGCAGCCCACCCGCACAACCAGCAGGGCAGGGGGCTCGGGCCTCAAGGGGGTACAGCTGCCACCCAGCCCCATCTGCAAGGGAAACTGAGGCAGAAGTGTCAGCCTGGGAGGGAGGGACAGGGCGGCATGGGAGTGTTACAGGGAAGTACCAAGGCCCAGGTGAGGATACCAGAGGACAGAGCAGCAGGAACACACCGTCCACTGCCCCGGGGCTGGGTGTGTTTCCCTGTTTACACCTTGGGCTGTGTTACAGCTGGACTGGGGAGCAGGAATGGCTGCAGGTCAGCACTCGGAGCGTCTGTGCCGGGGCCGAAGAGGAGAACCCCAGTGCAGCACAGGCAGAGGCTGCAGGAATCCACTGTGCAGCATTCCACCCTGCTCTGCAGGGACAGGGACGGGCACAGGCACAGGGAGGGCTGGCAGAGACCCTGAGCTCTGCCACCACCACTCCCACTACCCCCACCATCTCCCCAGGGCCAGAGCATCCTGAGCCCACACTGCTCCGGAGAGGGATGAATGGCTGAGTGGCAAGTGAGAGGAGAGCCTTTGCTTTTTGGGAAGAGGGGACAGATGGAGGAAGAGATTTCATAAATCCCCACGGTCTTGAGGTGCTCTTGCTGCCAGAATGTGTCAGTTCCAGAAGTGAAGCTGCTCAGCAGTGGTGTGATGAGTAAGTTGCTGTTGCTTTAGGATGCACCATGCCCCCAGCACAGGCACCTCTTGTTGGGTGTGATGGTGTGGCTGTGGGCTGGCTAGTGCAGCCCAACCACTGGCAGACCCTGCCTTGCTGAGCTCATCCTGGGGTGAGGTGGGGCCAGTGAGACTGGTGGGGCCAGGCAGGGAGCACACATGGGCAGCGCTGGGCACCAGTGGGTGTGTGGTCAAAGCAAGTGCTGCTGCCAGTGCTGCCCGTGGGAGCAGCGTGGCATTGAGCCTCTGGCATGGCATGGATAGGCCATGAGCAGCAGGGAGTGCCAGGACCAGCATAGCCCACAGCTGGATTAGCATAACAGGGCAGTCCAGTTTCTTAGCTGAGAATGCCCAGGCTGGGTCCCATTCCTCACCTTGGGCACTGGTCACACTTGGTCTTGTTCCAGAGTTTGTTGCTGGCACTGCCAGCCCAGCCCTGCAATGGTGTTACAGCATGTGCTGGCAGAGGCGTGGGCAGCTGGTGAGCACTCCCAACATCCCGGTCTGTCCTGCTTGTAGGGAGATGTCGGCATCGGGATTAGCTCTGGGAGCCTGTCATGGCATGTCACTGTGGAGGGAGCTGCTGCAACCGCAAGGCACACTCTGACTCACACGTCTTGGAACCACTCTGGTGCTGCCACGGCTTGGCCCTGGCTTGGGATGCTGCTGGAAAACGCTTCCAAAGCACCAGGCACAGGCAGGCCAGGCTGGTGGGGATGGCTCAGACCGGGTGTGCCCCAGGGCTGCCGAGCTCCAGCCGCTGGCAGTTCTGATACTGGCTCTCCCTGCCCTGAAGGTAAAGGGTAAAACTAAACCATCCACAATCTCCAGCCGTGTTTGGCCTCCCCAGAGCTGATCTTGAGCACAAGAAAGGCTCAGAGCCCGCAAGGATTTTCCATAGGCATGTGCTGGAGATGCCTTTCCCCGGCCCAGCCCCATTTACATTAATGAGGCATTTAACTCCCAAACCTGTTTGTGGACCACTGGATATCACTCAGATGTCACCGCTTTGGAAGGGACCTGGACAGTTTTAACCCTGTTGGTGCTCCCTGGCTTTGTCTGCTGGGAGCAGCTTCGGGCAGCCACCTTTTCCTGCTGCTCTGAGGGAGGCTGGAGTGGCCTCCAGGCTGGCACTCCCACACAGGTGGATTTCTGCTGTCCAGAAAATCTCTGTGTGGCTGGATATTTCTCCTCCTCAGCCGTTTTCCCCCCCCAGCTCCTCCATCACCTCCACCTTTCTCTCATCTGGCAGTGCCTGCTGCTTGAACTGTGGAGGAGCAAAAGAGGTTCTCCTGCTATGCCCCCTCTCCTGGAAGGGCTGATCCTGGTGTGCTGACAGCCTGTCCCATGAGTCACCAGCACCTGCTGCTGCAGGTTGGTTTCGACACTTCTTCCCAGCTTGTCCTTTGTGGAGGTAGTGCTGTGCCTGCGATGCTGCCTGTGCCTTCACCATGTTTCTGGGTACCACAGCAGCTCCCCAGCAGCCCTGCTTTGCTGCAAAGCCAAAGCTGTGGGTCTGTGGGCTGGGGCCACCTGAGAGCCCAGGCACTGTGGCCACCCCTGGGACAGGAGGCGAGTGGGGGCTGCCCATAACTGAGCCCTGAGAGGGGCTGGCCATGCTCCCACCACTCACCAGGACTCTCCTGGGAACACTGATCCCATGGCAAGGAACGCAGCTTCCTGCCTGATCCTGGAGCCACAGTGGTGGACAAGGGCTTGTTGCTGAGCCACGGATTTTACAGCCTGTTGTTCCCATAAACTCGGAGCTGAGTTTCTCAAATGCTTTGGGTTTATAATATTTAGCATATGCCAGTCCTGATTCTCAGACCGTCCCAGGTGGTTTTCTGTGTTTGAGGTGACTCAGGAGTTCAGCACAGTTCAGAGTTTAACTCACAATGCAGTAACCCATTTCTGTAACTGTGGCTCTCTGCCTTCTCAGGATTATTCATACATGGAGAAAAAGTGCTGCACCTGCCCCGAGAGTAACTGCAAACAGCACCTGCAGAACACCTGTACTTTTCCAAAGAATTTAAAGTGAGTGCTCATCCCAAAAAGTATCTGGCAGGACACATAACCCAAGTTATCAGTGGAAGAGCACTGATAACTCCCCACTGCTGTGAGCACTGGAGGTCAGCAGCCTTGTTCTCCATCAAAGGATTTTTCCTTATTGGAACTGCAGTTCTTGGTATAGTCTGACTAGTCCCTACACCTGCTTTTGTGCAGGGTTGCCACCACTCTGTTTGTTTTCCAAGGCTTTTGTTTTGCTCTGGGGAGGCTTTGGAAACACAAAACCCTCACACACATCCTGATCTGTGCCAGCTGTTGGTGCCTTTCCTGGCCATGGAGCCAGGTGCAGGGGGATGCTGTGGGCAGCAGCTGGGGGGGGTTCCCTCCTTCTGGGGGGCGAGGGGAGGAGGGCTTGGTGTTGATAGCACGATTAGCACCTGCTGATTTAATCCAGCTCCAGGGACTGTAGGGCTGCTGGGAGTGGGGAAGGGTACTTGAGCAGTCTGAGAGGGAGAGGAGGCCTAGTCAGTGGCTCAGCAGTGGGGAAGTAGCCACACCAGCAGCAAGCTGAGCTCTGGCATCTTTTCTCAGCAGTCCCTGGAGCAGTAATGAGCAAACCCTGTGGAGGACTGTGGTCTGTTTGGTGCTGCTGCATGCCCAGGTGGGTGCAGAACAGAGGCACTGTGGTATGTCCCACTTTGTGATGTTTGCTGCCTTTCCTGGGCAGGTAACCGGCTCCCTGCCTCCTCATATGTTCCTTGCAGGCTGTGCTTTGTGAGAGCTGGGGTCACAGCTGACCCAGCTGCATCAGAAGGTCCTCAGGTATAACTGAGCCAAAACAGCTCCTGTGTCAGCACCACCAAGATTTAAAGTGTGTGGTCAGGCTCTGGACTTTGCTGATACTGTCACCACTGCTGTAGTGGGGACAGCTCATGCCTGTAACTCCAAAGAGGGTGGCACCGAAGTGTGGGACTGCCTGGGCTGCTCCATTCTCCTCTAGGTCTGTTCTGCCACTGTTGCCCATGGGGCAAGGCTGGCGTGATAAGTGTTGGTATTTGATGCTGTTAGAGGGGATGGGGACAAGCCATGGCTCACACTGAGCACCTCACTGAGTGCTGGAGCAGGGGCTGAGGCAGAGCACACCTGGTTGTTTCTTCTCCTATGGTCTCCAAGGGACTTCCCAGGAGTGGAGCTGTCTGGGGACACCTGAGGTTTCAGCCTTTTTGGTTCCTTGCTGGTTAATGGTGTTTTCTGAAAGGCAATTTTCCTGTGCTCCTGTTTGCAATCCCAGTCCCCCTTTGCCTGCTCCCAAGCCAGGTCTTGCAGCATTTCCCCATCTCATTTCCATAAAAGAGTCTGGGGCACTTGGCCAGGGGGCTTGGCACTGCTGAGAACCCACTGCCCCCGAGAAGGCACAGACAAGTCCCACTGGCTCTTGGGATGCCTGCATGGAGGTAACTCGTATTGTGCTGATTTAAAACCAAGAAAACACACAGCAGTTACACAAAAATATATCTTTATTTTTTCAGTTTATCATCTATTTAAATAATTCAGTTAAAATAGGTTTTATTGCACATTAAAGAACCTTCCTGGATTCTCACTGTCCTATATAAAATAAGATCACAGAGAAAGGCAAGGAGAGATTCTTACACTCACACCCTTCCACATACTCTGAATTGCTCTGGCTCTGCAGAACTCCAGCAGCCAGTGTGAGTGCATTATGCTCATCCTCAGCAGGTACACAGTGTGTTGTAGGCAGTTGAGGATTGGCTATGGCAGGAAGGACGTGGGTGCAGGACTGGGAGCCACGGGAAGGGCACTGCCACTGCAGCCAGGGGCCTGTGGTCCCGGCACTAGCCCTGGCCTATCTGTGCTGCAGGGGGAGAGCACAGCTCGGAGCACAGGAGGTGAAACTTGGGTGCTGACACTGGTCTGTGGATGTGCACAGGTGGGGTGAGGCATCTGCCAGCTGCCACTGCAACCCTGTCTGGCTCTGTCATCCCCTGGACACTACCTGCTCCAGGGCAAGCAGGTGGGAACTGGGTGGCTGTAGGAAGAAGTCCTTGCCCAGGGTTGAGCAGGGAAAGTGCAGCCAGCTCCCTGTGGGGCTTCTGGGAAGTCACTTACTGAGCTGCTTGGAAGTTACGTTTAAGGGCTGGCTGAGGCATGTGGAGTGGAACAAGCCTGCAGAGGATGCACTTCATTACTGTGCTCTGAATTGGATTTTGTGCCCTTTCAGATGATTCTTTTGGAATGACTCAGGCTCTTCTACCCTAGCTGTGTAATAACTTGCTCTATAAGCCCATCTCTGGCTATCCTAGCTTTTCATCTTGGAATAAGAGGTCCTCAGGCTACTGCTGGAACCAGGTTTCTAATGAAAATTCAAGTGAGAGCTTTCCTTTTATCTGTTTTGTGCTTTTCCCAAGCCCCTCTCGTGCCCCTTCCTACAAATGCCATGCTGCATTCCTGACAGCCCAGGGTTTTTCCCCACAAGTCCAGCCACACAGCAGTGGGCAATTAGTGTTAATTCTTAATGTGGTATCAATCTGCTATGGAGCAATTCCTGCTCACATGCAATGGGGTGTGTTCAGCTGGTGGCTAATGTGTGCCTCTGCCTGGTGAGACATCCCAGCTCAGCACCACATCCTGCTCCAGCCCTCTTCTGCCATCATTAACTTGAGAATTGATGTTGCCTGAAGCTCCTAATGTCTCTGAGCCCTTGGCTTTCGTGTCTGAGCTTTGGTCAGGGCAGCTTTGACTACCAGTTCAATCCCTGAATTAAGGGTCTGACCTGACAGCCATTCAGTGCTTGTTAGGATTTGTGCCTTTCACTCCTGGACCCGTGGGTCCAGCACCCACCTCTTTGGGCACCTGGGTGGGTGGGTGACAAGTGTCAGTGCTGGCCAAGCTCCAGTGTGTCAGGCAGCTGCTCTGTGAAGGCTGTCTCAAGCCGCAAAGTGCTGTAGTTCGGGGGGGGAGTCCTGGGCAGGGGGCTGTCCTGGGGCAGGGGCAGGCGCAGGGCGGTGTTGAAGGTGGGCAGGTCCTCGTCAATGCAGACTGGGTTGTCGTGGCCCTGCCTCTCCACGTCGCCAGCCTGGGGAGGCTTTCCCGACCCTGCCCGTTTGCGGTGGTTCCACCACTTCTTTGCCTTCTGCCACTGGCGCCGCATGACGATGGAGAGCGAGTCAATGAAGAACACCTCAACGATCTCAATGACACAAACCACCGAGCAGCTCATCCAGAGGCCCAGCTGGCCCCCAAAGTTGGACAGGAGAATGACAAGCTGGAAGAGCAGAGAGCATAAGGTTACAGGCTGTGGTGGACACGTGTTCATGGTGCTGTTGCAGTGTGCAGGGAGGCTGAGCCGAGCTGGGGCACGTGGGGCTTGCTGAGTGTTCCCAAATGCAGTGGGCCCCGTTCTGCTGCCTGTGGGGTTCTCTCTGGCTCTGCTTCAGGAAGAGTTCAGAACTGGGTTTACTGCAGGTAGCCCGTGGGTTGCCCAAAGCAGCACTTGGGGCTGGACAGGCAGAGACATGGCCCCAGATAAGGGCTGCAAAGAGCAGGACCATCCCCAAGGTGCATCTCTGAGATCAATTTCCTGCCCCTGCTTGGGTGGGATCACTCCTCTGCATGGGAGGAAGGCTGAGCAGGGATCAGCTGTGCTCCCTTACCGTGTTGGCAGGATTCTCTGAAATGAATCTCTCGTTCAGGTCCTTGTAAAACACCATGAGGTTGGCGAGATCTGTCCTGAGGGAAGCAGGAGGCAGGCAGAGGGTTTAGTAAAACAATAGTATGAAACATACTGAAAAACTATGCAAATAACCAGTTGGACCAGTAGGGCTGGGCAGCTCCAAGGGAGCTTTTCCCCCAGTTGCCATCATTAGGGCTGCTGAGATTGTATCAGAGCTGGAGGTGCAAGGCCAGAACTCAGAGGGGGACTTACTTGTTCAGTTTCTTGTTGAGTTTTTGCCCTTTGTCCCAAGAGAGAACTCGAAGCATCCAGTCCTGGAGAAAAAACAGAAAATGCTGCTCTAGCAGTGCGTGCTTGTGCAGAGATCCCCTGGGAGGGGACTTGTGTTCCATGCCTGCCTGGGCTAGTGTAGGTGCCAGCACTGAGTGTGTGACAGGCCAGTTGCTCTCGAGGGGATCTCCCAGACCACAAGCCAAATTTCAGTTTAATGGTGAACTCTTGGAGGGGAAGCCCTGACCTGGACAATACAGACTGGCCTCTGGGAGCAGCACTGTTGAGTACTAAGGACTACCCCAGGGCCTCCTGCTTCTGTGCTGAAACTGTGGGGTTACTCAATGCCATGTGCCAGGCTGCTGTCCCAGTGGAGCACAGCTGGGGACTGACCTCTGACACGGTGGATGGCCACTGGGCGATGCTGGTGGTGAGCGCCCACTCCTTGAAGCTGCAGAGAGAGGCAGGATGTCACTTGTGAGCTTCAACTCCCATGCACTCAGTGCTTTACCTCTGGTCGTGGCCAGGACTCACCTGCAGGCATCTTTGCAGATCTGCTGGCAACCCAGCTGCTCCTTCACGAACTTCTCGTGCAATCTGTAGTAGCAGTACACTGCAGGGAGGGAGTGGGACAGGTGTGAGAAGCCAGAAAGAGAAGCAAAGGTCTCCTGCTACTTGGGCTAGAGTGCAGCGTGTGGGTTACAGGTGGGGATAAAATAACATACCCTAGAAATATACTGTGAAAAGTGGCTGTTGCTATGAACTGCCTCACCTGGTCAAGCCCTCCACTCAACTGTTCCGTGGTGGGCACAGGTGACAAGCCATCAGGGCAAGTGTCACAAACCAGTCGGTGTGAACAAAGAGGGTCTTTCTGGCTCTGAGTGTGGGTGCTTACATGGGTTAAACAGAATTGCCTTGTGCCAGCATGCTGGGGGGTGCAGGGGGCTGTGTGATGGGAGCACTGGGGACACTGGGGGTGCAGGGGGCTGTGTGATGGGGGCACTGGGGATGCTGGGGGGTGCAGGGGGCTGTGTGACAGGGCTGGTGCTGCAGAGGACATGGCTGGCAGCGGGCACTGAGGCAGGTGCAGTGCTGGAGGTGTTTCAATACTCACTCCAGTTTGGGTTCTTCTTGTAGTTGCAGTACTCTGCCCCTGCAGGCAAGGGCTGTGCATACTGGGCGCAGCCACACGAGTCCACCATGGCCTTCTGGAAGCAGGAGTGCAGGCAGATCTGGGGAGAAAAACCAGAGCTGGGGGCTAAGAGGCAGCACCAAGGTCCAGGCTTCTGTGCACCTAAAAACATCCTGTCTATGAAAGCAGCAGTAGGATGGAAAACCCCATTTCCCAAGGCCTTCAGGCTCTGCACAGGCAGAAAGTGCCATAGAGGGTCAAGGCTCTAGTGCAAGAGATAAGAATACAATCCTTTCTGAAGATTATACATATGGGGGTTCTGTGAAAGCCCCCACTTTCCCTACAGTCACCAAAAGCTTCATTGTTGCAGTTGCTCTTTCCAGAGCCAAGAATGTTTTTGGCCTGCCACAGCACATGGCCCCTGAATCACCAACTAGGTGTGGGAAATGATTCACAGGAGAAAATGTTCATAGCTTCCACCAAACTCTGCTGGTGCCTACTGGGAGACCTGAAGCTGTAAGGATTAATAGGGCAGCAGAGCTGTGGTTTGTGCTAGAACACTGCAACATGCAGGAACCGAACTTCTCTTTGAAATCCCAGTCAAGCCTTTTGGTCCCAGTCCCAGCCCTCATGAGCACTGAGTTTTGATGAAGTACTGTTAATAAAAACCTGAGACAATGTCTGTGTGATCCTACCTGGCACTACATCATAGCAGCTTTCATATTGCCCATGAAATACAAATCCAGGCTAGGCCTGGGCTTTGCAGCACGCAGCAGCTAATGTAAGTACAATTCTTCCAGAGCAGAGTGTCAGAACAACTGACATTTTCCAAGTGGACCCAATTACAGAAACCATGCAAAATTAGTGGAAACTTACTCTGTAAACAAACATCCTGCTATCTGGATACTGATTAGATGGTATCTGTTATTCTTGGAGTCCTAAAGGTCACAATTTCTGGCTTTAAGGGTTACTAAGCTGCAACCTTTACTTGGCCAATATTTTCCAGTCTCACATTGCTTGAAAATTGCCTAATGAGCTCATGTTCTCTCTTTATCTAACAGGGTGCCTGAGGGAACTTCAAACAGCAACCACTTAGGAATAAAAGGTGAATTTTAAGAAATGCTGTGGCATTTTACATAAGTGGTTAAAGTAGCCACCCTGTACCTGGACTGCTCCCAATCTCGGGTCCTGAACCACAGAATATTATAAAGCTTTTTATGCAGGTAATTTTCAAGGAACTGATAAAACCAAATGCAATGGATTTACCTGGAGTGAGTAGCTCTTGTTATAGAGATTTTCCACGGGTATGTCAGCTCCTGTCTCTGTGCAGTCACTGTAGGGTTTGCTCAGCTTGCGAGACCGAGTCTGAGAACCAGAAAAGAATAAATCTTGTTTTTTTGGAGTCTGCAGAGAAACCAAAGGATTCAGTGGCACTTCCTCACAACTCTGAAACTGTACATGATGGGGCAGCTTTGAAACACAGGTTTACCTTTTGCCACCTGAAACAATTTGCCAATACCTTGTCAAAACAAGAGGTTTTTATTTCTAATATCCATTTCCAAAAACACTGTTCTGGCTGGATTTTCTGCTGTCTTCCTTGAAGCCTTCTGCAGGAATGTAGGTGGTATAATCATAGCAGGGAGGATTTTTCAAAGCTGAGTAATTCATATGTATGTTCTCTCCTAGTCCTAGAGGCTGTGCATCCTTTACCCTGGATGTTTGTGTTCTGAGAGAGGGGGTTTTTAGCTGAGGGGTTTGGGTTGTTTTCTGTGAGGACCCCCACCTTTCCAAGCTGTTGTTGCAGTGGCTGCTCCTGTGACGTGGGGAAACAGCACTTGAGGCTCCACTAGTGTTCAACAGCACCTCTCTGAAACCACTCTAAATCAAATGTTTGTGTCTCCTTCAGGCCTCTTTCCAGGTGCTGCTTTGACCCTTCCTCTCGAACACTAATGCCTTTTCCTGCTCTGCAATCTCTACTCGGAGCAAGGAGCTCTGAAATGCCAAGTCTGCTATGAAACCAGGGCTGGGAGCCCTCAGATTCCCAGCACCTGATTCCAGCTCCATTACCGGCTTCCTGCAGACTGCCTCACCTTTCTCAGCCCTTGTTATCTTTCTGCAGTGATTATCCACTTTACAACAGAGTGGCCTGAAACCACAAGAAACATCCATTTAAGAATCCATTCACCTTTCTCTACAGAGTTTAAAATTAGAATTAAAAATTCAATACGAAGGATGAATTTACCACGAACCTGAGAAATGCTGGTTACCTCTAAGGCACTGGCTGCAGCTCCTCAGGTTCCTGAGATCACACCTGACAAGAGAAGGCTCTAGGCCTGTACGGTGTGAGTCAGCACATTTAGAGATGTTCAAACACCTCTTTGGAGGGAAGGATGTGATTTCAGTATTTAGACACATTACTTCTGAAAACTGAATGAAACCAGCTTTTAATAGGCTTTTAACTTCCACAAACCATGTAGTGCCAGGACACTGCCTCAGCATGCTCCTGGAGCTTCCAGATGATTATCCTTTGTATAAAATAATTTTGCCACGGCTTATGCTCCTACAAAACCTTACATGTTCCTTCAGGGACTGAAATAATTTCCAAACTAAATATTTAACTAGAGCACTGTAACTCCATCCAAGCAATGCCTTGTTTGCATTCCAATTGGAATATTTTTGGAGGTGCAGGGGCAGTCCTAGTACCCAGCAGAAATCCATAAGCGACACCCAGACCCTGATGCTTCATCTGGAGCCCAGCAAGCAGCACGGTGTGTGACACACCTTCTGTGTCCTCCTCTGTGTTCCTGATGTGGGTACCAGGACTGATCTAGCACCTCAGTGCTGCTGCAGTCCTATCCTGACAACTGTGACCCCCCCTCGGCAGCTCTCTGGACTTGTCCTTTCCTGGAAGGACCGTGATCCCCAGCTTTTGTTCTGAGACCAGAAGTTGTGTCCAGCACCTATTTGGGCTGCCACATTATGATGCAACTGTATCCCTTGCTCATGCCATGACTTTTAAATACAGACAGTGAGATGTGCTCAATCTTGGTTTTGCACTATAGCAACGGTCCAAATCTACTGTGCCAGGAAAATATTACATTAAATATCGAGACTCTGCCTGCAGTGACTGTCCACTGTATGGTGTGATGGTTAGAAGAAACAATTTTGTAAGACCTTGCCTCCTCACATCGACCCGGTCTGCAAACCTCCCAGTCACGTCTGACCAAGCAGTTGCTGCAACAGTTTTCCAGACAAATGGAAGACAGTTAACTATTTGCACATTTTAAAGCATCAGCCCTCTTTTAATGTCTTTCTAATGCAGGGCCTATCTCGGTGTGGCACTCCCAGATAAGCAGGATGGCTGGTGCTCTGACCCGACCATCAGGAAGAAAGGCAGAGCTGAAGTGCTCACTTTACAGCCCATCCAGATAAAAGGGGATCTGGCACAGCTTTCACTGCTCTGCCGAGGAACGAAGCCCTTTGGGTCAAATGCCTTGTTTGAACTACACTAAATGGGGATATTGGGAGCTGCAGCCCTCCCTGCCTTTGCCAACAGCGGGCAAGATATTTCACTATGCTGGCAAAAGGCGAAGCTGCTGCCCACGAGGGTGTTACAGCTGGGATAGAGAGAAACCCAGCAAAATAAGGCTTACACCCACCAAAACAGTTAAAGGAGCTGTGCTGGCGCCGCGGCCCCGACCCCACGGCGGGGATTCACGGCTCCCGATCCTCCACCCTGGGACCCGCGCGGCATGGAACTCCCTGCTCATTCCTAAAGCCAAACGAGGCACTAGACAACGCATTTCTGTGGTTGTGGATTTTGCTGTGAAAACAAAATCAAAACTCCCCTGGAAAGCCAAGGGGTGGGAGAAAAGGGAGATCAAACAAGATCCCAGGAGCTGTTGCGTTTTTAAGGACCTGATTTTCCCACGGCTTCTTTTGCTCAGAAAAGCGCTATCACAGGATTTTCCTCGGGGCACTTCAGCTGCTGAGTGGGAGGTATTTAGAAGCCTTCCAGCCGCTGGCTCCTTGCAAACACCCCATCAATTCCTATTTACAACTGTCCCAAGGCAAAGGGGCACCTGGAAAGGAGATTGTTGCCACTCACAAAGTGCATCCCTATGGAGGTGGCTGCTGCAGTCTCAATTTCTGTGCCGATGTCTTCGATGAAGGGATACTCGTTTTGGTCATGGACAATGATCTTGGCTCCTGTGGACGTCACCAGGAAGGGGTTGTAGTCTGCTTCATCAATGTACAGAACAACCTGCAATCCTAAACCACAGAGACAAGGTAGAACAGTTACACCAGGAACCAGAGCTGCGTTTTCTGGTCAGGAAGGGCAGAACAGTTTATTTAATGTTATCTGCCTCAAGTAGTACTGTAACAGCCAAGCACAGCCCCTGCTGGGCCAGACCAAGACACCTGCAACCAGTAACAACCCTCGGTGGCCTCGAGTACAGCAAACAAATAAAACCTGACGAGACCGTGCCTGAAACTGACTTTAAAAAGTTATATAACTGGACAGCAGTAATATCAGCTGCAAAACATTAGTGATGCAATGATATTATCTGTATTCTCAGGCAAGGGTTTGCACTAGTTCAAACAGGCATTTCCCCAATCAGCCTGTACATCTACAGCCAACACATCGCTCATGCTCCAGCAGGATCCAGTTCGCTGAAGTGCTTGTTATCAAAACAGTTCCTCTGCAAACCGCCCTGGAACAACACGTGTGTGTAAACCACCTTGGAACAACACACGTGTGTAAACCGCCCTGGAACAACACACGTGTGCAAACTGCCCTGGAACAACACACGTGTGTGTAAACTGCCCTGGAACAACACACGTGTGCAAACTGCCCTGGAACAACACACTTGTGTGTAAACTGCCCTGGAACAACACACGTGTGTGTAAACTGCCCTGGAACAACACATGTGTGCAAACTGCCCTGGAACAACACGTGTGTGTAAACCACCTTGGAACAACACACGTGTGTGTAAACCACCCTGGAACAACACACGTGTGTGCAAACCGCCCTGGAACAACACACGTGTGCAAACCGCCCTGGAACAACACACGTGTGCAAACTGCCCTGGAGCACCACGCCTGTGCCTGCTGCCCCTGCTCACCGTACTCGCTGCCACCCGTGGAGGTGCTCAGGATGGTCCCGTTCTTGCCGCTGTTGAAGGTGTAGCAGTTGCCATGGAGCGGGTGATGGAAACGAGTGAAGTGCCTGGAAGAAATCAAATATCGTGACATTGCTATCTGCCGTTCTGTCTGTGGGAGAAAAGAAGTACAGCTGGGCTTTGCTTTTGGCAGAGACAGACCAAGACTGCATGAAGGGTTTATTCTTTTTTTTTAAGAAATTGATTTTGCTGAAAGGTGTGTGTTTCTTTCTAAGTATCTTGAAACTACATGGCATTATGATCTTCAACAGATCAGGAAAAGGAAATTTGAGGAGATTTTCATATGGAAATGAGGGCTGAAGAGGTGGGGAAGCAGATTCACAGAACTGGCAGGAAGCAGAGGATACACAGAACCCTCTCCCATCTGATAGTCAAGTGTCTACAGGCACTTTTCAGCAAAGCTGTGCCAGCCTGTCACATCAGGAGGCTAGGGACATATCCACTGATTCAAGCACACTTGTGTGTCCTGAGCACATCCCCTCCCACTCCAGCAAATCTCTCCACTCCAGGGAGACGCAATCCCACCTACAGCTCTCCACCAGGATGCAGGGATGAGTCTCCTTCTACCAGGACACATAGAAATTGCACTGCCTCAACCATAAGCAGGTAGATTTAATTCTGCCAAGGATAAACACAGGTTTATCTGAAATGTTGACAGCAGAACACCAAGACAAATCAAATCAAAGAGTGTAATTAAAGTTCAGGAAGATGCAAATGTTTGCTTTGGTTTAAAAACCGGCAGTGGCTCCTGCTGGAATTTAGCAAATACCAAATTCCTACATCTTATGGACTTGGCAATCAGCTGGCAGGAATTTTCTGTGCACTGACCTTTTGTCACAAGATAGGCCATCAAAGAAACATGTCAGTAGAAGGTCATCAGCAGAATAACTCAATTTTTCTTTAGTCTCCAGGGGAATTTGTGCCATGATGTTCATGTAATGCAGCTTGTACCACTCCTGGATAGCATTAACACCCGAACTGAACGTGTACAGGGCACACTCACTGCTGTTGTTCGCATCACACTGACAAGCACAAAGGGGAAAAAGCATTTCACATTGAATGAAATAATGGATTCTACGAGAGACATATGAATTAGGGATTCCACAAGGTATGTGTTGTCGGGTTTGTCTTCCATGGAAATAATGATGTATAAAGTTGCAGTGGCACAAACAGGCATCAAAGACCTTTCATTCAGGGCTAAGTGATATGACCAAATGTTTTAAGCCCAAAGGAAAGGTCACAGAAGGCACTAACTTTATTTGGGAAGACTTCAGGAAGATATTTCTCTCCCAGAGAGCTGGATGTGAATTTGCAACAGCCATGGAGGCTTGGGCAGAATCACTGACAGGGTGCTCTTCCCCACTGTTCACGATAAAGCCACCTGAGCAGGCAATAAAACCGGACAGAGGGACATCAACCCCCTAAAGCCCTTTGTTGCCCCACAGGGAACTTGCTGGCCAGCACACAGTGACACTCACCAGCTGAAAGCCAATGATGTCATTGGAATCGCCAGAGTTCACGATGGACGAGTCCTTGTGAAAGACACTTCCCTCTATTTTCCTCTTCTGCCCACTGTGCAGGTCAGTCGCTGTCCTAGAGAAGTCCTCGACCTTCAGCAGAGGGATCTGCAGGAAGAAGTCACTCCCTGTGCTGTTCTGCTCATCCACAGACCGGCGCACCTTGGACTTGCCCTCCGAAAATCCGTAGAAAGTCTCCAAAGCTTTTTTTGTCTCTTTGTCCAATTCAGATAAATATTCTTTCATGGCACTGTACCTGCAGGGAAGAGAATGTGACACAGTGACAGCCCGTCCCACCTCACTGCCCAGTGCTCTGCCCGCTGCACTGCGGATCCAATGGCTTGGGACAGAATTCCTTGGGGAGGTCTCGCACCGCTCTCTGACATTGGTGAGGGCACACGCAGCTATGGCCACGGAGAGATCTCGGAGCAAGGACCACAGGAAGCAGAGCAGACTGAAATACAGAGAAAGCCCTCTCAAGACACCCAAGCTCCTTGTGTTAGGAAGCCCGAGAAGGCAGAGCATGAAGAAATAAGACTTCTGCATCTGTGTAGAGACACCGGAGAGATGGATGGCCTACAGGGACTGGTTTGGGGGGCTGGCAGCAGAACAGGCAGCAGCATAAAGTGTGATTTGACAGGGGAAAAGGTAGGAAAGAAAGAGGCAACAGACGAGCGACAGATGTGCCCTTTCTGTTCTTCAGATGATGCTGTCTGTAATCATGGAACTTGTGTCCTGGGAAGAAGGGAATTTGAAGAGAGCCAAGCAGCTGACCAGGGACTGTCTGGAGCACAAACCAGAATGGACCGAGCTGAGCTCAGCAGGTGATGAATGAGTGTAACCCACACGTGTCTGAAGACATCAACACAGAGGGGGACGCGGCACTCTAAGTGCTGCAGACGGAATATGCTTTCCCACGGTTGGGAAAATGCTGATGAACAGCACTGGGACAAGCCCGGGAAGGGGTTTGGTGCCGGGCTGGTGGTGGATGACGGACACACCGGAGCCCCGGCCGGGGACCCGCCTCGTCCTCCTGCCAAGCCCCTGGGTCTTACTTGTAGGGGTTGATGTTGCAGATGGTGACGGCAGGGAAGGGCAGCTTCTGGAACTGAACGGTGACGGAGACCGAGGCGCTGTAGTAGTTCATGAGGAGCTCCGCGCACTGCCAGAGGATGAGCCCCACGGCGCTGAGGGTCAGCAGGATCCAGAGCAGGCGGCGCAGGCGGCCGCGGGACACCACGATGCGGCGGCAGCCGTGGGTGTTGGTGTTGAGGCAGTACCAGCGCATCAGCTCGCTCAGCGTCGGCGCCTGCGGGCCCCGCACCGGCAGCGTCCGCTTCAGCCGCGCCGTGATCTTCTTACCGGGGGCCGTGGCGACCGCTGCGGGCGGACCGGGCGCTGAGGGGGCGGCGGCGGGACCGGCGCCCTCCCCGCCCCGTGCCCCGCCGCACCGCGATCGCAGGTCCCGTCCCGCCCGGTCTCATCACCCGCCGTCCCACCCCGCTTTCGGTGTTCGACCCCCGAAACGGCCGTGGGGCCATCGCGCCCGCCGCGCCTCACCTCGTCCGCGCTCCGGGCCCGGCGGGGCCATGCTGCACTCCCGGCCCCGGCGCGGTTTCCGATGGGACGGCGAGCGGCCGCGCCGGCACCTACCCCTGTCACGGCCCCGCCCCGGCCCGCCCCATGCCCCGCCGCCACCGCCCACCGCGCTCCTTGGCCGCCCCGGCACCTACCCCGGCCCGCCCCATGCCCCGGCCCCGGCCCCGGCCCCGGCCCCGGCCCCGCCCCGCCCCGTGGCCGGGCAGCGCCTCCCCACGGCGGCCGCGG
>JAWWEV010000034.1:16015730-16070823 GCA_035583235.1 Hafferia zeledoni
GCGCGGGCTCGGCCCCGGCCGCGGCCCCGGCCCCGGCGCCGTCCGGGCGGTCGTTCGGCGGGTTCATGAGCCGCGTGCTGAAGACCCTGTCCACGCTCTCGCACTACAGCAGCGAGCCCGAGCCCCGCGGCGCGCTCGCCCCGCGCCTGCCCCCGGCGCAGGCGGCGGGCGGCCTGGGCAGCCGCTTCCCGCCGGGCCCGCCGCGCAGCCCCGAGCCCCCGCCGCGCCCCGCCGGCACCGCCGAGCCCGTGCCCGGCGTGGCGGGGCTGCGCAACCACGGCAACACCTGCTTCATGAACGCCATCCTGCAGTGCCTCAGCAACACCGAGCTGTTCGCAGAGTTCCTGGCGTTGGAGCAGTTCCGCGCCGGGCCGCCCCCCGCCGACGGGCCGCCGCCCGCGCCCGGAGAGGTCACGGAGCAGCTGGCGCAGCTCGTGCGGGCGCTCTGGACCCTCGAGTACACCCCGCAGCACAGCCGCGACTTCAAGGTGAGCGGAGCCCCGGGGTGCCGGTGCTGGCCGTGACACCAGAAAACGTGTCACACACATGGTCACAGCGGTGTCCCCCGCCACACGGGCACCGCACCCGGTCAGCAGCTGTGGCGGGTGCTGCTCCGAGCACCCGTACGGTGGGAAGAACCCTCTGGCCCCGCCAGCTGTGTGCCTTTAGCTCTGGAGAGCTGCTCCGGTCCTGTCCCGGGGCAGTGCTGTGGGCACCCCATGCGGGTGGCACCGGGTTTTCTCGCAGAGTGATTTGGAGAGGAGATGCTCAGATGCATGAAAACAGCAAGAATGTCACTGACACGGTCTCAGACTGTGTGTGTTCAGGTGGGGTGCACAGCAGATGGAATCGGCTCTCCCTCAGTGCTCCTGGATGTTGGGTTGTCCAGGAGGCTCCTCTGAGCTGTCAGTGGCCTTTGTCGGATGCATGGCCAGCACCTTTCTCTTTTGCTTCTCCTGTGGTTTCCAGGCAGCTGCACCCACCCTGTCCCATGCCAGTGCTGGGATGGGGACTGTCCCTGGGGAGCTCGGCTGTTTGCCTTGGAGTGAAGGAACCTGCCCTCTCTCGGTGCCCAGCACAGGGACCATGTGTGGCTCCAGTGTTTTCAGGAGAGATGGTTCTGGAGGAGCTTGGGTAGCAGATCCACTCCGTGGGTCGGGTCGTGGCAGCATCGCGGGGCAGTCGCCGCCACGGCTACAGAGGTGCTCCGGCAGGAGAAGAAATTGTGGAGTTCTCCTGAGAAATAGCAGGAATAAAAGGTTGTGAAAGCAGAACTTTATTCTGCCTGTGGAACTGATAGAAGGGAGAGCAGCCCCCTTTCTAGGCCAGGCTGGTCTGCTTGCACCGGCTGTGGGAGTGGGGCTTGGGTACGAGTGACAGCAGGAGAAAGAGCAGCTGGGCTGGGGATTAAATTAAGGCCATTTTCCACAGGCACGTATAGTGAAACTTTGCTGCTTTCAGGCATCACTGGCAGTAAGCAAGCACTGTTCTGCTCGTGGATGGAGCTGGAGCCCAACCATCTTCTACTTGCCGGGAGAACCTTGGAGGTTTTAAAAAGCCTTCTGCTGGGGGGACCCAGTCCAGTTGGTCCTGTTGGTTCAGCACTGCTCAGTGCCATCAGCTCAGGTCCTGCTGTGGGACTGTGTCATTATGTCAAATGCTGTTCCTTACATGGGTCAATTACTTCTAATAGGAAATTAACACCTCTGAAGACAGTTAAGTTGCGTGAACCTGCTGTCAAATTCAGTGTCCTTAGTTAAAATTTTTCTCCGCAGCAGATTTGCACAGTTAATTTACAGATGTAAGTTATGGGCTAAGACTGGAGAAAGGCAAAGATTGGTGTTTTCACTCTGGAAACTGCTGCTTCTCCCTATAACAAGGAAAACATCTCCTCAAGCTTGTTCTGGATAGAGGGTGGAACATTTCTGATCTGCCTTGCTGTAATTGTTTTTAAGGGTGAAGTGTTTTCAGGAGAGTCATTCTGGCTTTTCCCTCTAGCAGTAATAGCCATTGACAGTAATATTTATTTGATAGCCAAAAACCTCTTTAGCCAGCATACTTAGAAATCCATGTCTTGAGTTTTTTTGCCTTTTTTTAACATCTCTTTTGACACTGAATATAACTGGGTGAAGGCACATCCCAATTCCTAAGTACTACTCTGCAGAGGCTAAGTGTATTTTAGGATAAAGATAATACTTATCTTTTTGCTCGTTCTCATATCTGTAAGCTTCTCTCGTGGAAGAGAGGAAATTATTTTCAGGGGAGTGTGTCTTGGCATCCTTGTAGACAGGGGCCTTTTAGTGGGTGAATTTTGGGATGCTCTTTACTCTCAGCTGTTTTTTCTTGGTAGTGTTTTCTCACTTTTGAAGTTGGTCTTCAAGAAATAACCCATCCCATGGGTTCCTGATTCATGTAGCTGCTGAAACCAAGGAAAAGGCAATTCAAGCAAGTGGTTTGTGTAAAATGGTTTGTCTTGTAATTTCAGGGTGAGGGAGAGCCTTGTGGAGAGCTCATGCCCAGTGAGGGAAGGTCTGGAGCGCTGTCAGAGTGGGGGAAGCTTGGGGAAGCAGCAGAGGTAGAAGGCTGAGGCAGTAGGAAGAGGTCTGGAAGGGACCGAATTGGGAGGTGGAAGCAGAGGGGTTTGGTTTCTGGGCTGGGAGCAGAAGGGAACCTGGGCAATCCTTCCTGGGAAACAGAATGAAAGCACCGTGGTGGAGCTGGTGATTCCTGGGTTTATCTCTGCTGTGAATTACCTTCCCATTACTCCATTGCTGTTTACTGTAACAATCCTCCTCTTCCGATTGCTCAGTGGGTTTTGTTTTCCTGCCTAAACAAAGCTGCTGCTTTCATAACAGGGACCAGTATTGCAGCTTGTGCTTCCTCCTTCCCCTTTGTGATGATGTGACAATGGTGACAAACATCTATTGTATAAGTGGAGCTTCAGGCTTGTTTTTTTCCAGGGAGATGTCCTGTCCTGCCTGCAAAGTTCAGTCAGGGAGGACAGAGCACCCTTTGTATTGGGAATCGGTCTGCGACACTTGGAGGTGATGGTGGGGGTCTTCAACAAGAAGGATTTTGATTTTAACTAATTGGGCTTGAAAAACTGTATGAAAACTCTATGAAAGGCTGTATCTTACGCAGATTCATTGCCTTCTGTGGTGTTCGGGTCTCCTGTGGATGACGAGGGTGTTTTCTGTTTTGAGACTTTGAGGCTATAAGGCAGTTGCACACTGAAACTTGTCAGTATTTAACAAGACCTGTTGCGTGCCAGAGCTGGGATTGCATATTTTTCCTACAAGACAAAGATGGCCTTAACTGTGACCTGCAGCATGTGCAGCAAATGCAGCACAGTCACCATAACTCAGTTGGGTTGGATTATCACAATTTGATCTGAACCTAGAAAGAATCCCTGTTGGTAGAGCAGGGATGATTGTGCCAGGTTAAAAGTGCTGCTTCCTTATTTATGTATTTTTAAACCTGTGTTTGGTGTGATATTTCACAGTAGCTGTGTGTAACTTCTGTTTCAAGGTGTTCTGGCAAATGTTGCAGCTGGGACAAGCACTCTGCCAGCTTTGTTGGGCACTTCTTTGGGAGTTAATCACTAACTCCCGAGTTATGAAGGAATTCCTGCAAAGTGTGGATGTGCTCAGATCTTTGCCTCCTGTTGGAAGTGCAGTGAGCGCCATTCTCAGCAGGGGCTGCTGGGGCAGTGTGGGCATGTCCCCCACCCGGAGCTGTCAGCCTCAAGCCCTTCTGCTCATCAGAGCCCTTGTGCTTTGCTAACGGGGCCAGTGATGTGTGAAATGCGATCTCTCAGATCACATTTAATTATCTTTCTCTCTACCTAGCACAGGATCAGCTATTTTGTTCTGCACGGGGTCAACTGCTTATTCCTAAAATATTTCTGTGGAGAGCTGACTGTCCTCCCTCTGCACAGAAGGATGGAAGAAAGGGACATGAAAGAAGAAACATGAAACCCCTCACTCTTCCCTCTGGGTCCCTTGGCTCTTGATTTTTGGTGGTCATCTAAAAGGGCTTTGAGTGAGGCCCAATAACATGGAATCTTGAAGTGCTTCTTCCATTTCAGTCCAGGTGCTCCCAGTGGTGGCATCACACTGGGGAGACTTGTCCTAGAGCTGCTCTGGCATATGGAGTTGACACACTTTGCTTGAAATAAAAAGCAAATTAAAATTTTTTATATCATCATTGTGACAGTTCTCGACATCACTGGAATGTGTTGCATTGGGATCACAGAGGTCTTTGACCAGCTTGCCAGGTTAGACTTTTCTTTTTTTAATGTTAATGATCAATAAGATGCAAGTCCATTGTTGTGTGTGGAGTTTGTTTTGTTTTGCTTATTTCTTTGCATATTTTTCCTTACAATTGTTTTATTTGCCCTCCACACACGCATAAACCTTCTGGGAAGGGTTTCTTGCAGGGTTTCCAGATCCTGATTGCCTTAAGGCAGCAGTCTGACTTACTTGTGAAATCCAAAGGCTTTTCCAGGGATTCCTGGGTTATGCCTCAAACTTTGATCTGAGCGAGTGCAGCACGAGGCCGGGGAGCCGAGGCTGAGCAGTGGAGTCTGGAGGTCAGGAGTGGTTTGCTGAGGATGCTCTGCAGGAGAGGGCAGCAGGAGTGTGGTGTGGGTGCTCCCCTTGAGTGGAGGGACAGGTGAGAGGAGAGACCCCAGTGTGGAGCAGCTCTGCTGTGAGGTGGCCCTGGGGACAGGGAACCCTCTGTAGGGTTTGGAAGGGTGACTGTGTGTTATTTGCAAAAATGTGTTTTCTGTCGTCGAGCTCCCAGGTCCTTATTTCCATGCTGCCCATGCAGAATGACACATGGTGAAAGTATGAGAACCATGTGTGCCTGGCAGCCAGTGAAAGGGATGAGGGGAGGTGTGTTCCCAGGCAACTTGGCTGGATCTGTGTTGCTCTGCACTGGCCTGCTCTGCACTGCTTAATGAGCTCCTCTGCGTACGATTGTGACAGTTTGTTGTAAAGTGCACAGGGAGACTCCTCAGAGCAGTAGTGATCAGACCCCCTCATCTCAGGGTCTGCCTGAAGCTGAGCCTGGAGAGTTCCAGGTGTGCAGCTGGAGCATGAGCTCCTCGGGCTGCCGAGCCCAGCCCTCATCTCTGTTCTCTATGTCAGTATTTACTGACTCTACTGAATTGCTTCGTACTTGTGGCATTCCCCCACTCCTCAGTCTCTCACTCCTTTGAATCCCACTGATCGCTCTGCTAGTGTAGCAGGAAAACAGTTGTTGTTGTTGAACCAAACGGGGTTTCGTCTCGTAAGGATGAATTCTCCCAGCAGCCAGCACTGACTCCTGGCAGTGCCTTCTGGCAGGCAAGACCTGCACTCCTGTGAAGGGCCCGGGAAGGGACGTGCCTGTTTGGGAATGCAGCACCCACAACCCACCTCCGTGTCCGCGTGTACACAGAGCAGGCCCGGACAGCATCATCTGGACAAACTTCGCTCTCTCTTTATGTGTTAAAGGAAGGTGGTTAATGAGTATGAACTGAGGCGTCAGCCTGGAAGGATGAGAGTAGCTGCTGGCAGGAGATCGATGTCAGGCAGGGGCTGGTGGGGTGATGCTTCATGTCCAGGCTTGTTAAACGTGGTGGAGAATCCCTCTGGTGCTGGTGTGCTGCTCCCTGCCCTGCTCCTCTTGGCTTTGCTTTCTGAAGTGTTCCCGTAAGTGGCTGTGCCTCTTCCCCTCTGCAGTGGGCAGGGCCTGGCTGTGGATCCACTGGCTGCCCGTGGAGCTCCGTGTCCCACAGGGTGCTGCCTGCAGAGCCCTGGCACTTGTGAATGCCCACGGGGTGAGGGAGAAGTGTTTTGTCCTACCTTGGCTGCTGTGACAGACCTGCTGTCATCAAACCTTCCTTTTCCCTGTCTGGAGGCTGTGATAAGTCTCAGCCCTCAGGGATCTCTTCTGCCCATCCTCGGTGGTGGGTGGGAGGTGGGCAGGTGAGTCCTGAGGCCTAAACCGTGTTGCTGCTTGGGTATTGCTCTCTCCAAAAAAGTGCATCTCCAGAGAGGGAAAAGTGCTGTCTGTGTGTGTGAGCAGAGAGAGCAATTTAGGTAAGCTCTTCATGAGATGTCTACTGTAGAACTTACCCAAACACAGAACTGTGGCTGTGGGCTTCAAAAAGAAAAATAATGTGGTTGAGCTTCACTTGCTGTTCAATGGAAGATAAAGAATAGCCTTTCTGTCCTGCTCACGTGTGTTACTGGGTCAGGTCTCTAATGAGCTGGGTTCATCCGTTCATGTGCAAAATCCTTCCACAGCTGCTTCCTACCAGGGCCACACTGAAAAATAGCAGTCTGGCATTTTTCCTCTAGTTGTCTTTGTGATCTGGAAGAACAATAGCAGCAAAGGAGAGGCCATGGATTTATTTATTGCATCTATTTAGAGCAGTAGATGAATGATTATTAAATTTGCAGTGGGCTGATAAAAATTATAATGTGTCTTTGCTGTAAATCTGCTTTATGGACAGGCAGGGACTGATTTGATTGCAGGGTGTGTGCATTAGGGGGAAGTAAGCGAGTGGGATTGATAGGAAGTTCTGATTTCCCCTGTCTTACTTCTTTGGATCGTGCCACTTCATTCAGGGTGCCTGTGTGCTGGGGCTCACACATCTGGGGATCAGAGGATCCATCCTCTTGCTTCCGAGCTGGTAGGGGCTGAGCTGAGGAAGGGCTGGAGGTGCTATATAGTTGTGGAGGGTGTTGGGGGGAGTGTGAGAGTCTGTGCCTGCTCCTGGTGCCTCACAGCTGAAACAGCTGCACCAGAACAATTTTGGAGTTGTTGTTAATCCATGCAGTGCTGGATGTAGGCTGGTCAGATGTGCCACCTATACTTACAGAAGAGCCAGATTAGGGGCAGAGGGTAAATGTCATTGTGAGTTGGTAAATATGATGTTTTTCATGTGTTTTTAAAACATTTCCTTCTTAAATCTGTATCTTCAGCCAGTTGCAGTTGCTGTTGCATTACTGCAGGACCACCAAAGTGAGGTGTTGTCTTCTCTTCCATGATAAGTGAAAGAGGAGGAAAAGTTTGGGGTTATGGCAAGGGTGGGAGACCTGCTGCCGAGTTGGAAGGGCAGTCTGGGAAAGTCAATATGGAGAGGTGCTGGAAGGCCAGTGCTCAGTGATGAAGTACTTGCTTGTTGTCTGCTTTGCCCGTCAGATGTTCCCAGAGTTGTTAAGGAAGGGCCAGTCTGGCTGCCAAGAGGCTGTTGTTTCCCACCTATAGCACAGGGCCATGTGCCTTCCCAGGAGCAGTTTAAGCAGTAACAGCCCCACGTGTGGCAGTGTTGGCAGGAAGTGGGAGTGACGCTGGGAGCACGCTGCTGTTGCTGGAGTGTTTTTGTAACAGAGGCTCTTGCAAGGAAATTGCATCTGGTATTTTGTAGTGCTTCCTGAATGACTTCCAAAATCTTGTAATGTGTCTCCACAGGCAGCTCTTTATCCTTAGTCCACTCAGGCTGTGAGAGTGTGAAGGAAACCTGAGCAGTTACAGAGATGCTTCCTAGACGAGCAGTGACACAGATACAGAGCAAGGCACGTGGCTGCTGTGCTCGGGGGTGGTATGGACTGGCAGCTCTCTGTGGGACAGTGCTTTGCCAGGGACACACATCAGGAACAGCCAGGGAGGGATCTTGCTTTACTTGATGGGAAATGGGAGCAGAGAAGGCTTTTTGGTCTCCATTTACCTTTGAGTGCCTACAGGCTACTTCAGATTTCTCTCCCCTATAAACTGGTTTGCAGCAGCATCCCAAGCTGAGGTTACACTGAGCACTGAGCTGGGGTGCTGGGGTCCACACCTGTGTGGCACTGAGGTGAACATGGGCTGGAGACCACTCTTTTGGTTGAAGTGGTGTGCACATATTTTATGTGGGAGGGTGCTGGTCTCTGCGCAGGCAAGGGCAGTAAATCTGCTGTCAGAAGGGCTGTGCATATGTAATGAGAGCAGATTATTTCTGTTTTCCATTATTTTGCTGCCTTGAGGCAGGTGGACAGATTATAGAGGATAGAGAGTATATGTTTATCAGTCCTTTCTTGTCTCTTTCATCACCACTCCCCCCTCAGTGACCCCATTTTCAAAGGGATAAAGGGAGTGGCCCAACCTCATTTCTCAAATCTGTTGCAAAGTCTGATTAGAGGAGCAGAGGAACCCTGTTTTGGGGTGCATATGCAGCCTGCCAGGCCCTGGGCCCCTGGCTCTGCAGCCTTTCTGCCTGTTCTGCCCTGCAGGTACGGTCTGGCCTCTGCTGGTGCCCCTGTCCCTCCTGGGGACCCTGCTCAGTAGGTCAGTCATGTCTGTCTCTGCCGATGGAAGGGGGTGCTGCAGGGAGGCTGGGGAGATGCTGTGCGACTGACGGGGGCTTTGCTTTGAGCCTGGTTCTTGCAGAGAAGCCTGGTATTGACCTTGGGGACAGAATTGCTAGAGTGGGTGTGTGGTGGTGACTGCCCCATGCCCAGGTGTTTCGGGAGGAGCAGACTGGCTCTCCCTGCTGCTCGGAACGCAGACTGTGCCGGCTTTTCTGTGGCAGTGGTGGTGTCTGCTGCTCAGGAAGGAACCCTAGCTCGGCTGCTGGGGTCTGCCCACCCCAGCATACTGTTCCAGAGGCAATTTCAGCTGAATGCAGGTGCTAGTGCCTGGCTCCCATTCTCCAGAGCCTGTGCCATGTTCCCCACTGTGCAGTGAGGAGAGCTGGCCAGTTCTTCGGGGCAGGTTGTGGAGGTAAAAGTGGGATCAGAGAGCTGGAGCAGAGAAAGCATTTCCTAATGATAGAAAACAGCCTTTCCCACTGATCCTGTGTGGGTTCCTGGTGGCTTTTCAAGGAGGAGGAGGAGATGCCCTGAGGAAGAAGCACGTATGGTCCAGCTGGAGGGGTCAGAGCAAACTTCAGCATTATGAGAAGTGTCTCCAGAACTGCAGGGCAAGGGTAAATCTGCAAAGAGCAGATTTTGTCTGCTGATGAGCTTAAAGCCCTTCCTGTTTGTGTCTGTAAAAAAAAACCAGGTCTGAACAAATCCCTTGGGTTGCTGGTGTCCTTCTGAGATGGTGTTTCTGGAAATTTAAGAGTAAATTAGATGGTTCCCCAGGCTCTCAGCATGTATTCCCAGCAGTGCCAGCTGTGCCTATTGCACCTGTGGCTGAGTCCCTCTGGTTTGGAGTTCACCAGTTCAGCAGCACTTGTTCTGTGCTGTGCTGCTCTGGTGTTGGTCATTCTGGGACACCTTGGTTCCTTGTGTACAGGGAAAGTGCACCTGGCTGGCTGGGATGACAATAGAAGATGGTATTTAGGATGAGCAAGTTGTGCATAGTGGACTCTTGTTAGGCAGTGGAGAAAATTCCTTGGTGACTGCACTGTTCTGGTGCTTGAGAGGGTATTGATGGGGAATAATTTTGCTCTACTTGCAAGGTGATGATCAGACTGTAGAAGCATCTGTGGTTTAGATGACCTGATCCTCAGTGAGTCCAGGAATTGTAGACCTAGATTAGTACAGAGCATCTAGATTGAGGTTTTCAGATATCTGTGACCTCACCAAAGCTGCAGTGAGTGAGACAGTGAGTGAGCATTAGGACATTAAATTGCTGTTTTGTTTCATCTTGAACAAACAAGATTTCCTGAGGGGAGCAGTGTCAGACCCTGTGGTGCAGGGGTAGGTGTGATGGAAATGGCCTCAGCTCTGTGTTGGCATGGGCAGGGCCCGATACTGTAGCTGCACCTCTGTCCCTTCTCTCTGCAGAACATCGTGTCCAAAAATGCAATGCAGTACCGTGGGAATGCCCAGCACGATGCCCAGGAGTTCCTGCTTTGGCTCCTCGACAGAGTCCATGAGGATTTGAACAACGTGGTGAATTCCAGTGGCATGCCTCCCATCAAGGTAAGGGATTCTGCTGGGAGCCAGCGTGGGAGAGCAGCTCTAACTTTGCACACAGGCTTCCCTTTTAAAGTAGTTCTCCCCATTGACTTCTCAACTCCAGTAGTTCAGATGGAATAAAAGCTTGGGTGAAAACACTGTTTGTTTCTGCCCTGGGAATATAACCAGCTGTTCCACTAATCACTGGTAAGTGTTCCCCAAATGTGGGTGGCCACAGGCTCTGCAAGAGCTGGGAGGTGTTACCTGGGACCTGCCAGGCCTCCTCAGGTGTGAGCACCCTGCCCTTCCCTGGGCTGCCCTGCCCGCCTCAGCTCCCTGCATGCCCACCCCTCAGAGGAGAGCACACTTGGTAGTTAAAAGTCTGGTGGTATTTTTCTGGTGGTTTTGGGCAAGGGGGGCACAAATTTGACTGGAGTCCTGGAGCCACCTGCTTGGTGCACCCCCACAACCTGGGTGTGCCTTGAGGATTTGTTTCTCTCTTTTCAGCCACCTCTGGAGGATGATGTGCTGCTCGAGGGCCCAGCCTTTCCCATCAGTAGCACTTTTGTGCAGGAACTCTTTCAAGCCCAGTACAGGTATGGTATTTTGTAAATGTGGAGACAAAATTGCATGTACTGGTGACCCCAGTATAATTCTCAATTGACACTAGCTCCCAATATAGCTGAGATTGGTGTCACTGTGTTAACAGCTGTTTCTGAATTCTTGTGAAGGGAATCTGAACTAAGACCTTGCTTCAGAGGAGAGAGGGAATTTCACAACTTCATAGTTAGTACAGTCTGTGTAAATCTGCAGCACGTACCACTACACATGCCCTGATGCATCGTGAGAGTGAGTCAGTACTCAGTGGAGTGAAGCCTCAGGAGAGCCCAGAGCTGTGGGGCTCACCCTGAGCTGTGGGGCTGTTGAGGGGAGAGCCCATGGCGGGGTCTGGAGTTGCAGATCCCTGATGTGTGCAGAGTGCCTGTTATCTGGCACTTGGGAATTCTGAGCTGAAGCTATCACTGTTCCATCAGGGTTCTCCCATGAGTTTTCCTACTTTCTGGGAAGTGAGCTTTCTAATTTCAGAGCTAACAGAAGAGAACAGTTGAATTGCCAGTGTTCCCTGATGGTTTGTGCCTGTGCTGCTGTTAGAATTGTAATTTCTGGGCTTTCTCCCCTGTATTTTTCAAGTTTTCTGTTGCAAAGGAGAAACCTTAAGCCTGGTTTAAGACACAAAGCCAGTGTGAGGTGCAGGTTAATTCTGAGTGAGAGAGAATTCTTATCTGGAGGTTTTCCCCTCTGAGTAAGAGCTGTGTGTCCCTCAGTGCTGACTGTCACTGTCCCTGTCCCATCACTTCACCTCTCTCCAAAGACAAAACCCATTCAGGCCATCCACATCGGAGCTACTGTTGGTTAATTCCCAGTTTTGCTGTGATGTTTATTAAGAGGCACATTCAGGGACTGGAGTGAAATCTTTTCCTGGCATGACCTGTAATGAATTTTGAGACTAATTACTTTAAAAGGGTTTAGAAATGAGTAGAAAGGAGTAGTCAGGTTGCCGTGTGAAGGCTCTTATTTGGAATTTGATGGTTTATACATTCCTGATGAAGTGAGGTATGTTACCCTGTTACCCATGTTTGTCCCAGGTCCTCCCTGACGTGCCCTCATTGCCAGAAGCAAAGCAACACCTTTGACCCCTTCCTCTGCATCTCGCTGCCGATCCCTCTGCCCCACACACGGTACGAAACTGTCCTGAACTTAATGTTGGCTGTTTCTCATGCACGTAGTGTTGTTTAATTTGCTGCAGCAGGAAGAGAGATGTCAGCAAAATTTCTCTGCTAGGTCTCTAAAAAAGACAGATAGGAACATATGGGGCTTTAAATTTTTGCTTTGCAGGTAAATTGGAAAATTAAGCCTTTTATTTGTTTCAAAACAGCCCTTTGCCCCCACCCTTCCTATAGAATTAATGTTGGGGGAAAAGTCTTTGATTCATGTAACCAAAATATTTTGCTTTTCACTTAATTTATAGCATTTTAAAATTAAAAAGGGGGGAATGATGAAACACTTCTTGGGTTTTTTGAGTAGTCTCACTGATTGCTCCAGTTTCAAAGAGTGAAGTTAAAAGCTTTACTGCAAAATATTTTGCTTTTTTGAAAGACAGCTGTTTCAAATGAAGAAAAAAGCTCCAGGGAGGGGAAGAAAAGTCCACATAAAAAGTTCAGAGTGAAGATAAAGAGATGCACAGAAAAACTACTCGTGGTATAAACAAACTCTCTCACCTCATGCGTTGCTTCCAGAAGCAGTGGAACAGAGTGATGACAGGGCGAATTAAACAGCCTCCATGCAATGGTGAAGCAGGGATTTCCAAAGCAAATGTGACAGAGCAATGAGTGGGCTCTTCAGGGAAGGTGACTCCCCTTTTCTCTGCCCAGGTAGTGGTGCTGGCTGCTGTTGGAGGCAGGATTGAGGGCTGGAGGCAGCCTGTTTGCAGCAGCAGCTGTCCAAGTGCTTTAAGGTGCTCAGTCTGGATCCTTGCTGGAAAACTCTGATTGTTTTGTCATAGACAGTGTTGGTTTTAACTTTGTGGAGTTTTTTTGAGATGTTTCACTTTTGGGAAGTAACACCAGGCCATGTAGTAAGCAAGAGTTTGTAAATCAAACACACTTGTCTGGCTGTGGCTGAACGTAACTCCAGTGTGAGGTGGATCTAGACAGCCAGGAGGGTCCTGTACCTCGTGGGCAGCCTGGATGTGCCCAGGTTGGGCTGAGGCTGCTCCAGGCAGTGCCCAGAGATGCTCAGCCCAGCCCCAGCCCCAGCAGTGCTCCTGTGCTTTCTGCAGGCCCCTCTATGTCACCGTGGTGTACCAGGGCAAGTGCTCGCACTGCATGCGGATTGGGGTGGCTGTGCCCATCTCTGGAACGGTGGCCAGGCTGCGGGAGGCTGTCTCCTCAGAAACCAAGATCCCCACGGAGCAGGTATGGGTAAGGGGCTGGGCTTCTCACCTGAGTGCCCTCCCTGCAGCTGGAGGGGTGACGGGGCTTTCGTTCCTTGTTGGGTATGTAGGAATTAAAATCCTTTGCCCATGGTTGAATGCGGGAAGCAGCGTAGTGGAAAATCTGGATATGCTTTTCTCTGTGCTGTGGCTGCTTGAAACCCAGTGATGTTGCAATAGCCCTCAGTGGAGTGGACAGACCTGCCTGACTCCCTGGTGGTCTGTGCATGCTGGCAGTGAGGGAACCATCAGGCATCTACAGGGAATTCCTCTGTGGGAATGCCTTCAGGAAAGCTCTTAGATCCTACCAAAACCTCTCCATGTGTTTCCTTTACCTTGTCTTCTCTTTTATGGCCATCCTTTTCCCTGTTCCCTGCTGCTAGCTGATGCCAGGATGTTTTGAGGGATGCCATCCCTTAGCAAGAAAATCCCAACTGAGAGATGTGACAGCTGGACCAGGTGCGTGTGGTTTGATGGGTTCTGGTTTGCTTCTGCTGACTCCAGATTGTGCTGACGGAGATGTACTACGATGGGTTCCATCGCTCCTTCTGCGACACTGATGACCTGGACACCATCCATGAGAGCGACTGCATTTTTGCCTTCGAGACCCCGGAGACCTTCAGACCCGAGGGCATCCTCAGTCAGAGAGGTGAGTCGATAACTCTGCTTGATGCCCACCTCAGGTGACTACTGAGGGAGACGTGTGTGGGAAAAGAATAAGTGTCCCACAAGCGGTTGATGTTCTGGTGTATTGATTTCAGGTCTGACTTTGTCCAGGCTCATTCCAGAAGATTTAATAGTGTTGTCAGTTGGGAGGTTATCAAGCAGTGCTGTACACTGCTTTCTGCCTCTTCCCAGGGCTGATGCTGCAGGCTAGGCTGGCTTAATGTGAAAACTCTTGTCAGGCTTAATTGAAAGACCTGCCGGAGACCAGATGAAGCCACCAAAATTGTGTTATTTAAAATCAGATTGCCAGTGATGAATAAACAGTCTCAGGAATGAACAAACACTTTCCAAGCTCAAATCCCTTGGCCTCTCTGCATCTCCCCTCAGTGAAAGGGAATCGTGGCATCCTGGACAGATGGAGTGTAATAAAAGGCAAATTTTATTATTGAAAGTAACAATTTGGGTTCCTGGCACTTTAGTTTTTCTTGCAGGCAGTAAAAGCTGTGAGTGCTTGTACAAACCACTGTGAAAAATCAGGTAGGGGATCACTTGTATATAATGCCCTTCTGTAAAGAAATAGTTACTATGAAAGGTAATTGTTTTTTGAAGCCATTGTACAAGTGATGAAAATGCTCCTGATTCCATACTGACCTGCTCCTCTGCACTCCAAGGAAGATTTCTTGAGAGGGGCATCAGGGCACTAAAGGCAAAATGACATAATACATTGCCTTTCTCCTAATTTTTCAGGAATACATGTGAACAATAACCTGAATAACTTGAAATGTGGCACTGAGCACTCCCGAACAATAGCTTACTCTCAAGGAATGGTGAAGTCTGGAAAACTGGAACAGTCCTCTACTAAACCAGCAGCAAATGACAAGATTGTCTTGCTGGTGTGTAACAGAGCGTGCACTGGACAGCAAAGCAAAAGGTGACTGGCAGCAGATGGTTGGAGTTACTCTTCTGGCTGCTTCTTAAATTGACCTGGGTTTTACTCTCCTGTAGTGCAGACACCAAGTGAAGGAGCAGCAGCTTGCAGATCAGCTCACATCAGGTGCTAAAGAACATGCTGATCAAAAAGCATTAATGGATGCAGCAAAATATTTCTGATTTTGGTGAACTTCAAGTAGTGCAGTGTTACTGGAAAGTGGCAAGTGCTGCCCAGTTGGGAGGACACACCACCTCTGTAGAGCTGCCCTGGTGTGAGAGCAGCACAGTTGACCAGACCCTGTGATGGGTGGGAGTTTTACACTGGAGTGAGAATGGGGATGGAAGGAAGTGAGAAACAACCAGGCAAAGGCATTTATATCATCTACAGTCTGAGAACTTCCTCAGCCACTGAAACTTCACAGAACTTCACAGGAAGCTCTCCCAGGCAGATCACAAAGCTCTGCAGCCTGGAGCACAGAGCAGGCCTGCAGCCGTTCTGAAGGGCCATCTGTAGGGGCTGGCTTAACTCTGTTCCCTCAAAGCTAAGCCCTTCTCCTCTGGCCTCAAGTTTCTAAATGCCCTGTTTTGGGGAGTGGGCTGAGCTCCATAGGTGCTGGGACAAGGGAGGGGGGAGAGTGGCACTGGCAGAGTTTGGGAATCCGATTGCTGAACAGGATAATCGTTTAATTGCTCCCTCAAATGCTTCTCCTTCCTATAGGTTTGGCTTGCCCTTTGTGCTGCATTTGGAAAAAACAATTGCTTGGGATATTCTGCAGAAAGAAATTCTGGAGAAGATGCAGTATTTCCTGCGGCCTGCAGCCTGCTTGCAGGTGAGGTAAATGTTCTCTGTGGTCACTGCAGAGGAGCTGTTGGGTGCACAGCCTCTTGCTGTTCCTCACCCCTCTGTCAGCTCCTTGGCCTTGGCATATTTGAGACCTTGTACATTTGCCTCCTCATGTCAAACACGTGTTCTAGGATGAAGTCCTTGGCGGCCAGTGCTGAAAGCACTTTGCACATGGGCACGTTGGGTTGAAGCCCTGAGGTGGCCTCTGCTCTCTCTGTTACAGGTTTGCCCATTCAGCTTGCGAGTGGTCAGTGTTGTGGGCATAACGTACTTGCTACCTCAGGAGGAGCGACCCCTCTGCCACCCAACAGTGGAAAGGTGAGCTGGACCTCGGGTCCTGGGTCCTTACCAGGAGTGGAGAGAGGCTTGTCAGCAGGAAGCTCTGTGTGTAGCTGTGCCGAAAGGGGGACAGTTCTGGCATGGACTGCAGAGAAGCAGGAAAACGGTGCAGTGTCCTCAGGAAGCTGTGTGAGAATAGCTCAGTTGTGTGATGTGCCATCTGGAGTCTGTCCTCCTCAGAAATGGACAACAGAATGAAAATATTACTCCTCTCATTTTAATTTTTTTTAATGCCTGTTATTCTTTAGAAATGTTGGAAGATGCCTGTTCTGTAACAAGTGTACAGTGCCTCACAGAACTCATGTACTTGGGTGAATGCATTTGCCAGCTTTGCCATGTGTTTCGCTGTGGGAATTCCTTTTACTGCTTTGCAGACTTGAGCTGTGGGAGTGGAGGAAGGATGAAGGGCTCATGGAGTGCAATTATATGCATGTAGAAGGTAACATAAGCTTCAGATTGAAAGATGGTCTGACTTCTGTCTGCTCTTCTCTGCAGGGCATTGAAGTCATGTGGACAGGGGGGAACTTCTCATGTGAAATTAGTGGTAGAATGGGACAAAGAAACTAAAGATTAGTAAGTATAAAATAAAAAACTTGGAAGTGTGTTCACCTCATGAGCACTGCTTGTGGCTTGCTTATGTGAACTGTGCACCCTTCAGCAATAGACCCCTCATACTCCACCTGTGCTCAGACCCTGGCTGCAGGGACAGCCTGGGGAGTGGGTGGATGTGCTGGTAAATGTGGTGTCTCCCTGATGCAGCTTGTTTGTGAATACAGAAGAGGAGTATATTCCAGACTCTGAAAGCGTCCGCCAGCAGAGAGAGCTTCATCATCAACCTCAGATCTGCACTTTATCTCAGTGTTTCCAACTGTACACCAAAGAGGAGCAGGTAGGGACAGGCTGTGTGCTTTGGCTGGTCCATGTGCCACTGGAGCTCCCACATTCCACAGCAGCTCTTTTCCACAAACAGTGATTCCTTGAGACAGAATAAATTTGGAGCACAAGACTACTTACCTGTGCTGCTAATGGAGTTCCTCTGCAGTGAGGAGGTCCTGCTGCTGGGGTCTTTACTGCCCAGATGTTGATAGGAGAACTTAGTCAAATCTCTGTTTGACAATATCCTCCCTGTAAAATACTATAAACATTGTAAAGGGCTAGAACAACATGGCTTCTTCGTGGGAGTGTCCTGCTCAGTTCTGGAGCAGTTGTGTCTTCCCAAGCCTGAGCAGGGCTGGGGTGAACTCAAGGCAGCCCCCACTGAGTCGGACCTCCTGAACAGCAGCACAGTGACTGCTGAGCTCAGTTCTACAGGAGTGTGGCTGCTCCCTTGCTCTGGATCTGCTCGTGGTGTGGGAGGCTGAAGAGGCAGGAGCAGTGCTGTGCTGCATGCAGGCTCCAGAGGGTTCTGACCTGGCCCTTGCCTGGCATACAGAAGCAATCTGCATTCCCTGGGCAGAGTCTGTATTCTGCTGTACAAAGGGCTGGTCTGGAGGTGGTCTGTGGACCCCATGATTGAGCTTTAATGATTTTGGAGTGTCTCTTACTGCTTCCTTCACAGATGAGGGGAGAGTTGTTTGGCAGCTTAGAGTTCTGTGGCTGCTGAGTTCTCTGAGCACTGGGCTGTGGAGAGAGGTGCATGTCACGTTTGTGTCTTTGAAAGGACACTTGATGCATGGGGAGAGTCTGCAGTGTGTAATTCTGTGCCATTGAGACTAGGAGGGAAAAGGGTTTCCAGGTGGCAGCGAGGTATCAGAGATGACATCCAAGGCACACCTTTCTTCTTTCTGTTCTCATTGTTGCTGGTTTTCTTGTGAGAATACTTTTTCTCAGGCTGCCAAGCCTGCCTGGTTTTTGTCTCAGTTTTTTCCATCTTCCCCCCTTCAAAGGGACTGGTGTTTATAAGGTACAAACAACTCCCCTGCACAGCAGAGAATTCTGTCTTGCAGCCGGAAGTGCCTCCTGCATGAAGCACATGTGTATTTGCTTCTCACTGATTTGAGAAACATCACTGGGAACCCTGCATTTCCAGTGAGCTTGGTAAAGGCTGCAGGGGGATGAGACAGTGGAATCAGTGTCTGCACTGGGGCTGGGGCAGCAGAAGGATAGTGACATGGTGAAAGCATCCTTGGAATTTGAAAACCAATACCCACTCCCTCCTTTTTGTTATAGCTTGCCCCAGATGACGCATGGCGATGCCCACACTGCAAGCAGCTGCAGCAGGGTAGCATCACACTGAGCCTCTGGACCTTACCTGATGTTCTCATCATACATCTCAAAAGGTTTAGACAGGTAAGGGTGCCTGCAGTGTTGCTGGAGGTCTGCTGCAGAGCCAGGGAGTGACCTGAGTAGACCCCCCCCCTCTTCAGAAGCAGCTATTTTGCCCTACACGTTCCTCTCCTGGGTTTTGTTTTCCCACTTGTGGTGGCCTTGAGGCACTGCAGCCCATGCTGTTCTCTGCACACAGGAAGGAGACCGAAGAATGAAACTTCAGAACATGGTTAAATTCCCCCTGAGTGGCTTGGATATGACTCCTCATGTTGTGAAACGCAGCCAGAGCAGCTGGAGCCTGCCATCACATTGGTCCCCTTGGAGGAGACCTTATGGCCTCGGAAGGGATCCTGAGGACTATATCTATGACCTATATGCTGTCTGCAACCACCATGGCACCATGCAAGGGGGACACTATACAGGCAAGTGTCCTGCAATGTTTTCTGTGGTGGAACTTTTCACAGAGAAAGCAGTTATATTTCTGTTTGGATTCAGAAGGGGAGTCATTGATGGAGGCAGTATGCCACAAGTAACAGAAGGTGAAGTGAATGGAGCCACCCCAAATAGTGTTCTGTTCTGAGCAGTAATGTTGGACAAAGAAAGTCTTGAAATGTGAGCTTTTTATTGTGTTCTGGGAGACTCAGGCTCCCATCTTGCTAGCCAAACTGGAGGATGATGCATGAATAAATCTGTTCCTTTCACTCTCCTCCAAGTCCTCATGTTAAATATCATACAGCAAACCTGAGAGTAATAGGAGTGAGGAAAGTCTCACAGTAATGTGTTATCTCTCAGCATATTGCAAGAACTCTGTTGATGGCCAGTGGTACTGCTTCGATGACAGTGAAGTTCAGCAGCTTTCTGAAAGCGAAGTCTGCAAGCAGACAGCTTACATCCTGTTCTACCAGCGACGCACAGCGATCCCCTCGTGGTCTGCCAACAGCTCAGTGGCAGGTAAGCCTTGCTGGCACTGTCCAGGGCTGGCTGTAAGTTGTCTTCCATGGATAGTTTGTCTTTCTGAGGAATTTTCCACCCAGTTCTGCTTAAGTCCCAACTCTGTGTCCCAGAGCTCAGCAAGGATTGTCTAAATCTGTGGCTGTGCATCAGAGGCCTCCCATCTCTTCTGCTAAGGCAGTTGTGGCAGGGAGGCTGTGGAGATGGGGAAGGGGGTTAGGGTTGCAGTAAGGGGTTAGGGCTGTGGGAACCAGGACATCAAAGCATGACCTGCTCCTTCCCTGCGGCAGCACTGTCAGTCCCAGGGAAGCACCAGTAGTGTACGTGTTGGTGGAATCCAGGTTGAGCTGGGGGCAGGTGCAGGCTGGTGTCCTGCCTTTGGAAAGGAAGGGATTTTCACAGTGTTGCGGTGGTAGCTCAAGCAGTGCCCACAGCCTACATGCTGGTATTCACAGCACACTGGGACAAGTGCAGTTATGCCTTTTTCTTCGAATCATAAATGATCCAAAAGAGTAAAGCCCCATTCCCTCGGCAGTGTCTGGATGCTCTGGCTGTGTGGGCCAGCTCCAGGCTCGGAGTGTCTGCTGAAGCCAGAGCAGTGTGGTACGTACCTGACTCCCTTGGCCTTCCGGGGTTTCACCCGTGCTGCAGCCGCACACTGCTGGCCTGACACCTGTGCCTGGTGCTTGCAGGCTCCACAAGCTCCTCACTGTGTGAGCACTGGGTCAGCCGGCTCCCTGGCAGCAAACAGCCCAGCATTGCCTCAGCCGCCTCGTCGCGCCGGACGTCCCTCGCCTCGCTCTCAGAATCGGTGGAGCTGACTGGGGAACGGAGTGAAGATGATGGTGTGTAGCAGTGGAGGGGCGGGGCAGGAAACTGGGCCACTTGTCTTTCTGTTGTAAAATCCCTACTAAAATAGCTGCAAAATCTGGTTACAAGGGGCAGTTGCTCCAGCAGCTGGGGAAGGCAAGCATTTGATTGATAGGAGCACAGGTGAGCTTCTGTCTGGTACGAAAGGATGGAGGAGAGCAAGGTAGGAGCCTTTCAAAGAAAGCAAATTGTTTCAGTGAAACCTTTCAGTCAAGAACTTGTGTTTGTGTTTTCTCTGGGTTACTGCAGCACCTTGGCAGGGAGGCTGACGCAGCACTGTAGCTTAGCATAGGCACTAATTGCCTGCTGCCATGCTTCTGTCTGCTCCCAGGGAGTGGGGAGGACTCAGATTCACTTGTGTGCAAGTAACTCTTCAGTTCCTGGCTTTGCCTCACTCGTCCATACAGTGCCTTGTAACATCTGAGAATGTGGAACTTCACAGCTCAGTTGGGGCATTTGGAAGCAGACGTGGGCATGACCCTGCAGCAGCGCTGTGATAGCTGTCAGATCTGGCCATGGAAGTCACCCTTCTAAAATGCTAGTAGTTATATTATCTGTTTGTAAATACAAATGCATCACTTGAACTAGAGGTAGGAATCCTACTTTGCCTTTCACAGGGTGCTCTGGGAAATATCCTTTAATACAGAATCATTGTCCTAGCTGGTGAACCCCTTGCCAGTTTCAAGGACTTCTAAGGTCCAAGCCCTGTATTTGATCTCCTGCTGCTCAGGGATGAGAGAAGAATCTTAGTTTTCATTTATAGGCTTCAGAGAGTTACTCCTGGGTGAACACTAGCAAATAACAGGTGTTGGATTCCTTATTCAACTTTTGTCCAGGAAGCTGTGCCTGCAGCAGGCATGGAGAGAGACATAGTGTGATGTGGGTGGGCTACCTGGCTGTTGCAGGGAAATGTGCGTGGGTGGGATAAACCAGTTGCATTCTTGACTTTCACATTAAGACTGTTGCTTGCTTTCTCTGCAGGAGGATTTTCAACTCGACCATTTGTAAGGAGTGTCCAGCGTCAGAGCTTGTCATCCAGATCCTCTGTCACCAGCCCACTGGCAGTGAGTGAAAATGGTGTCAGACCCTCATGGTCACTTTCTGCAAAACTGCAGTTCCGCTCCAACTCCCCGTCACGCTTCTCTGGAGATTCCCCAGTACATACATCTACTTCCACCCTGGAGAAGATTGGGGAGGCTGCTGATGATAAAGTCTCCACCTCATGCTTTGGCAGCCTGAGGAATCTCTCCAGTAGCTACTTGGAGCCTTGTGACAGCAGTCGACGAGAGCTCAGGATGGCTCGCAGAGCCCCTTTGGCTGTCATGGAAGGGGCATTCAGGGAAGAGTCTGTTGTAAGGACATCTAGCTCAGACCTTTCAGATGGGTATGGTAAAAGCTCTGTGCAGCCAGACAGGAATCACCCTGCTCTGGACCCTTTTGATAACAACAATCAAATCGCCTTTGTTGACCAGAGCGATTCTGTGGACAGCTCCCCAGTGAAGGAGGTGAAAGTCGTCCCTGGTGGGACGGGGCTGGCTCCAGAGAAGGCACGTGACACCCCTAAGAAGGCTCACAGCTCCAAGGGAGCTTCTGAGCCAGACACAAGTTTGAGAAAGGAGAGGACGGTCTTATCTACCCAAGAGACCAAAGTCTCTCACTCTTCTCCACTGAAGAGTTCACAGAAAGTGACCCGGTCTAGAAGTAAGACGGACTCTTCTAGGGCCAGTGGGCGACATGGGTCTCCTGCTCCTGCTCAGGCTAGGAAGGACCACAGCACGAAGCCACTGGAGGTGTCTGTCCCATTGGTGCAGCAGAAGCAAAAGTCAAGTTCTTCTCCGTCCTCCACAGCTGCCAAGAAAACCCCATCAGGCTCATTGACTAAGGGTTCCTCCACTGGGAAGAGCCGGACTTCTGACCGCAGTCTCAGCAGGGAGGGCTCCAAGATAAGTCTGGGGTCTGATAAAACGAGCGTTACCAGCAGCTCAAGAACGAGCTCCCCACGGATTAGCCACTCCAGGAGTGACAGCAGGGCAGTGGACAGCAAGCACGTGCGGAGTTCCTCCATGGCCAGCCTGCGGTCTCCAAATGTAGGGGCACGCTCTGGTTTGAAGAGGGACAGCAAGTCAGAAGAGAAGGGATTGTCTTTCTTTAAATCAGCCTTAAGGCAGAAGGAGACCCGGAGGTCGGCAGACCTGGGGAAGACAACAATGCTCTCAAAAAAGACAGGGAGTGTCAGTTCTAAGTCAGGCAGTAAAAACATGCTGGAGGACAAACCAGAGAAAGGTGTTGTCCCACCAGCCTCCCAAATCAATGCCAACATTACTGCAAAAGAAAAACTTGTTTCAAAGGATGCCACACTCAGCAAACATTCTCTGCTATCCAGTCGCAAGTCTAAGTCTTCCCAGCTAGATCCTGGAGTCCAGTCTCGTCCTTCCAGTGGCAAGCAGTCTGCTGACAAGCCACTGAAAAAATTACCTTCCAGCATGCAGGTGTCTGTACAGCCTTCTCTGGAACCTCAGTGAAATGCTGCAATCCAGGTGTCTTTTCTTCTGCTGAAAAGCTAATTTATTCTGAGCTCTTGGTTTTTTTGTTCATGTGCCTAATGTATGTTTTGAGGAGAAGTTAACTGCAAGTTGTTAAAGCGCCTTTTGATTCTTCCATCAAACCAAATAGCCACAGGCAGCCAGCACTGGTGCAAGTAGCCTAGCTGGAGTCATTGTTGAACATGAATGCAGCTGTCCAATAGCATTTGTACAGGAGTCTCTGTTGAAAGTGCAACAACTTTCTTCAGATTCGAGGGTTGGAATCTGACCCCTGGTTTTACTGACACTTGTGTGCTTTGTATAGCTGTGAACTGATATTCCTTTTGTCTTGTTCCAAGTGAGCTGTGTCCACACTGGTCTATGGCCTTGTTCCAAACTGTGGAGGATGTGAAGGAAACTGGAGAGACTGCCGCTTCTTTCTGCTCTCAACTCTGTCTCCCTGCTCCCCTCCATTTTCAAGCTTTCTAAAGGGCAATATTTCAACACTAATGTTGTTTCTCAGGTATATACTCAGCCAGTATAGGAGGGACTAGCATTAGTGATGGACAGAAAGGTACCTGTGTGTCTGTGTGTGCGTGTGTCTGTATAATAGATTTGAGTTTTGCATTCCAACAACAGAAAGTTTGGGTTTTTCTGTGAAATGTAACCTGCATTTTTTGTTGCTAAGTTTTGAAGAGTTTTGCTCTGTCCATACCTAAGGCAACATCTACCCTGTCCTCTTTTAACTGTTTTCTTCTGAAACACTCTAATAAGCGACAGAAGAAATCCCTGGGCAGCAGCTGGTGGCCAGCTCATGTGTGTGGAGGTGCTGTGGAAGCAGTGCCATGGGAGAACTGTGTCCACACACCTGGATGGCAGTGATACTCTCAGGACCCCCCTTTCAGACTCCTGGGAAGCATTTCCTAATGTGCTCAGACCCTTATCGGAGTGGTGTGATCAAGCCTCCATTATCCGTAGAGGTGATATTTAGATCAAACGTGGTCCTGCCCTCTCTGAGCACGCTTTGAGAGCCCCTTTGTGTCGATTGGAGGGGCTGCACCCAAACTCCTGGAGCAGTTTTCCTGTTCTCCAGAGAGCTGTATGTTCCCCCCTCTGGCATGCTTGTTCCCTCTCTGTGGGTCTGGCTGCCACATGTCCCTCAGCAGAATGGTCCCCTTCTTGACAGTCTCCATCAGGGTCAAAACACTACATCTCCTTCGTTTACATGCCCTTTTTACAGGGGAGATTCCTCAAGTTCTGTAAGATTCCTCTTAAGGTGGATTCCTCAAGTCCTTTCGCATACATGTGGTGAAATCTTTTTTTGTTTTCTTAAACGCCATAGTTTTCATTGCTGTGCTGCGTATTGCTTATGTCCAGCAGCAGTCTGTTGTGTAGATCGTGCCATGCTGGGCAGTGTGCTGGGCACACCTTGTTCTGGGCAAGGTCTGTGCCCATCCTGCAGTCCCATGGCAGAGCTGCTCTGGGTGTAGCTTGGGGCCAGGCAGGTGTGTGCTCTGTCTTGTCAGTGTAACAAACTGGCCCGTGCCACCTCCTCCCTTGCTGAGGGGCTGCTGCTCCTCAGGCAGCCTTACCCCTGGGTCTGCTGGGCACCGTGCTGCTCCATGATCACTTTCCTGCTCACTGCACACCTGCAGCAAGCTTGGGAGAGAAGGGCTGTGGGTAGCTGGCACCTCGAAGTGTGTGCAGGACTGAGCTGGGGGTGCTGTTGAGCTGGGGTCATGTGTGAGGGTGAGCCCAGCTCGGTGTCACCCTTGCTGTGTCCCAGTGGTGTCCCCCTGCATCCTGCACATGTAACACCATGCTGGGCACTGTGCCCTCACTGTTCTAATCCAACCTCACTGTCCCCTCAACATGTTCCTTCTGAGTGTTGTTTCAGTCTCATTTATTGCAGCGACAAGAAGCAAAGGTTGCATTGCTTGCTTCTGAAATGTATGACTTGGATTATTCTTGGATTATTTTCTGTTATATCCAGCAGAGCAGATAAGACTTGCTTCACATTGTAGTACTTAAATTACTCCCTGAAATGTTGATGTTAAAGTATTTGTTTAAGGTTTTATCTGTATTAAGGTCTTACACTGTCTTGGCTCTTCTCTTGTAACAACTCTTGTAGCAAGAATGTAATTCTGGCGGCTTGTGCTGACTCGATTTGGGATCTTTTAATAGACAGAACTAGTTGCTGTGAATTTTACCATGGACATTTGTGAAAGGTTATTTTTATCAATTGACATTTTCTTTTCTTGTCATCGCTCACTGAAGGAGTTTGAACTGGAAGCTGGTGTGTGGGTTTTGAGGTGGTTTTGCACTTGTGCTGCATGCCTGAGCTGAAGGGAATTTGAAGCCATGTCCAAACTGGCATTTTAACTGAATGCCAGTTCCATGTTTGTATGTGGGGCAAGAGACTCGTCCTTGGAGCTCCCATTTGGACAGTAGGGGAATGGAGGTCCTGGTATTCCAGCAGCTGATAAAAGCAGTTGAACCTCTACAATCCCATGAGATTCAATCTCACTCTCTTTCTGTGTATTCCCTGTAATTCCTCATGGGAACTGCTGCCAGCCCCATCACTGTCTGCTCTCTGTAGGCTGCCATCTCTCTTTCTCCCTCTGGAACAGCAGCTCTGGTGCACAGGCTCCTCACTCTGCAGTGGAGCAGGAGTCAGCAGGAGGGCCTGCACCAACAGTGCCCTTGTCTCATAGTGGGTAGGATGCTGCTTCTCTGTGGTGGGTTTTCTCCTCTGGAGGGCTTGACTTGGTGTCCTCAGACAAAATGGTTTGACTTACAAGGGTGCACTGGAGTGTTTGTGGAATATAAGGCACACACTGGGCAAAATGTGGAAGGTGTGCTTATGTAGTCCCTGGGATGCGCAGTCCCTGCTCCATGGCCATTTTGTATCAGAGCACTGGCACTCTGCACCTCTGCTTGTTGGTGTCACAGATCTTTGGCAGTAAATGAGCTTCCTTGCACAGGATGGGGTTGAAGGGAGTGCGCCCGAGAAACACTGTTCACTGGGAGTGTCAGTCCAAGCCTTGTTGCTGTTAGTTACAGTCAGGGCTCCATCAGTCTTGTAGGGTCAATGTTTCTGCAACTGAATATAGGTTATTGCAGGTCCTGTTTCAAGGGATTTGGGGAAATGCAACATCAGTCTTGCCTCCTTGCTTTAAAACAGACTTCTCTTGGCCCTTTCATGTACAGGAATTCCTGTCCACATGTATTGCTGTCCAGCTGTCAGTATGTGGCACGGTACCAGGGAACACTCCAGAGAGAGATATGCCAAGTTCTAGATGCCAACACCACAACCATGCCTGGCTGGGGATGGCGGGGCCTGGGACCCCTGTGCTGAGGACCTGGGAGCAAAGGTGTGCAGGACAGCCTCACGCTGGTGGGAGATGCATGGGAAGAGGGAGATTGAGCAGTGTCCCTGCTCCAAAACACCACGGTGAACTCTAAGGCAAAACAGGCTTCCAGGCACTGTGTTCCCAGTTGGCTTTGGGTTGGACTCACGTGCGCCGGCGTGTGTGACTTGTGTTTCACCCCACGTCCCTAGTCTGCCACTTTCTCCTGCTCCGGAAGTTGACCCTCTGGGCACAGGAGAGCAGCGCCTTCATTCCAGTGCTCAATTCCTACTGGAGTCACCTAGAGACTTTTTTTACCCTTTTTGAGCTGTGTCTTTTGGATAGTGTTTAGTAGTATTAAAGTTACAAGCACATTTTCAATGACGTGTATTGAAGAGGCACCTTTTATTTGTATTAATCACATTTGATAGACAATTTGGTGCCTGCACTTCTCTGTAACTCGTGTCGCACTTTGGGTGTATAAATTGTTAACCCTTTCAGACTTATCAAATATGGCTAAATAACAACAAGATGCTTAGGATAGAAAGCTAGCAGCTTAATTGCACTTCTCCCATTGCAAGTGCCCTCATCCGCTGTCACTGCAGGGGTTTGCTTTCTGAAGCCAAAACTTGAGCATGACTAACTGTTTCTCTCAGTGCCAGGCAGCTTGCATGGCCGTGCTGTCCCCGATGCATGTCCCGACTAACTATGCAAGCCTCTAGGCCACTTGTGGCTGTGCTCAGTGTTGAAGCCGCTCCGTAGGCTCCGGAGCACCACTTGGAGTCTGTGCTGCTGCCTCGTGGTCTAGCTGCTGCTGGCACACAGGAGCATGTCCCTGGGTTCCTGCTTCCTTTGCACATCTTTGACTCTTTCCTTTGCAGGATTCTGCATTACTGACAAGGCTTGGAGCATAGCATAAGGTCAGAGGGATTGGAGCGGGGAAATGAGAACAAACTGATTTCTGTTTTGTGTTGTTTTTTCTTTTGTTAGCAGAGCAATCCTGGTCACGGTTCTGTGTGTAGCCATTACATCCATGTGATGTAATGGCATCCTTGGCACTGTCTGGAGGGGCAGGCAGTTGCCTGGAGCTGTGCAGGCACTCATGGAGCTGCTGTTGAGTGTCCATGCGAGGGGAGTGGCTCCCAGTTGTCAGTGTGCCGCTCATACTGGTTTCTGGGCTCTGCCTGCCTTGCCAGGGGAGCCCCAGCTTCCCGTTGCGTTGAGTTTGAGCCATGTCCTGTTGGACAGCAGGTCCCTCTGGGGTGGCTGGTCAGCGTGGCTGGGGCAGCCAGCAAGGGCTTCATGTGGCTCCCAGGACCCCTCCTGGTCCTTGGCCCTGTGGGCTCGGTGCTCTCCCTCAGTCAGCCAGCACAGAGGGCGTTTGGGAATGACATTCCAAATAATTGTGCTGTTGGGTTTTTGTTAGTTGTTTTGGTGGGGTTTTTTTTGTATCTTCGTCATTTGCCTACTAATCCAAAAGAATTTGGCAGTATCTGATGTTACTTGTGGAGGGAACTGAAATTTAGTTTTAATCTGTGGTGAGATGAAAGTCCTACATGGTTTTCTCAACAAAAGCCCTGTAAGGCAGTTACTATTAGGAGCTTTATTTTGTAAGAGAAAAGCTCCTGAAGACTTGTACAATGTCTGTTAGGTTTAAAAGCTTAGGGACTCTTCTGTTTTCATAAAGGTGATAGCACTCAATTTATCTGCAAATAAGACACAGATTAAAACTAAGTGTAACTGGCTCACTCAGCCCTGCAGCACATGCACACTGGCCTCAGGCTTGTGTGGCATTTGTGAGTGCAATAAACCCCTTTGGAGGTGCTACATTGCCTTGGGTAGGGTGACATGAGGGAATCCAGGCCACAAGTGGTTCCATTATTGTCTTGTGGCCTTCAAGTATGAATTTGTACAGATTTGCTCACCACCTGTGCCTCACCATTGGTTAAAATTGAATTTTAAGTCCTGTTGCAAATGCAGTTTGTCTTCTGGACACAATGTCAGATTTTACACTGGAATATCTACAGTTCTCAAACTGCATGTCACATCACTGTACCTGGTACAGGGACGTGGGGTTTGCCCACACCTTTGATATTCTCCTCTGTATTTTAATGTTTTTGACCTGTACAGTAATTGGAAAGCAGGCTGTCTTTACTTGGGGTTGAACATTGTATCATAAATTTTAAATTATTTGAGGACAAGTGCATGAGACTGTGTCAATGCCTTTTATTATTTATTTGTATGTTTTATTATTCGAGATGTATGCACTTTTAATATGCAGAATTTATATTTTTATGTTAAAAATCATTTTCTTTCAGAAAGAAGAGTTTGAATATGAGGAATTGGAATTAAGTGCAAAAAGGGGAATATGTAATAAAATACAATAAATTTATTACTAGGCATCCTTGCCTGAGTGAGCGTTTTTCCAGGCCACAGGCTCCAGCCTTGCCGTGCTCCCGCTTGTGGGATGTGCTTCCCTGCCTGCTCCGGGCATGGGATGGGGGCACAGGCTTGGAAACCTACCCCTGTGCCCACTCAGAGGCCTGGCTTTGGGCACAGAGCTGTGTGCTGGGGAGGGGGAGGCACAGGCTCCCACCTTCCCCCGTGTTGTCCCTGATGCTTCTCTCTCCACAGAGCATCGGCCCAGGTCCTGCAGCGCTCGGCCACAGTCCTGAGAGCGGGCGCGGGACCTGCTCCGGAGGCTTTGTGCTGGTGAGTTTGGTCCGTGAGCCCCGTGGGCAGAGGGATGTGATCTGGCTCCTCTTTGGGGTTTGGGGGTTCACACCTGCCCAGGCAAAGGTGGGAGTCTTCTCTCTGTGCCCAGCCATGCCTCATATCTGGGCTCAGCCTCTCATGTGAAAGGACTTGGCAGCTTCCCAGCCCCAGAGCAGTCCCCTGCCACCCCAGCCCCAGCCCTGCCTCCTGCTCACCAGCTTCTGCCACCCACAGCAGTGAGACCAGGCTCCAGGCAGGAGGGACACCTTATGGACCCAAGTCCTGTGGCATTTGGGGCCAGGACACTCCAGCCAGACCCCCACAGCTCTAGAAGCCCCTCAGGCTGCGCCTGCCCACAACGTGGCCAAAGTCATTATGGGCAGGGCTGGCCCAAGGGATCTCTGCCTGTTCCCTTCCTGCTATCACCAGACTCTGGAGGCTTGAAGCTTCTCCAGCTCTCTGCTAATTAAACACTGCTTTTTCCTTCATCAGGGTGTGCAGTGGTGGCTCTGGACCCAGAGGAGAGTGTGGCTGCCAGATGGGAATTGTGGATGGGCTGCTCCTGCTGCCACCTGCCTTGGCCCAGCAAGGATGAGGATTGAGCAAGGCAGGAGGAGGATGGGCTGCTGCTCCCAGCTGCTGAAGGGAGACCTCTGTCCTTGGTGTATCATTTGCAGGTGACCCCCTGGGCTGGGAGAGTTGCTTCTGCTGCTGTGACTGCAGGCACCATCCCTGTGTTTGCTGGGCTGCCCAGTCTCAGGTCAAATGGGCTGCGAAATGCTTTAGTGGTCCGGCATGTCCTCTCAGCTCAAGAACACGGGGAAGAATGGAAGACAATGTGATTGGAGCTCTCCAGAGGCATTTCCACTGCAGACTGTGATCCTCCTGCTCCAGCAAGCCCTTGGATCAGTGCAGCAGAGGCTGGGTTGGGCTTCACAAACTCATCTTTCAACACACTTTTTGATTCTTAAGCATTTTTTCCCTCTCCTCCCTCTTCCATGTATATTTTTACAAGGTGAGGACTGTTGGCAGAGGTCAGCAGCACTGTTGGTGCATGCCCCATGCTCCTTTGGTGCTCACCAAGGTGGGAGTTGCCTGTGAATCCCTCTTGGTCCCCAAATCTCCAAATCGTCTGTCCTGATCTCCCATTGCCTGGCTGTGGTGACAGAAATGCTGATGGCAGAGTGTTTTCCAACAGCTGTACTGCATCCCCCCCTGCCCCTATGGGTCCCTGGGCCTTGGGGGACACATGGCCCCTGCCAGCCTCTGCCATGCAGCTTTGGTGAGTGTTCCATCCATCCTGCTGCAAAAGGAGAGCCAGAGCTGAGCCCCTGGGTGCTGGGCTGAGGAGCCGCTGGCTGTGCTGGGCAGTCATGCCCATGGAGTCCCACCCTAACCACATACCAGAGGCATTGCTTCACTTATTATGTAGAAATGGGATGGCAGATGTCGTATTAAATCATGGGGTCATCACTTATTTATAGGTGATTACATTAAAGAGAGATTAATATAGCCAAAGGCTTCGCAGAATTAGAGTTAATGTACTTGTGTTTATTATATTTGCCAACATTTCTCTGATCCAGCCAGGTTTTTCTGGTCATGGGATTTAACAGAGCTTGCTGCTGTTCCCCAGCCTTGCTGGGTGGGAGCAAGAGACCCATGGAAAATACTTGAGAACTTTGATCTGCAAGGGTTCAATTTTGTTGCCTCCCTCTTTCTGAGGGTCCATGCCAGGTGCTTGGTGCACGGGGCGGGCAGAACAGGGCAGGACTTGGTGGTGGTTAAAGCTGTGTTGGGAGGGGAGCCCAGGGCTGGGTTTTCCAGATGTCTCTCCTGGGCTGGGATTATGTTGTGCTAAATCAGGATTAGATTGCTGCAGAGCTGGGCACAGGTTTCTGACACCCTGGGGAGCACTGGGCAGGGTGGGGGGTGCCAGGTGTTCCCTTGGTCCCTGTGCACCAGTGCCTGGTTTGGGGCTGGTGGGCACCTCTCCCATGGGCTGTTGGTTTCCTGCTGCCAGCTTGGGGCAGCAGTGGAGCCCCTCCACCAATGAGTGAACCAGAGGACCCTGTGTTCACCTGGAGGAGCAGAACCATGTGGAAATGGTCACTGGTTGTGCCAGCCAGAGCTGAGTGTGCAATGCACAGAGGTGCGAGTTGCTGCAGCTGCCTGGAAGGATGTTTATTAACACCTACCTGCCTCTGAGAGCCAGAACAAAACCCAGGCTTTGGGAGGGCATCAATAAATTGTAACACATTAGGCACTGTCACCCCTACCCCTGGACTCTTAAATTTTGTTCTAATGGGAGTATTGCTTTTCCTTCCTCAGCACTTTTTCCCCTCGGCTGGATATCGATCCTGGCTCTGTGGGGATCTGACCAACTGTTGGCAATTTATGGGAACATAAAACTAGTCTGTCATAGAACAAAAACCCAGCTTTTAATAAGAAATGCTGACTCCAGTCTCAGACTGATTCCCAGGTGTATTTACCAGTTTACAGTGGGTGCCCAGATGGGAGGCTCAGGATTTTGATGGGATGAAGATGGGACCATTAGAAGCCCCTTGGGCTTGGCCATGTTGTGGGCAGAGGTGGTCTAAAGGGCTTCTGAAGGTGTGGAGGTCTCTTTTTCTGGTCTCCTGTGCCCCTTCCCATCGTGGTTGAGGGTCTGACTGGGGTCTCCTAGCCCCAGATGCCACAGGACCTAGGTCTTTAATGTGTCCCCTCCTGTCTGGAGCTTGCTCTCGCTGCTGTAGGTGACAGGAGCTGGTGGGCAGGGCTGGGGGTGGCAGGGCACTGCTTAGAGTGGAGGGCTCTGGTGCTGGGCACCCCCCACAACCCTTTCACATGTTGTTGCTCCAGCTCCCCCAGTCCCTTTGCCACTCTTCTCTGGTGATGGTTGTTGGTGGCTTTGCAGGTCGAGGCTGGTTGTGGATTCCTGGACCTGTGGGTCATTGTCCTGCTGGTGTGTCTCTGCAGGTTTGGGGGTGTGGGGTCCCTGGGGAGCAGGTGCCCCCTGTCACTGTCCCAGCCCAGCCCTTTCTGGGCTGGATATGCTGTCTCTCTCATGCAGTGCCAGGGCATGTTGCGTTGGGTGTTTTGGTGCTGTAACAGCTGCTCTCCCTGCTGTTTGCTGCTGTCTAATTCTGGTTTTATTGAAATGAGTCCCAGTTGTCTGGGAATACATTAGCTCACTGTCTCCCTGCGGTTCGCACTCGGTATGGATGTGAGCACCCTGCAGTTGGCAGGGCCTGTGCTCCTGCTTTTAATCTCGCAGAACCAGCTCCTTGGAGAGTGGGCATGTTTCCTAACAGCCTTAACTAGTTTCCAGAGCTGGGATCAGATTGTCTCGCCAGTGGTAACGGGGCCGGGAGGGTTCGCCATGCGCTGCTCCACAGCTCTGTGCTCCAGACTGTAAATCAAGCCGTGTCTGCTGGTGCTGCCCGGCTCCACCACGAATCCATTTGCTCCTTTAACAGGCAGAGTGTGCATGTTGCAAAGCAATTCTTAGAGCCCCTATGACAGTCTTTAAGCATTTTAATACTTTGCAAATGATTTATCGTGGGTAACAACCAGATTATAGACTGCACTTGAAGGTATGGATTACCTATTAGAACCCACGCTGAAGGTGTCTGTGGTGACAGGCTCCTGCCGAGCAAGGGAAGTACATCCGATCCTTGTGTTACAGGAGGGGTCAGCAGCTCCTGCCCCAGCTCAGACAACCCACTGCCCCGTGTGCTGCACTGGGGATGTTGGTAAATACCTGACCGTGGGCCGGGCAGCACCACCGATCCTGCCCCTGCACAGCCACTGGATCCAGCCCATCAAACCAGAGCTCCTCTTGTGTCTGGTTAGGAGGGACCTGGTGCCGGTTGCCCCTGGCACTGGATGGGTTAGTGGGCTGTGACATCACCTCTCCAGAGTCACCTGCATGAGGGAGGGAAGGGGGTGGCTTCTTCACTGATTTATGAAGTTATTTGTGTGGTGAGGCTGGTCGTGCTGTTGGGACCTGCTGCGCTCCCCACTCCGTGCATCCTGCTGGGCTCAGGGAGGTGCTAACTGTGGGACACAAAGCTCTTTACACTTCTCAGTGCTGACTTTCACCCTCTTTCACACCTTTTGCAATTGGTGCTGCCAGTCCCAGCATGGCACAGCCGAGCTCTAGGGCCAAGTAGTGCCCTGTGGGCTCAGGGTGATGATGACAGGGACCATGTTCCTTGGGGCCCCCTCACCCTGGTGTGGGGGTGGGCAGTGGTGCAGGGAGGGCAGGTACTGCCCTATTGCTGTGCCGGCTTTGTTACAGCTGGGTTGATGCTGGTTATTGGGAGTTCTTTCACCTTTCCTCTTAGTTCCTGAAACCAGCTTCAGCCTGGATTTATTTCCTGGCAAATAAATACAAGTGCAGGTTTATTTTGCTTCCTTGTTCATCAGAAAGGAATGAAAATGCAAGCAAAGTATTAAAAAACAAAATAGACTCAGTTTTACTTTAATTGACCTTTGATTTTTAACTTAATACCTTCCTCATGTTGCTGCTTCAACCTTTAATTTCTCTCAGTGAAGTGGCTGTGTTCAATGATTCATTCTGTCCTGAGGCAAAGCACACACTGTAATTGGTTTTTAACTTCCTGGAATGTCAAAGCCAGGATTGAAATTTTACGTATCACACCACCAATTCAATACTGGCTTTAATAATAATGTTGCAGAAAGGGAGGCAGATTTACAGCTGTAGAAAAATGTAATCAAATTTTGAGCCTGAATGCAGTAAGTCCAAATGCTAGTTTTCATTTGGAAGCTTGTTAGATAGATGTGGCATCATCTGAGTGGTTCCCAGCTCCTTTCTGCTGCTCTGTGCCACAGCTGGGGGAGCCAGGGGAGGTGGAGGGAGCTGAGGCACCTGGAAGGGCCAGGGGGCTGCAGAGCCACTGATAGCAGTGCCGCCCTTGGCTGGGGCAAGAGGCAGCTCGGGGTGCAACCTGCTCTGGGGTATCAAGTGCCCCTTGCCAGTCTCTGGGACAAGTGGATGGGAAGCAGGTGAAGGGGAGCCCCTCAAGATGGCATCAGCCTGAGGGTCTATCCCAGAGGAGCTGCTCTGCCGCCTGAGGCTGCCTGCCTGTGCTGGGCACTGCAGTTGTGCACAGAGTCGCTCTGGGGGCAGGGGACTGCAGGGGAGACACCCCTAGAACACTGCAAACGCCAAACAAGTAATCGATTTTGGCCAATTAACGTCTGATAAAAACTAATAACCCTCCTCTCCCTTTCTTATTACTGAATGACCTCCAGCAATCCATTAGTTTAACAAATGATATGCAAGCGTTCAACATGGCTAATGACTCTGGATTAAACCTGCTGACATCTAATTCATCAGCGTGCCCAGCACAACAGTGCCCATTGTGCTGTGCTCTCCATCACCGCTGCATTTCCACAGCACCTGTCAGCGTGTCCCTGGCACCCCTGCATGGAGCTGGGGACTGTGGCCCTGCATCTACCAGCCACTGGTGCTGGGCTGGACCTGCAGCCCCGGAGTGCTTGGTCCTGGTATCACATGCCTATTGCTGCAGGCTCTGTGCATCACCCCCCTCCAGCACCCGCCCTGCTGCCCGCAGCACTGTGCTCCCTGCTCTCTACTAGGCTGTACTAAAAAGCTAACTAAGCTGAAATTATTTTCTTTCCTTGGAAAAGCCTCTAAATAATGTATCACCCTCACTTGCTGTTGCTGAGTGTTTTAAAAGTCGAGGAGCCTTTTCTGTCTCACTTGTATATTGCATCTGTTTGTTGCGGGGCATGAATTACCCTTGGGACGGCCATTGGAAAGTCCATCTCAAGGCCACTGCCCCGGCCGAGGGTGTGACTGCAGCTGTGCCCCTCAGTGCATCCTCTGTGAGGAGCAGAAGCCCAGGCTGGAATCCAGCCCTAGGTGCTCCATTTCCCACCCACCCAGGTACACGTGGTATTGACAGGCCCCACAGCTCCCGTCCTGCATTTGGATGGCAGCAAATTGCAATGAAATTGAAACAACTGAAAACAGGCTCTGAAACCGCCTCTAGAGAGCCCTGCCTCCTGGGAATGGTGATATGGAGGCGCTGGAGGAAGGATAATTAAATTAGGGGGACTGTCAGCACAGCTCCATGCTGGAGCAGTGAGGGAAGCGTTTTCTTTTCTATGCCAGTGTTGGATAGGTCCTCATGTACTTTGTGAGATTTGAAATATTACAACCAAAATTTGCCTGGCGTTTCCCAAGCTGCCAGGGCCTTGGTGCTCACATCCTGTTACATGTTGCTCCCTCAGGTCGGTGCTCCTGGTCCATTGGAGGGAACTCATGGATTGGAGCCACTTTCCTGCCTGGCTGAACAGCCAAACTCATTTGCTACCCGAATATCATAGGAAATTAAGCTCTGCCCACTGGAAAACCTCCCCACAGTCATGGCCCAGTCCTGCTGACCAGCTGCTGCCAGCTCTGGCAGGGGAGCGCACCAGCTCTCAGCTCAGCCCTGCTCCTTCCTGCGCAGCTCATGCAGGAGCCCAGGCTAACTGTGATCCCAGCAGTGCCGGCTGAGCCCGGCGTTGCAGCACCAGGGCTGGTCCCTATTGATTTCAATGGTTGCTAATGGTCTTTTTCATACAATAAGAGGCTTTTGTGGGAAGAACTTAATCCAGTCCTATCGCCGGGTGAAATTGCACTGCTCACTGCTCAGATTTCCAGGACATGAGCTACTTTAATTATAGAGAGAATTTTATCTAATACATTTAATGTTCCAATATTTTTATGGCATGACAGGTCCTAATTGTGCTGTTGCAATACTGGGAGTGTGGGAGGCTGGAGCTCTGTTGGGTGTGAGGGAGCTGTGCTGGCACGTGGTGACTTGTGGGCTTTTTGGCGGTGTGACTGTCACTGTCACCAGCTGCAATGCTGAGCCCCAGCATGGCCACCAACACAGGTAATTGAGGTGAAGATGAGGCTTATGTTGGACATGATGGAGCTGTGCAGGGAACAGTAACTTGGTGTTCCCCAGGGGCATTTTTTTTTGTTTTTCCTGTCCCCAGCAGTGCTACTCCTGCTGCTGGGCAGTTGGGTCAGGGCTGGGTGGCAGAGCCCTGTGCCAGGCAGAGGTGACAGGAGCAATGGACATCTCTTGAGGCAGGGATTCCAGGGCAGGGCCAGGTCCTGGGTGCTGCAGGGTGTGCTCTCCTGCAGGGCAGACAGGGCATGCTCTGGACAGGCAGGGTGTGCTGATGTGCTGATGCAGACGTGCTCTCCTGTGTTGCAGGGCACACTCCCCCTGCCATGCATGTTGGCATGTGCTGCCCAGGGCTCTGCCAGCTGCACTCAAAGCAGCTGGGCCAGTCTTTCTGCGGCCCAGAGCGGAGCTCAGGACTTGAGATGTTTAGTGGGGACAGAGATGTGCTTCTGCCTTTGAACTATGTGTGCAGAGATATCTAATGGATTGTGACAGTCAGGATCAAAGGTTAGGAAATTTCTCTGTGTAACTTATGTAAATGAGGACTAATGAGGTTTTCATGATTACCTTTAATTAGCTTTTCCACAAGTAGTGGTAGTTTATATGGCACAAGCCAGGATGGGTGGTACATGCAGGTACACACAAAGCCAAACACATGAATCTGCAATATGCAAATTACCTATTAAATGCACAAGAAGAAGATTTTAAGTGGGGGGAAAAAGGCAGAAGAAAAGCAGCAGCTCTGCAAGCCCTGTGGTGTGGGCTGTAGCGTGCAGGACAGCAGGGTGAGCTGGGCCATGGGAGCCAGTCATGCCATGGGGGACATGGCTGTTCTTGGGGACATGGCTGTCCTTGTGGCCATGGGGGCATGTGGCTGTCCCTGTGGCTGTCCCACACAGGCAGGTTTGGGGTGGCCCTGTGCAGGCAGCTGTGCCCAGTGTCCGGTGCAGGACATCCCTCTGGGCAGATCCTCTCTTCTCAAGGGATTTGTAGGGAATGCTCCATCAGCTGTGGCTGCAGGTGCAGGGTGTCCTCTTCTTCCCTGACCCTTCCTACTCTGAGAGCATCACCTCTTGCTCTGCTTGTGATGTGCAGAGGCTGGTGGAGATGAGGGGAAACGTGCCAGCCCATGTCCGAGCTGCACAGGGCTGAGGAGGGTGAGCTGTGGCGGGTGCTGGGCAGGCAGCGAGTGCAGTGCCAGTACTGGGTGCTGCTGCAGGGTCCTGGCCATGAGAGAGGGGTGTAAACCAGAGTCAGGAGCAGCTCCTCTTGGAGTTTTCTTGATTCTGAAGAGCAGGAACACGGCACCAGGCAGAAAGAGAACATGTATGAAAAGACAGCAGTGTGAATGACAAGTGTATCCAATTAGCCTGACATTAATCCTAGGCAAACAGGTGGAAAAACCACTGCAAGTTTCGATTAATGGGAGAATTAGAGCCTGGGAATATAAATTTGTGCCTGTCGATGTGGTTGAGCGGAAGTAGATCCTGTCAAACTGACCTGATTTCATTCTTTGGTAAGGTTCTGGCACAGAAATAACAGCCTCCAGCCTGTGTTTCCCTCAGTGCTGTGATGCCCTGAGGAAAGGATAATAAAAGTGGATTAGAAAACGAGGCTGAGGAACTGGGAGGGAATGCTGTCACTGTCATTGTTTCTTGGACAGGTGGTGGCAGTGGCACCTTCCCGGGAGCTGCGTCCCGCTCTGGTTGTGGGAGTGCTGGTGGTGCAGTGTGGTGGGGCGTGGGCACTCGGTGCCTGGGCAGTGAGAGCAGAGGACAGACATGAGTGCTGATCCTGCTGCTCCAGGGCATGTACTCGCCTGGCTGGCACAGAAGCAAGCAGTGCCCTCCCTGCCATAACCACTCCAGGGAAAACACACAGAAAATGTCAAGTTTGTTTTATTTACCCAAATCATTATGTGAAGATAATTCTGAGTGTAGCAAAAGGAGTGAAAACTGTTCCTAAGTCTCTGGTGCCCTTACAGGAACTCCTGTGATGTCCATGGCCATGTCCATGGCAGCATGTCATGGCTGGAGCAACCTGCCACCCCCTGCCAGGGCATCTGCCAGTGCAGCCAGGCTGGAGGTCACTGCCTGTCCCACCCTGCCTGGGAGGATGATGTGCAGCCAGGCTGCAGGATTTGCTCAGCTCCAACACCACTAGTAACTTTTCCAATTTCCCCCTGGAAATTGTTTCTGTCAATGTTTTAATTTCATTTTGGCGGAGCAGACGGAGCACAGGCAGTGCATCCTGAGCAGATCATTTGTCTCCTAGTCTGGATCTCATCAGGGACCCGGCATGTGAGAGGACACCAGCAGCTCCTCATGGATGGAACCAGGGAGCCAGCTGGGAGGATGGCCAGAGCAGGAGAGGACTGAGCCCTGCTGCCCCTTGCACCTGAAGCCCTGTTGCAGGGCTAGGCTCTGGGACAGGATACATGGGCGGGCACCTGTCGGTCCTTCCTGTGAGGCCACTGAACTCCCCCAGCACCACACAAGCACCATCAAGGCTCATCAAAGCTCCATGTGGCAGAAAGTGCTGGTGGGCTGGAACACTGTGTAGCTGGGCAGAGGAGGAAGCCCCTCATGTCTCCTCTGCTCACCCAGGTGGCTCCAGGTGCCATCTCTGCAATGAGGTGTGTTTGTCTGGGAGAGGAACAAAGTCTAACCAGATGGCAGGGCTAATAAATTGCTCAGGAAAGGCAAACTATTACATGCAGCCTGCATCTCCTCCATGTCTCCATTGCAAAGTGCCAAAAGAAATCTGTCTCAGGAATTATTTCAGAGAGGGTAATTTCTGTTTCCCAGTTGCTGTCATACATTAGAAATATCTGAAATGCCTCCGGTTGGTTTCCAGTGGTGAGGAGCAGCCAGGGGCTGCCATGGATGAGAAGCACTAAAAGAAAATAAATTAGCCTCTTGCACTCAGCCCTTCTCACTGCCAGACCACGAATGACGAGCGGCTGCTGCTTAAGTAACAGCCAGAATAATGAGCAGAACAAGACCCACAAGGGAGTATTAACTCAGAGAAACAACATTTTCTCCCCCTTTTGAAGTTTGCCCCAGCAGCTCCTGTACTGGCATGAAGGTGAGCCATGTCCCATCAGAGCTGGCAGGAAGGGGTACCAGGTGTTAGTGTGACTGTCCTGCAGCCCTATGCCACTCATGCTGATGCTTTTCCCTTTCTTTCCCCTCAGCAATCCTATGACAGTCTGTCTCCTCCTGGCTTAGCCAGGTGTAAACCACCTGTGCTTCCCATAACCACCCAAACCAGTCACCTGCAGTCAGAGGAACCAACACACGGATGGATGTCGGTCGCTTCAGTGCAGCACTGCTCATACTCCCACACACCCAAACCAGCCCTGCAGCCAGGGAAGGACCCGAGGAGATGGGAAAAGACCACACTGGACTCTGAGCTAAGCTGTGTGTTTGCAGGCAGGCTGGCCCACATTAATTTAAATGGGAAGGTGGAGCAGCCAGAGCTTGTTAGTGGCCATGTGTGAGCCCTCACAGCCTGGCATAGGGGTGAGGGGAAGTACTGGTGCCAGGTTTTCCTGGGGCAGCTTCATGGGCACCATGAGCCCACCTACCTGCTGGGCTTGTCCTGCTGGTGTTCTCAATTTCCTAAAGCCAAGTGGGTGTGTTTGTCCAATTCCTAACAGAAAAGACCCAGTTCTGAGCCCTGCTGTGTTGGAACGAGCAATTTCAGGAAGCTCATCCCTCTGAGGATGTAAACCAGCAGCACTCCTGAATTTCAATTCCTTTATCTCCTCTGGCTGGCTGAGTCATCCAGGAAGCATTCCCTTGACGTAGGGCTGCAGAAGTGCCTGGTTTCCCAGCGGTGATTAATGATGATAATCTTCCTTCCCACTAAGCCTCACAGGTACCTGTTGCAGTGCCACAATCCCCAGAGGATGCCTGTGCTCTTAATGTGTCACCACTGGGAAAAGGAGGTGTCCTTCTGCTGGAAATAGACACAAAATAAACCTAAATGGTGCTGTACATTTTCTTTGTCTTGTTTCCCTACGACACCCATTTCCATCTGTCCCACACATGTGAGCAACACAGAAGAAGCCGTTTCACTGTGCTCTTCCCAGCCATCCTTGCCTTAATGTCTCTGTGGATGTGATAGAGCAGTTGGTGCTGATGGGGCTGTGCTGCCACATGCACGGTGCTGGCAGCACCATGGGCAGCGTGACAGTCACTGCCTCACCTGGCAGGTGCAGAACATCCTGTCCTGGATATGTGACAATTGCTGCAAAGGGTGGGTGTCACAGCTTGGCTGCTCTGAGGGAAAGAACGCCCTGGCAGCCCCACTGGCACCATGTGCTGCCCGCTGCTCCAGCAGGGCTGTGAGGCCGCAGGTAAGACGGTCCCTGGGTGGCTCCCCTGGCCAAGCTGCTGCAAGCAGTGGGGTGTTTGTTGCCTTAATAATTTGGACTTGCTCTTCTGCCACGCTTCCTTGGATTGATGTCTATATGAGATCTTCTTGCTCCTAATTCTTCAGGGTCAATGCAGTGCTGAGGGATCTGCTATAGCTGCCTTGGCTCGTTGTGGGCTCACTGCCCACCTGTGAGCACTCAGAGCCTGTGGAGAGCACAGAGCCCATGGAGAGTGCACAGAACCAATGGGAAACGTGCTGTCTGGCCCCACAGGGCAGGCAGAGTCTGTAGGATGGGCTCATGGGGGCCAGGCTGGCGTGCCCAATGCAGAGGAACAACCTTGTGATACCAAGCTGTGGAAGTGAGACCATGGCACATCCAGCAGGTCCAGGTCTGCTGGTCCTAGAGGGGCAGCCCTTGGCAGAGCATCCACCTTGGCAGGCTGCGGGCACAGGAGCAAGGGCATTTAAATGCTTGTGTTGGTCTGGCAGAGGCAGCGCTGGGTCAGTGATAGGTGATGATTTGCTGAGGAAAAGAGAAATGACAATATTCTCCATCAATATTATAATAGTGCTGTCCCTTAGGGTGGACAGTCTGAGAGCCACAAGGGAGGTTTTTGTTTGCTTTTTCTCCTCACAAGGAGAGTTAATGGCACTTAGTGCAGCTCTGGCCACCAGCTGCCCAGGCACCAAGCCATTGGGGCACCAAGCACCCAGCATGCCACACCAAGCACATGGCAGTGCCGAGGTGATGATCCCCAGCTGGGGCAGGGGCTGGTGGCGGGTAAGGAGCCCTCCCACTCTGCTTCATTCTGCGGAGACAGCACATCTGAATGAGCTTGTCAAATGAAATTTTCTGTCTGGTTAGAAATGGATTTTCGAGCTCCTCGCTCTCATGTAAACATTTTTAGTGCTCCCCAGCCAAATCAGAGCCAGTGAGAACAAACATCAGCCTGAGAAGACCCAGTCCCTGCAGGGAAATCACTGGCCACAGAAGGAAACCAAATGCATGATGGCTTAAAAAGGCATCCATTAAAGTGTGTGTTGAAGTGATTCATGGTGCTGGTAGTTAGACTTTAATTAGATCGTAATCACGTAATTTTATCTTTGTTTTAAAGATGAGAGCTTAATGACTGCATTGGTCTCATAATTGTGTCATGACCAAACACAGCACTGTCATATGGCAGCTCTGCAGCATGCAGAGATGTGGCTGAGGGCATCAGCCTCTTTGGGTATTTTAAATAATATTTGCGTATTTTAAAGAAGGAAATTTATTTAAAACACACAAATCCATCAGTACCTGCCAGCACTCAGGAAAGGTGGAAAGGGCAGAGGCATGGAGCCAGGTGTGAGCCTGGTCACTGGCTCCCCAGCTGTCACCATCACCACATGCCAGCCACAGTGTGTGACAAGGAGAGATGGATGACGGGCTTTCACTTCAGCTGGCAGGTTGGATCCTTCATGGGATTACCAGCAGAGTAATTAATCTCAGTCATTCCTGGGCACTTTCTTGTGTTGCCATTTCAAGTCTCCATGCATTGCAGTGCGGAGCTGCCATGCCCCACAGTGCACAGGGATGGACATGGGAATGGACACAGAGATGGACACAGGGATGGACACAGGGATGGATATGGGGATGGATGCAGAGGTGGACACAGGGATGGACACAGGGATGGACATGGGGATGGACACACACCAAATGGCAGTGGCAGTGGGGACCATGCCCTCTGTTAACGTGCATGAACCCTGGGTGTGTGTCCCAGGAGGGGATTTTCCTCCCTTGCAGCTGTGGAATCCCTCAATATCTGCTGCAGGAGATGATCAAGTGTGCCTCGCATCCTGCTCCTTTTAGTTACTTTAATTGAATCTGATGAATTTGGTTCAGGTTTGCAAGGAGACTTCCTATGGTTGGCAGGACTGCGGCAGCACTGCTCAGTTCCATGGGGCACAGAGCCCATGCCGGGGCTGCCCCTTGAGCTGGGCTTCACCCATGCCTGGCCACAGGGGCTGTGTTGCACAGGACATCCCCTGCAGCCACACCTGGCCAGGGACATAGCCGTTCCACTCAGATCTCAGCTCTTTGCCTCTCTGAGCTCTGCCTGGCCCTGAGCTCTGCCCGGAGCTCGTCCCTGACCTGCTGCGGGGAGGCAAAGCGGCAGCTCTGTGCCCCACGGCTGCGGTGCTGCAGTGGCACTTCCCCAAAGCCAAGCGACTTCAGTGTCCTTGAGCCGAGCCCTGCCCTGCCCTTGAAGCGACGGCAGCGGCCCCTTCACACCTTCCTTTCCCTGCTTGTTATGCCACATGAGCCACTTGAACTCATTACTGTGGCAGATTATAGGTCCCCAGGTAATAAAGAGTCTTCAGATAATTACTAACAGATCCTCTAATAGGAATGAACTCAGTTGAATCCACTCAGTCACTGGGTAAATATTTATCCCTAAGCTGTCCTTATCTGCAGCCAGCGGAGCGTGCGGGGGCCGGAGCAGGAGCCGGGGCCGGTCCCCACGCCGCGCTCGCTGCAGAAGCCGCCTGTGCCAGCCCAGCCTCGGGCTGGCTGTGACCCAGCACCCCCCGGGGAACCCCATCCAGCTCCCCTTCCCTCCTGGGGGCTGGCAGCAGCGCCCCTGTGCCCAGCCGGGGGGCCACTGCGGAGCTGGTGTTCCCGCAGGGCTGTGAGGAGTCCCGGCCAGCGCTAAGTGCCTTTGACACGCCGCAGGATCTTGGGGTGTGACACCCACCACCACCGGCTGGCAGAGGGTGCACAGCAGCTGCCACCCCTGCGGGCCCCCCGAGCCGCGGCACCGTCGCTGTCAAGTGTCAGCCCCCACGGCCGCCAGCCCGACAGAGCGCCACACCCCCGACCCGCCGCCCCGGCTATACAGGAGTCGCTAACTGGACCAGCCGGCTAATTAGGTGTCAGGTAATGAATTATGCAGCGATGCCTGGACTTCGATTCAGTATTGAAGCCATCAGGTCCTCTCATTGCTACACGCTCCTGCTCGTGAAGAGCTGGACAGGGCTTGCAAAGAAACTTGGAAAACTTTCAAAGCAAATGAAACGTGTTAATCGGTTTGTGTGCAAACATGTCACCGGGGAGTGGGCACCGCACTGGCACTCGGGCCGGGCTGGCACACGCACATCAACTCCTCCTCTTCACACCTTGTGTCCCCTGTGCTGCGGGCGGGCAGGGGACAGCCCTGGGGACTCGGTGCCCATGGGCAGCGCCTGCACTCTCCAAGTACCAACTGGTAGGAGTGCGGGGCTGCAGGGAAGGGAAGCACACTGGGGGCAGCGGCTGGTGGTGCCTGGGAGCTCCATGGGAACACCTTTGCCAGGAGAGGTTGGAGGATTCCTGTGAGGAAGGGGAGGGCTGGCAGCAGGGCACAGCCCCCAGGGCCTGTGGGTGACCCATGCTGCAGAGGGGTGACTGTGGAGACAGGGCCACCATGGGCGCAGAGCTGGCACCATGGGCAGCCCCGCTGTGTCTCTGCGCTGTCTGGGCAGGTGGGTGCCAGCACCACCAGGTGACATCCAGCTGTACCCATCCTGGGCAGTGATGACAGAGACCAGAATCCAGCTGGCAGCGTGTCCCTTGCTGCAGACTGATGAAATAATAGGAAGAAACTTGACCTACTTGAATGTATCCACATCCCAGATGCCCCTGGCATCCATCATCTCCAAGGGGTTGGAGGTTTCTGTTAATGACTGTATTTATTTGCTGCCCAGCTCCGTGTGGGTGGAAGGAAGTGTGTTAGAAGCACACTGCTGAGCATTGTGGTGGGGGGACAGGGCTGGGGGTCCCCCATGGTCACTGCTAAGGCCTTGCCTGCATTCCCATCCCTGCCACTGCCAGTAAACATGGAGCCAGCAGTGCAGCCAAATCATATTCATTAAAAAGAAGTTAATGAAATCAGTGCTCACAGCACTGTGATCCTGCCTTAGTCAGAGGGATGAACAATGCTCCTTGTGCAGCTTGAACACCTTGGCCATATTCAATGTGCTGGTCCAGCACTGCAGCTTGAGCTCACAGGAGTCATCATGGTGCTCCCAGGGCAGCTCCCACCTGGGTCAGGGTCTCCTCATCAGGACACAGGGAAGGTGAATAACTAACAGAGACTCTACATTGAAGATAAGGTCGCTGACTGGGGGGTCCTGGGATGATCCCAGCAGGGAGGGGACGTTCAGGGCCATTTTGGGAGGAGAGACTGCTGCCAGGCAGGAGTGGTGCTGCAGCTCTTCCAGATGTACCAGTGGTTCTGCTCTCCCTGGGCAGGGCACTTGCCAGCAATGTGAATGGGCCCCAGGAAAGATTCCCTTGACCCAGCACATCTCAAGAGCTCTTCAGTGTGAGCAGGATCAGGGACCACTTAAGTCACATTAATTTCATGTAAGTATTCATAAGCTGGTAAATATTAAACAGCTGCTCTCTGGGGTTCAGACCTGAGCAAACCCATCAAAACACAGTGCACGCAATGGCAGTGGCCATGCTGTGGGGGCAGCCAGGGCCGTGGGACCTGCTGCACCAGGGATGGGGGCACACAGCTGTGTGACAGCCCTGAGAGCAGCTCTGTTCCCATGGCCCTGAGTCAGGGGCATTTGTGGTGGAGAGATCCCAGGCAGGGCAAGCAGGGGCCTCCCTCTGGCAGCCCCTCTGCTAGGGGTCAGCTCAGCAAACCAGCAGCGCTTCATATCCTCACCAAAACCCTCCACCCCCACCAAACCCCAGCCCTGCCTCCTTGGAATGCAGATCACCCACTTGGGGCTTTTTAAGCCATTTTTAAGAGCTCCTAATGTGCTCACCATTTTTTCAGTGCAGAACTTCCCAAGCCCTCACTTTCTCACCCTCTGGAAAGCTAATACTTAAGCACATTTCTGCTCCCTCCAATTGTAAGGACAAATGTAAAGTAATTGTTTGATATCACAGTGGTTTCCTCAGGCTCCAGCTCTAATTTCCCACTAATACAGTATTGTTAGGGGGATCAATCTAACCCAGCACCTTCTGCCTCCTTGGAGTGGATTGGAAATGACTTATCTACTGCAAGGCTGGGATTTGTAGGTCTCACTGTGAATGTTTTTCTCCTTTAAAGGAAAAATCATGCAAGCAAATATCCTATTTTACTGTCAACAGCTGTTAGTCACAGGCTCTCCCTTCACCTGCCCACAGCTGCCTCTGGGTCTCCTTGTTGCTGGCTCTCCCAGTGGCTGACAGTGGCAGAGAAGTAGATGGGGCTCTCTTAGATGCCCATTAATTACTTCCTATTTTTTCCTGTTAGAGCTCACTGGTCAGTAATCACTCCCACTAAGGCCTTGAAAACTGGTCCATGGTGTGTTGCACCCCCCCCCCCCCCCCCCCCCAGTACTGTGCATCAGTCTGAGGCTTCCCCAGCCCTGTGCTGGAGGACAACTCTGGGGAGCCCTGGGCAAGGCTGTGACACAAGTCCCCCGAGTCGTGCCAGGCTGACCCCCTGACCTGCCTCAGCCCCCACCTGCTCCCTTGCCTGCCAGGAGGCACAGAGTCTCCCACCAGCCCCCCAGCTCTGTGTGGGAGCTGCCCAGCCGTGCCCTAGAAACAGCCCATGCATATGGACCAGTGGAAGCCGCTTTATTTACATGAAGGGATCACATGCTGAACAAGGAAACTAGTGCCACTAAAGTACCCGTAACAGCAGGATTCTGTGCTTTATTCACAGGACAAAATATCGGTACAACATTTTCCATAGACTTCTTTGTCAAGCAGACACATCTCACTGTCCTCACGGGTACACACTGCGCACAAGTGAAGAAGGCAAAGTGGAGTGGCCAGAGCTCTGCCTGCCCAGGGTGTGGGGGAACAGTCCCACTGACACTGTCCAGGAGCACCCATCTGCTTTGGGACACAGAGGAGGGATGTGCCTGGAGCAGCCTGTGCACAGGTTGCAGGATGGGGCCATCGCTGTGGCCCTGGGGAGCATGTGGTGCTAAAAGCAAACAGGACCCAGTAGAACAAGCCACAGCACTGCTGACTTGTTCTTCCCTATCTTGGCTTGCTCCAGAGCACTGCAGACTCCCAAGGTACAGAGAAGCCCTAACCTGCCTCTGCTTGCAATTCTGGGCAGGACGAGCTGGGGGAGTCCTGGCTCCAGCCCCTTGGGCCTCCACCATGGAGGACTGCAGCCTCATGTCACTGCAGCTCTGCTCCTGGACGCTTATTCCCACCTGAAGTCCTGCCCGACTGTTTCATAGAATTTGATATTATAAGGTCTATAAAAGTCACGAAGCTGCTCGATCACCTCAGGGTCTATCTGCACATGAGTCCTGCCCTTGGACTTGCCCAGGCAGCGAGGCAAGCCACTGCTCTCTGACTTCTTCAGACATGGAAAGCCTTTTGTCTTGTTGAAGTAGAAGTGCTTGTCTGTGATAACCCGTTTGATGCCCAGGAAGTCCTGGACTTTGCCCATCTCCCCGGCTGGGTCCGTGATCAGCTTCTCCCCACTGACAAAGTGGATCTGGGAGAGGGGGAAGTACTGGAGCCAGCTCTCCAGGTGCACAGCGTACATCCCGATGCGGATGGCGTTCCAGGAGGTGTCCACCAGCCCCAGGCTGCGGTTGCGGAAGGTCAGCCCCTCGAAGGTGGGGATGTCTGGCTTCTTGGAGAGGGTCTGTGTGTAGTCCGAGATGGCCCTGGTGACCGGGTTCCGCACCACCACGATCAGCTTCGTGTCGCGGGACATGTTGAAGATCCGCCGCGGTGCCTCTTTGGTGACGAAGTAGCTGGGGGTCTTCTCCACCGTGATCTGGCTGTCCAGTGTTCGTGGCATCAGGCTCCTGCAAGCGAAGCAGAAGGTGATGGTGAGGAAGGAGCCGGGATGGGCACCAGGAGTTGGTGACTGCAGCATGGGCTGATGGCAAGACCCCTTCTCGTGGGACAGGGCAGGTACAGCTGTCTCTGGCAGGGCTGTGGAGGACCCTGGCCATGGACATCTCCCAGGTCCATTCCAATCCCTGTGGACCCCCTGGACAGAGAATGGGGGCACCAGCAGCCCTACATGTGCAGTAGCAGGTGTGTGCCCCATGCCAGGATGCAGGAACATGGGGGCTGTGCCACAGCACCGCCAGAGGAGCTGTGGGGAGAACTGAACAGGCCCCGGAGTGGGGGGGGGGGTTTGCCATGCCACCAATGGGAGCTGGGGCAAGGGCTGCCCAGGGATGTGGGGCTAGGGGGTATCACACATCCCCACCAGGGCCTGACCAGGCCCAAGGGCTCTGAGATGGGCTCCTGGGTAACCCCTCTGTTGCTGGCATGGGGAGCTGGGCTGTGAGCCAGGCATGGAGCATCAGGCTGGGGGAATGCAGCATCTCTGCAGCCCAGCTTAGCACTAATTAAATCATTCACTTTGACATGTGAACATCCAAATCAAATAAAAACTAATGGGATGGAAAGATTTATAAATTGGTCTTGAATTACTAGAGTAAACTATCAAATCCACCAGATTCATGGTGCTGTGGGTCCCCAGGCTGGACTGTGCAGGGAGCATCAGTGTGGTGATCGATTCCTGGCACCTCCAGAGGCCCAAAAACACAGGCCATGGCCAGTGGCTTCGGGCCAATGAAAGACCTAACTGGGAGGAGAACCAACTGTAGCCCACAACACCCTATGTGACAAGGGGACAGAGATGGAAGACTCAGGACATTGCAAGGATCAGCAGCACCTGCTGGGGGCACCAGCCCAGATACCCTCACATGCTCTTGACCAGTTTCCTTCCTCATCTGAGAGAGAACAAACTAATTAGTCAGCATAAATTAGCTGGGCTGGTTCACTGAGGTACCTGAACACAAACAGGGCTTAATTGGCCTTTCCTACTGCTCCACTTCAAACCCCATAAATCCCGATTACGATTCCCGTTGGTTAATGACTGTTGGGAAATGCTAATTCAGCGCAGGCACACAACTCTATCTCCCCATCACAAACAAGTCTCATCATAAATCAGCATGGGACAGCTCTGTAAGTGATTCACTATTACAATATATTGTGGAGAATCATGAAACTGCTGTTTCATTAATGGCTCATCCTCAGGCCTGTTAGACTTTCATTACATGAGTTATTAGGTCCATGCATTCAAAAACGAAATTGCAGGTTCTAATCCATTACAAAAAACACAAAACCTCTGCATAGTAAATTACTGAAATGAGACAAGAGTTGTTTTTTTTTTAAACGGACTCCCAGTGTTTGCTGCTCCTGAACAACAGAGACTGCTGAGACGACAAAACACAACCCAGGCAGATAAATAAATCACAGTGAAACCGAGCAAGGGGGAGAGATGTCATCCGGGCGTTCATCTTCCTGCTAATGGCGGGATCCCCCGGGCTGCAGGAGCGGGAAACGCACGGCAAAGTTAATTACACCTGACTTCAAAATTATATTTTGGACCTCTGCATTCACAGTTATTTGCATACAAATAGCATGTCACACAGCTTTACACCCCAGGCTTGTGTATGTAGGTGTGAAGGCTCTTGGTGCTGGCCTTCAGTGTGCATGGCCAGGGCTCAGCCTGGAGCCACTCCTGCTGCTCCGTGGACACTTCCTGTTGCTCTGCTGATGTCTCCAGCTGGCCCCGGCGCTGGCTCCTGGTGTGTGCCGAGCCAGCTGCTGCCACAGCACTGCCAGCACAGGGACAGTGATGTATGGGTGACAGTGGTGGGGAGGGATGGCTGGAGCACTTGCTCAGCACATTGCTCTGGCTGCAGGGACAGCACTAATTCCTCCGGAATTACAGATTACTTTCATTAGAGTCACTCAATTCTTAAAGCCCTTTAGTGCCATTTGATATGGGCATTAACACTCCATTCAGTCCAGATTTAGAGGTTGGTTTTGTCCATGTTAGTGACATGGGGACACATGTGAGTACAGCCCTGGGGAGCTGCTGTTCCTGATGTTGCCCAGCTGTGCCCCATGGCCCTGGGAGAGAGCACGGCCCCCAGGACGGCACTGCCCTGTGTGTGTTGGGCAACAGCGGCGCAGAGCCCGGCCCGGCTGCAGCAGCGCCTTGCCCTGAAGGAGTTAACTCTTCACCAGCACCTTTCCAAACCCTGAATTATTAATTTTGTTATAATCTGCCTTCGGGCACCCTGCGGCCCCAACAACACTCCCACATTAAAGAAACATGCGCTCCCTCACCGGCTGCACCACTTTGATGTCGAACATGCGTGGAACACTCTCCCAGGGAGGAATTTGTACAAAACCTCATCAGCCGATTGAGATATTGGAGACAGGCATGGGGAGAGCAGTGCCCACTGATAATACCATCACAGCCCCAGCCTTGCAGCCCACAGAGCAGCTCTGGGTCAGTCCCTGCCCACTGCAGCCCACTGTGTGCAGAGGGTGGAGGCCGACATGTGTGATCCTGGGCTCCATCCGCTCAGCAGCATAAAACCAAACTGTTTAATTTGGCAAAAAATCCCAATTGTTGGCTCCTTTGATGAGGGCTCTGTGCTTTCCCTCTCCCAGCTGATGTCATTGGCAGGGAAGGGTGGGTTGTGAGCGTGTCTCCAGCTGCAGCTCCATGTGTTGGAGATGAGCATAGAAAGCACAGGAGTCAGCACCAGCTCCAGCTCCCTGCAGGACTGTGCCATGCCGTGCCATGCCATGCCATGCCATGGGTGCACTCAGATGACAAGCACCACCAGCCCTCGCCCGGCCCCCTCTGCTCAGCAGGACAATGGGTGGCAGTGGGAGATGAAATCTCCAGCAAAACTACAGGGAGGTTTAAGCAGAACTGGGTCAAATGAGAAAAACCAAGGTGCGAGGAAGATAAAAAGTTCTCCCTGGCTAAGAGATGTCACAGCAGCCATCAAGGACACAGCAACATCCTGGCTGAGAGCTGCCCACAGGCACAGACTGCGAGGGGCTGAGGGGATGCCCCTGTGCTGCTCCACAGCCCTCTGTGACTTGCAGGCAGCCCTGCCAGGCCAGGACCAGCTGCCCCAAGAGCAGAGTCACAGAACAGAGATGGCACCATGTCCACAGCTGGAAACACCACCCAAGGGCCCATGGCCCCAGCAGCAGCTGGCCTGGCCTGCAGCACCACTACCCCCACCCTGCAATACAGCAGCCAGGATTTAATGATAGAGAGGCTGCCTTTAATAAATGTTTATGTTCAAAGAATTTACACCAGTGCTCTTAGATGGCTAATGAGGGACATTTCCATGCATAAAAGCAGAGCGAACACAGTAATTAACTTTGTTGCTGATTCATTTTTAATCATTTAAATGCTCCAGAGATTTGCAGTGTCCTTTAAGTCAAGAGATTCTTTTCCAAAGGGCACACTGCCATCGCCCTTCACAGACAGACACCGACAGGTGACTCCTACCTTCCTAAATAACCATCCAGCACTGGTGGAGGGTCTGGCGAAGTCAAGGCCAGTGGGATGGGAGGCTTCCCACACAGCTTGTGCAGAGCCCAGCTCACAGTCCTGCTGGTGGGTACTGCCCTGTGCTGATAGAGACAGGCTGGGGTCTCCCCCTCTACCATTTCTACTCCTTCCATAGGTGAAACTTTAAAACTGAATATTAATTTTTAAAACCACCATGTGCCACAGCTGCCACGGACACCCAGGGTCACCAGGGCCTGGCATCCTGAGGCTCACAAGCCTCACAGAGCAGCTGTGCCCATGGCATGCCAGGTCACCAGCTGGATTTGGTGCTTCCAAAAAAAAGGTGAGAACAAACTGCAGCCTTCACAAACAAGGTCAAGGGACAGAGCAAGCACATGCATCATTAATGCCGAAGGCTTGGCATCCCATGTGGGTTTATCTCTGGCATCTCCCCTATCTCTTTGGGTAGAGAATCTCTCCTGGCCTGAGTGAGGGTCTTGGAAGAACCTGGCCCACCCCGAGGGTAGGACAGGCAGGACTGATGCCCACAGGCAGCGTGGGCATGGCAGTACCCAGTGAACGTGCTGCCCGGGACACCTCCTCACACGAGTCTCTGCCGGGGGCTCCATGTCTGTTCCTCCTAGCCAGGGCATTCTCTGAAGCCAAGGAAATTTCCAAGCATCCTTCAAGCTTGCTGCCTTCCTCTCTTCTAATTAACTTTACCAAAATGTACTGTCAGTCAAGCCCACACACAGCCCCTGTCGCTGGGCAAAGCCTAATGGGCTCCCATTTGTGTGTGCGCCAGCCCAGCCATTAGCCGGGAGCAATTAGCCGGGTGGAGCGGGAGCAGGTCTGCGGCTCCCTGTGTGCCCTCCTGCCGGCCCTGGGACACAGGGACACAGCAACACTCCCAGCTGGCAGGGCTGTTCCCCAGGGCAGTGCAGTGCCCACCTCTCCAAGGCCAGCTGCGCTCCTCATGCTGCTGCAGCACTGAGAGCACCCCAAAACCAGGGGCAAGGCAAGGGTGAGGGGCAGGGGGCAGAGCTCCAGCAGCGATGGTGTTACAGGGACCTGTCAGCTGGGCATCCCAAGTGCCGTCCCTGGACAGGGTTCAGGCAGGTGGAACTGAACGGGCTCTGCCCTGTGCCAGCACCGTCTCTGGGCTCAGCTATGGCAGCAGTGGGACCTACTGGGTGGGAGCCAGGCTCAGCCTGCCACTGCATCCACAAGGAAAAAAACCCTCTCTGTGAAAATAATGCTGGAGTGCCTGACAGGGTCACTCAGGAGTCCTAACGAGGAAAACTGTACACCAAGATGTTGCAATTAAAAGTCACTGCTCAAAGTTAACTGCAATTTAAATGACACCATCTTCCCTGTGTTCTGGAAAATATTGAAGGTTATTGGGCCACACTACTTGCAGCAGGAAAAAGCTCAATATTGAACATTTAGTACAGAATTGGTAATGAATCGATATTCCCCAGTAGCTGCTGTTTGGTTTCAGTTGTCTTAAAACAGACCTTGCTAAAAATATCTTTCCTGTAGTGTATCTGTAGCTAATGAGGTAGATTAGAAACTGATGGGAACTGAAAATGGTGCCGGGGCTCTGGGTCTGGAGTCAGTGAGTGGGCAGCTCCTGGGTGGTGGTCCTACCCTGGGGGAAGCCAAGGGGTCTGGCCCTGGCCATGCTGTCCCCCTGCACAGTGGGGAGCTGGGGCTACCCTGGGCCACAGTAGGAGCTAAGGCAGAAGGCACAGGGGAGCAGCAGCTGTAAGCAAGCACGACATTTGGAGTGGCAAGGACAGACAGATCAAGATACGTTCCCTCCCACTGGCTCTGCCATCTCTGCATCAGACAAATGCCAGGGCAGGGGAAAACATGGCAAAACAGTAACCAACATTTTTGGGGCATCACTGGCTCAGCTCTCATGCTGCTCACAACTGCATCAAAGAGCAACTTTGTCTCTCCACTCGACTCTCCACCAAAGCACAACAGGAGAAGGACAGAGCCACATAGGGCACTCAGCAGCCAGGGGCTACTGCAGGTGAAATCTCTGCTCCTATTGCTTTTCCAAGGGCTCTGTGCCCCAGGTTGCCTGCAGAGACCTCCCCCTACCATGGCACTCCCCGCTCTGGGGTCATGCAGACAGCCCCTCTCAGCTCCCACAGCTGCTGGCCCAGGCCCAGCCCTGTCCTGTCTGAGCCATAGTGGCTGCCAGGACCGTGCTCTCCTGCTCCCCAGGCTCTGGAACAGTGACAGGAGCTCATTGCGTTGTGGGTTAGACTTGCTCCACATTTAATTGCTCCACTTGCAAGGAGGAAAATCAATTCCACGTTTTATACATTAGCAGCCTCTGTGCTTAAGTTTTGGCACATTTGTCAGGTTAAAAAAAAAAGGTAATAAAACCCAGGAAGTGTCATTTAATTGTTTTAGCTGAACTAATTTGGAAGCTCCGCTGCCCTGGTGCGATCTCTCCATCGATCCGGACGCAGAGCCAGGCCCTGGGTAGTGGCTGCTCGCTGGCTGTGCTGCCACTGCTGCCCCCACCCCACTGCTCAACCACTCTCACCGCCGCCATGGGCTGCATCCCTCCCGGCCACGAATGACCCTCCACATGGAAGATCCCAGGCTGAGTCACGGCTGAGGGCACAGGCTCGTCTGCTTGGCTGCAACTGCCGCAGCCCCTCAGTGCACAGTGTGAGGGGAGGGGGATATGGCTCCTGCCTCCTAGACCAGCATCACTCCTGGTGCCCACAGGTGACCTTACATGCCCCAGGCAGGGTCTGTCCTGGGGCACAGTCCCTTCTCTTCCTTCACCTCCTTCACCTCCTGTGGGAGCAGTGTCACAGGTTTGGTCCTGTGCTGCCTCTGAGACTCCCAGCCCTGTATTCCCCACACTGGCTGTGTGCGAGGGAAGCAAAGAACCCAGACTGCTCACAGACACAAGCACTGCAGGGGGGACTCCAGCTCAGGATTTGGGGGGGATATTTCCCAGCCCAGTGCTGACCACATGCGGCTCACCTCTGAGCGAGGGGCTCAGCCAGGACCCATGTTCGGCTCCATCACCTGTCCCGCCACTCTGACTGCTCTTTAGAGAAACCACTGTCCTTTCATGCCTGTGCTGCAGGACTGCTCCCAGCAGCTGGCTTTTAGGGGATATAGGATGGGTGACAGTGCCTGATGTCAGGGAGAGACCTGCCGAGTGGCAAGAGAAGGACACTGCTTCAGCTACTCTCCAAAGGGCAGGAGGAACTGGGCATGCCAGAGGACAGCCTCAGGAAAGGGCTTCAGTGAGCTCCACCCGTGTCTGTCCTGGCTATCCCATCATCTGCCACCAGTACCGCTGCATAAGGATCTGAACATTCCTGGCTGCAGGTCCACCATGACCCCAGTACAACTCCGGACAGCAGCGCTGCAGACAGCTCTGCCCGTGCAGCGCCTGAGCCGCCTCCCTGGGCATGAGCCTCGGCTATCGGAACCCCAGCAAAGCTGGGGGTGAGCACCATCTCACGTTGCCTCCCCACCTGCTTGGCAGCCACCAAGCACTGCCCTGCTTTGGAACTGGGGACATCTCTTCTGGGAAACCACTGCCGAGACAGAGCGCAAGTGAGCTCGGTGTGGCCCCGCGGGCTGCCCCCACCACGCGCCATGATGCTCCAATGCACCCACAACGACAGGGTCCTTTCCCCTGCTGTGAGTTCACAGGCACCCGTCGAGGCCGAGCCCTCCTCTGCCACCCGAGGCTGATGCCCAGCAGAAGCCCCACGGCCTTGCCCAAACGCACCCAGCACAGCAAACACCCGCCGCCGACCCACTGGGTGGGAAGCCCAGGGAACGGGGGGTGAACCTTTGGTAGCACCACGGGCAGGCGCTGACCCCATGGGCGCTGGGACCCGCTCCCAGCAGCGCCTGCTGCCTCTCCGGGAGCACCCACAGCTCATCACAAAAGCCTTTACCAAAATTAAAATCCCACCATCTCTTGCTGGAGACACTCGCTGTCCTCTGCAAATTATTAGTGACTCCAGATAGTCCCACAGTTATCCGAGTTCAGAAAGACAGGATGACAGACGATAAGGGACTGTTCCTCTCACAGAGCCAGCGATCGAGCCTGGTAGCAGGAGTGTGCAGGCGCGCACCAAGTGCGGCTTTGGGAGGACAGCCATACGTCCCGCGTCCAGGCATACCCGCGTTTTGGAGGACCCTTCACCCAGGCGAGTGTCTCCTCGGACGGGATGGAAAACCTGGCATTGTCCCGGCTCCTGAGTGCCGATCGGCAGGACTGGGGCTCAGGAGGCTGCAGCCGCGGGCTTCGGGGGCCAGGAGGGACCGAGCCGCGACCCGCTGGACACTGCGGGAAGACGAGGTGAAGGGAAACTCCGGAGGGCGGCCGGCCGACAGCCTCCTCCGCCCGCCGGCCGTACCGCCCCGCCGATGGACCGAGGGACGCGCACCCGAGTCCGCCGGGAGGGGAGGGGAGACAGGCGGGGAGGTGGTGGCGGGTGCTGGGGCGGCCGTGCCCGCCGGCCAGGGAAAAGGGTGCTGGGAGCGGGCGGGGGTCGGTCCCGCAGTCCCCGCCCTCACCTGTACCACTCCAGCCCGCGGTGGTAGTTCCTGTCGAAGAAGTGGGGCTCGGTGCCCAGCGCGCGCACGTCGGGGTGCACGCGGATGAACTCCAGCACGGCGCGAGTGCCGCCCTTCTTGACGCCCACCACGATGGCCCGCGGCAGGCGCTTGGTGCCCGGGCGGGCCGGCCCCGGGGCGCTGCCGGCCGGCGGGGCGGAGGGCTCGGCGGGGCCCGGCCGCCCGCACGGCCGCGACTGCTGCAGAAGTTTCTTGGCGGCGGCGGCGCGGACGGGCGCGCAGCGGGCGCGGGGCGCGGCGGAGCCGCCGCAGCAGCACAGGAGGCTGTAGCACAGGTACGAGCAGGACAGCGACAGAGTGAAGAGCACGAGGACCCTCCGCGCCAGCCGCCGGGACGGAGCCGGAGCCGCGGCCGGGGCCCGCCCGCTCGGCGCCCTACGCGCCATGGCTCCATGGGGCCGCGCCGCCGGGCACGGCGCGCCCCGGCCCGGCGCCCCCCGGCCCG